>JAANYP010003187.1:0-118859 GCA_020465985.1 Centrapalus pauciflorus
CTGCTGAAGCTGAATACATTGCTGCTGGAAGCTGCTGTGGTCAGATTCTGTGGATGCAGCATCAGCTTGAAGACTATGGGCTTGTGTATAGGAAAACTCCTATTCTGTGTGATAACACAAGTGCCATAGCCATCTCCAACAATCCAGTATTTCACTCCAGAACAAAGCATATTGAAGTCAGACATCACTTCATCAGGGATCACATTCAAAAAGGTAATGTGGAGGTAAGTTTTATTTCCACAAGTGAACAGCTTGCAGACATTTTCACCAAACCTCTGGATGAAACAAGGTTTAATTACCTTGTCAGCAAGCTGGGCATGTTAAACAAGAGTGACTAAGTGTCTCTCAAAGGTCTAAAAATTTGTATGTTTCACACTGCTCAAGTTTCTCTGAACAGCTTAGACAGAACAGGTTATACATGTTCTGTACTTAGTTATTTGTCTGAAAAACTTGAACAGCTTGAGCATACAACAGGCTGAACAAAAACAGTTTAACCTGTTTATTCGTCCAGCCTGCTCTGATGGTTCAGTCTTCAACCTGTTCACTTCTTCATACTGTAACCTGTTCATCTATTGAACACAACCTGTTCTCACAAAGGAGGGCAGGCTGAAGGAACAGTTTGAAGGAAGAACAGCTTGAAGACTGAGAACCTTGTTGACCCTGATCATCACAGGTTTGACCATCAGCGTAGACCAGCAGTTTAATTACCTTTCTTCATAATTAAGTTTCTTAAATTATGTTTTATTTAACTTAATTACTGCGGATAATGTTTGTTACGTGTGTGAGTGATTAAAAAGGTCAAGTGGTCTGACAAATGTTTCTGACATGGACAACCGTTCCGTTTTTCCGTCAACTAACATTTCAAATCAAACCGCCCAAACCTTTTCTCTCTCATACACACGAACATTCAAATCCTATAAATACCAACATACTGTTTCATCTTCGTCTTCCTCATCATTTTCAGAAATCCTCAAGAACCCTAAAATCGACTAAGTGTCTTTTGCTTCCCCAAACCTTCAAAATTCCCAAATGGCTCACAGACCTAATCCCTTTCTACCAGTCTTCGTTGGTGAGGATGTTGTTAAACATCCATCTGTCACCACGATGCTGACCCTCAAGCCCACCAACTACATTGCAAACCTCACTATCCCCAAAAACTATGTGGGGAAGGGTTACGACTGAATGGTGGAATTTCTGCAAGTTCATCCGTTGAACTATGCACTGACTGCATCTCCTGGTGTCCTGTACCAGGAGATGGTATACGAGTTCTGGTATACCTGCTCCTACAATCCAAACACTCAGGTTATCAAAGGTACTATTCTCAATGGGAC
Source organism: Centrapalus pauciflorus (assembly GCA_020465985.1). Lineage (NCBI taxonomy): Eukaryota > Viridiplantae > Streptophyta > Magnoliopsida > Asterales > Asteraceae > Centrapalus > Centrapalus pauciflorus. Next base: position 1,332 of record JAANYP010003187.1, read on the forward strand.
TCAAACCATTGAGATTACAGTCGATCTTCTGAGGGAGGTTCTTCATCTTCCAGTTGCTGAGAACTATGATCTCCCTCACCCTGAAAATGAGCAAATGGGCAATCTGCTACGCTTCTGTGGTGTGGCAGAACCCAAGGTTGGAGCTACTCTGTACAGAAAGGAGCTGTCACCCACTTACAGCTTCTTATTTGCCTCTGTGGTAATGTCATTCAGCAGCAAGGTTGGTTCCTTTGACCAACTTAGTAGAGATGAAGTGCCTGTAGTCCTTCAGCTGGTGGATGGGACTACACTTGACATGGCCAAATGGATCTTCTTGAACATGAGAAACCTGGTGCAGCAAGAGACAAGACCAGCTGCTGTCCGATATCCCAGGTTCCTGAGTCTCATCTTCTGCCATGTCTGTGGTGAGCATCTATATCATACTCAACCTCTACTTAAATCTGCTGCCTTCCCTGTCATAGGGAATAGAGTTTTTCATACTCCTGTACTGGCAAATGAGCCTCCTCTATCAACACCAATGAGGAGGCTGTTGGGTTTAGTGGAAGGACCCTCTGCTGTGAGGGTGGATCCAGTCACTGCTGCTCCCACTGGCAAATCCAAAGCCAGGTCCAAGCTTGTGAAAAGGACCATGGCAGCTGAAGCTGGGCCTGCTAAAAAGAAGGCCAAAACAACTCAGGCTGAGTCTGCTCCCTTAGCCTCTGTGGCTGAGGAAGAACAGATTCCTCACCCTGGCTCATCTGTTGAGCCTGAAGCCTTTGTGGCTGGTGCCTCTGTGGCACAAGAGACTATGGAACAGTCCAGCCCCACTGTTCCTGACCCAGTCTCACATCCAGTCCAAACAGATCCTCTCTCCTCTCCACAATCACCCACATCATCCATCCATTACCAAAGAAAATCAATAGCCAAAAAGAAACCAGCCCAGAAAACCACCTCCTCTGTTCCCTCTCAACAGGGTTCAGTTGCAAAAGAAGCAACCCCAGCTGCTTCTCCTATTTTGGGAGAAGGTTCAGCTCATTTGGAGCCTGCTTCACTCCAGCCTGAGTCACCCTTGAGTCAGCCTAGACCCTCTGGTTCCTCCCAACAGGAACCAGTTGTACAAATGGAGATACCCACATCAACTATCCCAGCCTCCCAACAGGCTGAGGATATTGAAAGACAGGAGCCCTCTCCACTCCACACTGAGTCCACACTGTCCCCCACTCACATCTCCTTACACTCTGAGTCTGCACGAGGTGCCCACGCTGCTGATATAGACCAATCAGCAGCTCAGCCTCAACCCTCTGTTCTCCATGATTCAGCTGTTCAACACCAAACAGCTGCTGAGGGACCAACAACTCAAGCTGATGAACCTCAGGGATCATACCATCCCTCTGATGAGGCTGCTCCCACAATGCAAATTCCATCAGCAGGTTTCACCACTGCTGATGTTGAAATGCATATCCCATCTCCCCATGATGAGGTGCCTTTAGACCAAGGCACTGCAGAGGGAACCACCACTGGTCTTCATGAGGGTGCTGCAACACAAGCAGCATCTGAGAGGCCTCAAACATCATCCCCTTCTCCTAATGATGCAGCTACAGCCGCTGCTGAAGGACTCCTTGATCCCTCTAACCTGGGCCATCTTACTTTTGCCCAGGCTATGGAACTACTGTCCAAAGTTTCTCTTCCTTCTCCATCTCATCCTCAAACACCACCCTCATCATCATCTTCTCCATCCACTCACTCCAAACAGTCTACCCATACACCTCCATCTCCCAAAGACCTGCCTTTGAAGGATCAGCTTTCATTGCTGACCAACAAAGTTGGTTCTTTGGAAAATACCATGCACTCCCTACCATCCATCATCTCAGACTCTGTGTCTGAGCAGCTCAAAGGCTTCCTTGATATGTTCAAAGAATCCTTCCCAGTCACTCCCCAAACTGACCACTCTCCACAGCTGCTTGCACTCACTGCACAGCTGCAAAATGTATCCAACTCTCTCTCCTCTATCCTCTCCTTACAGCAGGACTCTGTGTCCTCTATGATAGCCATTTCTCAACAGCTGTCCTCTCTTCTCACTTCTTGCAATACTACCCTTCCTTCAACATTGGCCAGCCTGAACACTCTTATGGGTTCTCTATCAAATTCTGTGTCATCAAACCTTGCTGATGTGCAAGATTTCTTGAACTTCATCTTGCACAGCTCCAAAGTTTGTTGTTCACAGCTTCTGATAGAGACAACATTGTTAAGCTGACCACTTTTGCTGATTTCCAAGCTTCTTCTCTTCAAAACTGTCTTTCCCAACTTGGTGAGGTGAAGGATAACTTGGCTTACTTAGTGAACAGCCTTGTTGGTCCTAAACCTTCCAAACCTGCTGGCAAGCCTGCTGACTTTGTGTCTTCAGGCAGACCAGGGGTTGAAGTCGCTGCCTCATCTCCTTCAAAGGGGGAGAAATCATCTGCCTCGAAGACTAAGTCTAAGGGGGAGAAGATTCCTTCTCCTAAGGAGATACCAGTGTCTGCAACCCAAACTGATCAACCAGCAGCTGAAGGTGTTTCTCAAGCTGCTATGCCTACTCAGGCTGGCTCTCCAAACCCTGCTCAGTCTAAGGGGGAGGAAGTCATTCCTGAGGATAGGCCTAGCAGCAAAAGGAGGCACCTTATCCTAGAAGAAGAAGAAGAAGAAGAAACTTCTGAAGCTGCTGTCACTAAAGCAGCAGCTAAAGGCAAAGAAAAGGCAGCTGAGGATCCTATTGAGCAGAAACAAGCAGATACACAGTTTCACAAAGCCAGAGCCAAAGAGATGGGACTCCCTATGCACAAGTACTTTGAGTTTAGGGAAGAACAGCTTAAGGCTCTGGAAGAGTTAAGAAAAGAAGAAGAATCTGCCAAAGCTGCTAAGTCTCTTGCCCTCCAAGAAGCAAAGAAAATAAAAATGTCTACCTTGGAGGTGCAAAAGAAAATAATGGAAGCTGCCAAGAAATCAGCAGAAGAGAAAGAGAAGGAAGGAGAAAAGGGTACTCAGGTCTCTGTGACCAAATCAACAGTACCTTCTGCCAGAGCCAAATTCCACTTTGACAACTTGGCCAGAAAGAAATTTCATGATGTTGCTACTAGAAGGCTGGCCAAGGAGGCGATTGTCAAAGCTGTTCCCATTTCAAGGAAAGGCACACAGTGGAAACTTCAGATCACCAGGATGGGTGCAACAGGCCCTGAAATGGAATCATATGATCACACTGATGTTGCTCAAATGGGTTACAGGGAATGGGTGGAACTGGCAGTTGCCCTGAGTCAGTCTAAGTCAGAAACGGCTAAGACTATCAGGGCATACATCAAGAAGCTGATGGAAAGGGTAAAGGAGCTGGGCCTGATTCCAAAAGAAATAAGTGAAGGTGTCTCTGTGACACATCCAAAGATAAAGGCCAGGAGAACAAAGAGGGATACAGAGCTGGAAGAACTCCTTATGATGATTGAACAAGGAGATTATGCTGTGGAAATTAAAGGAGTTGACCACAGCCTGCCTGAAGGAGTTGAATTTGAAGATGGCAAAGTGATTGAAGAGCCTGAGTTAGGGGCATTTTTTGTAGATCCCCTATCTCAGAAGAAATGTTTTCAAAGAGCTTCAGACCTACACAAAGTTGGTCTTAAGCAGCTTGCAGCCTTCAGAATTGCCACCTCCTTCAGTCAGTCCAGCCTATGGAGAGCAGCTATCTGGGAAGAGCTGAAAGGTTTTTATGACAGGGGCGAACTTCAAAGTTCTAACTTTATGTTTCTTACAGCTGAAATTGAAGAACACGAAGAAACAAGGGAAGAACTTGTAAAGAGATTCAAAGAAGGGATACCACCTCCTGTCGAATGAAGTCCACCTGCCATCTGGGTAGGTGAAGAATGGAAGCTGTCCATCAGTTGGACAGGCTCGCCATTATCTGCTCCCATCTCAAACAGTCCAAACATTTTGTACATTAGTTGTACATTCTGTACATTAGTTGTACATTATTACATAAGTTGTAATTTCTGCTTTTACATTAGTTGTAAAATACATTAGCACATTAGTTGTACTTTTGTAAGAACATATGTTGTTCTAGTATAGTCAAGAATCAGTGTATATATAAACTGATCTTTTACTTTACTGTAATGTTGTAATTTTATTTCAGCAAATGTACTGTAAAAATATATAGTGATTTTTGACAAGACCAGCTTGGACTGGTTATTGCAAATAGGGGGAGATTGTTAGGCACAAAAAGGCCTCAGTCAAACCTGTTCTACATCTGAGGGGGAGATTTTATAATCAAACCCGTTGATACATTTGAAGGTTGAATTTAAGGCCTATTATATGCCTTATTGAAACCTGAAAATGATTTGCAATATCAGTCTAAAGCTGTTCTATATGTTGCATGTGTTGCAACCAAGACAGTTTGTCCAAGCTGCTCAGTCTGCTGATCAGGCTGGACATAAACTGTCTACGCTGCTCTACACTGTTGAGCAGCTTGGGCATTTTTAAAGTGTTCTGTTCTTTGTGAACAGAACCTGTTCTTTGTGAACAGGCTAAACACTTTATGGAATTTGTTTCCAAGTCATCATGTATTGTTTTTGACTACAAGATCAGTTTACAAGTCGAAGACAAAGTGGAAAGCAGAACCGCTCAGCCTGCCCAAGCTGTTCTGTCACATGAAGACAAAAGGATATTTGAAAAAGGGTGACAGACCTTTTTCTTATATCAAAATAGGCCTTTACAAGGAAGAAAGACGCAAAGTTGACATTCCTAAATTAGTTAAAGGCAATGCAACAGTAGACAAAGTAAAAAGACAAAAGTTCTGCACGTCTGCTTTTCAGAATAGTGCAGAAAAGTTATATTGTCTTTTCAAACAAGACTTCTCCTTTTTCATTCCGTCCAATGAAGAGGTTTCTCTTAGATCCTCTAAGTGAGTATAAAAGGAAGCTTCCAAGGTCAGAAAGAATGTGAAGAAAGCTAAGTGCTTAAACCAAGAGTGAACGTGCAAGTGTGATATTCATGCATGCAAATCTTCTGTAAACCAGCATCTGTGTGTTAAAGCTGTTTTACCTAAGCTGTTCCTTAAAAGTCTTGTAAACACATTGAGTGCATCTTAGTGAGTGTATTCAGTGTATACTAGTTTGAGTCTGTCTTAGACTAGTAAAACATACTGTTGTATTCTGTCATCTCAGCTTGAACTATTCCGCATTCAAGCTTGTTTGTAATTAACAATTGTTGATAATACATACAAACATTGAGAAAAAGAGTGTGTAGTTTTTAAAGTGCTGTATTCACCCCCCCTCTACAGCTTATAACTATATACTTTGGGAACCTTTCGGGACCTACAGTTATTGTTAGATTTATTATTTCGATGCTAGGAGTTGTTTTGTAATATTTATTATCTTTGTATCTTGTCTTGTATTTAATTTCCATGTAATTTATGTTTATGTAAAAGTCTAGGGGCCATATATGTCAATGCTTCAAAGTTAATTAAAGGAGCCTAGAAAAGGCTCCTAGGGTTGCTTTTGTATTCACGGTTGACATTTGAATTCAATACAACAGCCGCCACTTGCATATTCTCTCTAACATTCATATTGTCTCTTCTTCATCATTTCACATTTATTGAGCTTGTTTCTTCATGTGTATGATAAGAAAATCATCTAGGTGCTGAAACAATACGGGAATACATTATTACAGTTATGATTTTCTGTTTATCTTGGATCAAAATTATCAAATAGGATAGTCAGGTTGATGTAAGTAGTAGGTTTAAAAAGAAAATGCTTAATTGCATATTTATGCAACACAAGTTTACTCCTTTTTGGCCTCTATGTATGCAACAAAGTTGTGTCGAAACTAATTATGCAAATAAGGTTCAATGTGGTCTCAAAAAATTGCATAAAGTTGTTAACCATTTATTTTATAAGGCTGTATAAAGTGTTTTACATGAGGATTGCAAAATTTATTTTGAGTATCATTGGTTTTGAGGTAGTTATAAGGATGTATAAAATTTTTTCCATCATATCTTTTTTTTTTTTTTGTTATTATGGCTTATTTGCTTATAATTTGTCTAAGATTGGGTTGATTTATGCAAAAAAAATTCAGTCGAACATTAAATCCTCACAACATTCTGTCATAGTTGATTTATTCAGGCAAATGATTAAATTATGCAATTAGGGTATGAAGACGATCGTAAACTTGGTTAGATGCATGTTTTTATAATATCATGTACCTGAGTATTGAACCATGTGATTCTGTTGACATGTTTGGTTTGTATGTGATTATTATATTTTGATGATTGCATAACTTTGATGTTTTTAACCTGACAGAAACCATAACATTGATAGCCTTTAACAATCTAAATTGAAGCAACTATGACAAAATGAAAGGCCATTGTTTTTGGAGAATGACATATTCGTCTTGAGCTTAATGAGGTACTTTCTTAACTTTGATGATAAAAATGGTTTACCCAGAATCATTATGCAGTGAGTGGTGACAACTCTATGTTGAAATATAAATCTTATTTCATCGGTCTGTGTAGCCATTCTGTATTCTGATTTTTATAATGCTTTATAAAGTTCATCACCCATCCAATGCATACATTGGTGCTTTTGATTTAGTCTGATTTATTTTTCTGTTTCGGTTTGGTATGTCCATGTGGATCAAGTGTAGCCAATTTTTTTATAATATTCATATTTATTATAATTTTTGTTTTTCAATAATTTTCAGAATTCTTTATTTAACAAATAGATTGTATGCCATTTTTTAATACTTATTTTCAGATTGCATAATTTCCATATGTTGATGTTTTTTTATTTAATTCTGAAATTTACATAAATATGTTAATTTTTTATGATTTTACGAGATATGGTTTACGATTTTTGGATTTAATTATATATGACCAGATATGAATGAATAAATTATTTTTTTGTTTCATATATTATATTATATTTATACTTAAAATGTAAAACACCGTTTTACATTAAGATATTAAAGAATAAATTATTTTTTTGTTTCATAGTGAATTTAGTATTATTTTCTTAATTTGGTTCTATTTATTATAATTTTCGTTTTTCAATAATTTTCAATATTCTTTATTTAACAAATATATTATATGCCATTTTTTTAGAACTTATTTTCAGATTGCATAGTTTCCATATGTCGATGTTTAAATAATTCTGAAATTTACATATATATGGTAATCTTTTATGATTTTACCGGATATTGTTTCCTATTTTTGGATTTTCTTAAGATTATGTTAGACAATTGAATTTATTAATATATTAAAACCAGTAAATTAAATTTGTTTGTGATAACAAATGTTTTAGTAACATTTTCTTACTTTGCTTATTTTTGTTATAGATTGTTGTTTTTCTGCCTTCTTTTTAGATATCTTTATTTAAGGAATGTATATTTTTTTTAAATTAGTTTTTTATATAGAATTACATACTTTCCATGTGTTAATGTTTCTTTATAAAAAGAAAAGTTTTGATATATATATATATATATATATATATATATATATATATATATATATATATATATATATATATATATATATATATATATATATATATATATATATATATATATATATATATATATATATATATGGTAATAATTTATGATTTCCATAAAAAATTAGATGTTGCTATTCTATAAATTGAGTAATTATTTATTGTCTTCATTACAATACATACAATTCACATTCAAAATTTTGAAATTACTTTTCTCTCAATGGAAATAGTTAGCAACATCAGATACTTGAATCTTACTAAAGATTCATGGACAATTAAGGTGCGTGTCATCCGAAAGTGGAAGCGAACAGACTTCAAGAATCCACGTGAAAGCTGGTCTATTGAATTGGTCCTTATGGATGAACATGTAAGCTTTCTTGAACTTCATTGGTTTATCTTTACGAATTTTTAAGGGAAAATTATGCAAAAAACCATGAAAGTACAAATTTTTTTCGATTAAGTCCCCAATTCATTTTTTATTTCTGATAAGTCCCCAAACTGCTTAAAACTTTTAAATTGGTCCGTTAACCTGTTATAACATGTTAAAATGCTTAAACCTATTTTGCAAAAACCATCAAAGTATAATTTTTTTTTTCGATTAAGTCCCCATTTCATTATTTTTCTATATAAGTCCCCTAACTACTTAAACCTTTCAACTTTTCGATAAAACAAAACGAATTTTTTTTAAACTTTTAAAAACGACGATGTTTATTTCAATGACAGAGCATGCCATGTTTGTCTAGACCAAAATAAATTGGTTTGAAAATAGAGTAAATTACAGAAATGGTCCCTGTGGTTTGTTCAAAATTATGGAAACGGTCCCTCAACTTTCAAAGTTGCAGTGGCGGTCACTCAAACCAATTTTTAGTTGCAGAATTGGTCCCTCTGTTTCTAAATTTTTTAAAAATGACGATTTTGCCCTTCTTTCAATTACAAGTTTGGTAATTTCAATTTTGGTCCTTTCTTAATTTTTCATTTTTAGTTTTAAATTTGAAATAATAATTTAATAAATTATGATTTGATTCATTATTAATCATATTATTATTATTATTATTATTATTATTATTATTATTATTATTATTATTATTATTGATTGTACCTATTCATTTTGTAAAATAAATCTATATTTCTTTACTAAAAAATATTTTTATTTATATACTTAATTAGTTAACTTATGCATCTTTTTATGTATTCAATTTATTTATTAAAATTTTATTTATTTATATTTTATTCGTTAAACTATTGTATAATTTTATTATTTATACTTTCCATCAACCTATTTCATTACTTTTAATAAATTTGAATTTGTGTAAATTTTGATTTAAATTTACTAATTCATTACGTTTTGATTTAAGTTTGCTAATTAGTATTTTTGATTTATATATTTTGTTACGCTAATAATTTTTATTTAAATTTATTATTTTATTTGTTTGGATTTAAATATTTTGTTATGTCAGTACATTTCGATTTCAATTTATTATTTTATTTGTTTTGATTTAAAATTTTGCTACGTTAATACTTAAGTGAAAATTAAAATATTTAAGTGAAAACGAATAAAACATATTAATGTATAAACAAAACTTGTAAATCAAAAAGATTAAACACTATATTGAAATCAAAGCGTATAGGCATAACAAAATATTAAAATTAAAATAATAAAATAATTTATTTAAATCAAAACGTATCAACGTAACAAAATATATTATTTTAAATAAAATAAACTAAAAGATAAATATTATGCATTATTTCTAATATCTATAAAGATTAATAAATATAAAATATAAATACAATATATTATTTTTACATCTTTAAATATTAATAAATAGATAAGATTTAAATCTACATTCAAATTATATCTTATATGTACTTTATCTATAAATATAATTAAAAAAAATATTATTTGTTTATTTATGAAATGATTTGTAAAATTATTTATTTTTAATATATATTAGTTATTTAAGGCATTTTTTAAAACCAAACAAATAAAATAATAAATTTAAATAAAAACATATTAGCGTAACAAAATATTTGTAAGCTTAAATCAAAACGTAATGAATTAGTAAATTTAAATCAAAATTTACATATCAAAATTTATCAACGTAATGAAATAGTTTGATGAAAAAGTATAAATGATAAAATTATACAAATCGTTTAACCAATTAAAGATAAATAAATAAAACTTTAATAAATAAATTGAATACATAAAAAGATGCATAACTTGACTAATTAAGTATGTAAATAAAAATAATTATTACTAAATAAATATAGATTTATTTTACAAAATAAATAGATATAAATGATGATAATAATGATAATGATAATAATAATAATAATGATAATGAGAATAATAATAATAATATAATTAATAATGAATCAAAATCATAAATTATTAAATTATTATTTCAAATTTAAAACCAAAAATGAAAAATTAAGAAAAGGGATCAAAATTGAAATTACCAAACTTGTAATTAAAAGAAGGGCAAAATCGTCATTATTAAAAAATTTAGAAACAGGAGGACCAATTCTGCAAGTAAAAAGTGGTTCGAGGGACCGTCACTGCAAGTTTGAAAGTTGAGGGACCGTTTCCATAATTTTGAACAAACCACAGGGACCATTTCTGTAATTTACTCTTGAAAATAATATTTTTTTCAAAACGATGATGGTTGTTTGAAAATAATAAATTTTTTTAAAAGTCCGTTATTCCGGATAACATAAGTTGGTTTGATATAAAAACATAAATGATGATTATTTCGATCCTATGTTTGTCTAGACCACAATTTTTAAATATAAATAACTAGTTCATCCCGACTAAACTTTAAACAATAAAAATGATCGTTTTGATTTATCATTTTGATTTATTTTTTTTTGCATCCACGTATGTGTGTAGTGAGTGTCAATTGAACAATCACTTAAATGGATAAAACAACAAATACCATGAGTTTTATCAAGATAAGGGATTTATGTGGCAAAAAAATTAGTTGAGGGATTTATAAGACAAAATAATTTAGTTAAGGGATTTATAAGAAAAAATAATTTAGTTGGGGGACTTAATCGAAAAAATAGATTTATAAAATCCACGTCAGCAATTGCAACCCGCTCAACAGATCACCGGTAATTTTTCTTGAAAAAAACACCAAATTCGTGATTTTTATATAATTAAGGGATTTATCAGACAAAAAATTGATTGAGGGACTTAATCGAAAAAAACTTGTAGTTTGATGGTTTTTTGAGAAATTTTCCCAATTTTAAATGGCAGCAAAGCATTTTTGATGCTGTTTAGAAAATTAGTTGACTAGAATTTTTAATTCTAATTTTTAAGTTTTTTAGAAATCCATTATTCAATCTATGATTTGTAGAAAGATATCAGCAGAATATCCCTATCATTACTGATTGTGCTTAAGAATTTCTGTGTGTGTGTATCTGGTACTTAATGATGCAAATTGGTTTATCTTTTCGAAGCTCCGATATAAATTTCAGTAAGCATTTTTAATGGCTAGAACTTTTAATTCCAATTCTGAAGTTTACTAGAACTTTATTAAGAATTAAGCATTTTTGTTTCTGTTTAACATAGAAGTTGACTAGAATTTTTACTGGCAGTAAGCATTTTTGTTTCTGTTTAGAAAAACATTTGACTAGAATTTTTAAATCTGCGGTTTGTTGGGAAACAGTGCACTGAATAGTAAAGCACACATACAAATAAATGTTGTTGATCGTGATCATTTGCAAGCAATCGGTTAATTTGTGATGAGCTTTCCTATGACAAAGAAGTTCTTGGAGTTGAACATGCCCAACTGTTCATCAATTTAACCGATGAACAACGTAATGTTTACGAGCAAGTGATGAATGCTATTGATCGTGATCAAGGTGGAGTTTTCTTCACGTATCGATATGGTGGCACGGGGAGAACATTTATTTGGAGAACTTTAACGTTGTCTATATGATGTAAAGGTGAGATTGTATTGAATGTTGCAACGAGTGGCATTGCATCACTACTGTTAAGCGGTGGAAGGACAGCTCATTCATGATTTTGTATTCCTATTAACCTTAATGAGGATAGTATTTGTAGCATAAAGGCAGGTAGCGATGTAGCAATGCTATTGAAGAAGACTAAGTTGATTATTTGGGATGAAGCCCCTATGGTACATAAGCATGCCTTCGAAGCATTGGATAGAACATTCAAGGATATTCTGAGTACAGGTGAGAGATTTAAGAAGATAAACCATTAGGAGGGAAGGTAATTGTATTTGGTGGTGATTTCAGACAAATTCTTCCTATCATAATCAAAGGCAACAGGAACGATATTGTCAATGCAACTCTGAATTTCATCATATATCTGGCAACATTGTCGAGTCCTCAAGTTAACGATCAACATGAGACTAAAAAGTTGGGTGTCAAAATCCAGATTTGGACGATACAAAAGAGTTTGCAGACTGGATATTAAATATAGGAGAGGGATTGGCCGGTGGAACTAATGATGGAGAAGCAGATGTTGAAATACCTGATGATCTTCTCATAAATTATTCTAACGATCTCGTAAGTTCACTAATTCAATTTGCCTACCCGGATGTTAATTTCAATTATAGAATTTCATCTTATTTTCAAGAACGAGCAATTCTTGCACCAACTCATGAAGTAGTGGATATCATAAATAATAGGTTGCTTGAATCTTTTGAAGGTGAGGAAAAAGTTTATCTGAGTTCGGACTCGATATGTGAATCTGAGTTTTTTCACTCTACATTTGAAAAATCCTTATACTCTCCCGATGTGCTTAATGGCATGAAGTTTTCTGGCTTGCCTAATCACAAATTGGTTTTAAAAGTTGGTGTTCCAATCATGTTGCTTTGAAATATTGATCAGACTGGCGGTTTATGCAATGATACCAGGCTACAAGTTTTGAAACTCGGAGAGCGTATTATAGAAGCAAAGATCATATCGGGAAACAACGTTGGTAGCATAACTTTTATACCAAGAATGAAACTCAGTCCGACTGATAAGAGTTTACCGTTTAAGATTCAAAGAAGACAATTCCCAATTGCGTTTTATTTTGCAATGACTATTAACAAAAGTCAAGGACAATCTTTGTAGAGAGTGGGTTTGTATTTGCCAAGGTCGGTTTTTACACATGGACAGTTATATGTTGCAGTGTCAAGAGTCAAGGGCAGAAACGGGTTCAGCATGCTGATCTTAAATAAAGACGGTGAACTTTTAACAAAGACATCCAATGTTGTATACAAAAAGGTGTTAAATAACTTGTGAAGTTTTTTTTCCACATTTATGCATGTAGTGCATGTTACAACTTATTTTTCATATCGTTGTATTACTTTGTGATATTGGTAATTTAGTTTTGAAATTTTTAATATTTGTAATGTTCATAGATTTTATCTTTGTTAAATAATTGATAATATACTCTTTTTAAACAAAATCCGTGTTTTACACGGGTCATAAACTAGTTGAAAGATATAATACTCATTGATTCTAGTTATATAATAAGATACCAATAGTTGCACATGGAATCGAAGGAATACACCAACATTAATAAATTAAACTATTTTTTATAAACATGTTTAATTAACAATACAATACTATTTGTAGAAAATCACATAATCACACATTGAAATTGTGTGCAGGGTCGTTCCTGAGATTTTTTATACCCATAGCGAAACAATAGAAGAAATGCCCCTTTTAAATACTTAAACAAAAAAACACACTACATTTCAAGAAATGCCCCTTATTATTAGTTAATTCTATATCTTTTTACTTATCTTTTCTATTTTAAGTACCTAATGATTATTTTCGAGGAAACATCGTAAATCATGTATTCAAGACAATCAACTAAGCTATCCAAGGACAAAATTTAGGAACGACGTGAAATTAGTGAAGGAGCATCAAATCTTGATACAGGTCATGAACCAACCTTGAGCCATCGTGTCTGTCCATCTTCGTTGAGCACCAAGCACGAATGCGAATGTTGAATGCTTGATCTTCGTCTATTAATCTTCGTCAAGTTACAAGCACAAATTAAATACACAATCTGCAAAAGTTCATCTTCGATTCTTATTGATTCGTGATCTGCATCTGCCCATCTTCTTTGAAATTTCCTACACGATATTCGTCTATCCATCTTCACCCGATGATGCTAAGATGCTTGATTGTCGTCTGTCCATATCTAGTTTCATACATGCTTTTCTGTCTAGCCATCTTAGGGTTATTGTCTTATTGGTTTTTTTTAATAAAAAATAAAACTAGGCCTAGTATACCCTTTATTAGAGTAAGATATCGTTGCCCTTATTATATTTGTTGTCTTGAGGTGAAGTGGGTTAGTGAGTTGGGTCTGAGTGTGTGCACTGTTCACGTTTGTAAGAACGAACCTTAACACAACGTAAGTTCACATACTAAAGTAGTTTGTATACTTTAATATATTGTATAATAATGAGTATTTTTAGGTTCATCAAAAATTTTGGACCATCAAATTGGATTAGGGTGATCAAATTACAAGTTTCCTTCAATTAAGCAGATTTTTTTAGATTTATCTTATAATTTGCTTGAAAGAATAAATATGTGTAATCCTTATAAAAAGATAGAAATCATTAAGAAATAAAAGGTTTTTTTTTTATGAAAATACAAAAAAAAAAAAAAAAATCAATAATTAATTTGCGTTTATCAAACAATCCATTTAAACGTGATAATCTAACAATTCTAATGATCAAAATGCAAAAGTGTTGGTATGGAATCATCAAGTTGACATACAATTAGAAATATATAAATCCAGTGTTGACGTTACCACACTTCAACGTCGGTATATATGCTTTGTTTCCTAACTAATCATCGAACATTAAAAAGCTTTGCTGATTCAAATCTAATCGAAAATCTAGATTAAGACCTTTTTACAAGATTTCTTTGCATTCAAAATAAGTGGATTCATGTATCCCAAAAGTTGGTTGGTTTCCTTTTGTGCATGTCATCAATCAAATTATTTTGGTAATTTTAATTGTAAATAATTAAGTGTGGTTATTCATTATTCAACCAATTAATGAGTATGTTTCACCAAAACAAAAAAACAAAACAAAAGTCCCATGAACAATCTATTACATCCGATGGACATGCAACATTTTCCATGATTTTTAATTGGTCCAATCCTCAACACGTATAACTTAATTAATTATTTATAAATTTTTAATTAACCATTTTTCCGCACTAAACCTTCATTTTCTTGTTTCAATTTTCATAATTTATATTTCATTTTACTAGTTTATATTATTAATAAATTAAAATACTTTTAAGATACTTTTCTATTTAATCCATATAATAAAAGAAACACTTTAACATTTTAAAATAATTAAAATTAGTTTTAAAGTAATTTTTTTACAAGAAATACTTATATTTTGTTGTTCATTTGAAGTTAGAACATTCATTTTATCATCAAACAAATGTGATATTATATTGGTGTAGATATATTTATAAATTTGTTTGTTTAATAACAGATGACAATTTATGTTCATTGAAAAATAAAAGCGTGTAGTCATGAAATATATTAACATTTTTTACTATTTAGCTATATGTGATTTGTTATATATATATATATATATATATATATATATATATATATATATATATATATATATATATATATATATATATATATATATATATATATATATATATATATATATATATATAGATTTGGGTTCAAATGAGTACCACTAGTTTTGCGGAGTACCGGAGGTACCTCGCTTAAAATTATTTTTTTTGAAAATTTTTTTCATAATCATGTTTAAATTAATAATATAAGACTACTTGCAAAAAATTACACATAAACACACACTATAACTATGTGAAACGTGCAAGTTCACATGAACTGAACTGTTGTGAACGTATGTTCACAGCTAAGCATGTTCACATGAATTTTTCCACGTTCACATGACTTTTAAGAGGCTACGAAGTGTGAATGCGTGTAATTCTTTTACAAATATGCTTATATTATTTGTATCTAAATGAATATGAAAAAAAAATTTAAAAAAAAAACTTTTTTTCGGAGCATGTTCACATCTTAAACCCGTGTGTTCACAGGTACTCACGGTACTCTGCATTTTTAAGGTACTCACACGAACCATATTCTATATATATATATATATATATATATATATATATATATATATATATATATATATATATATATATATATATATATATATATATTGGGGTTCGATTGAGAACTTTTGTGCATCGAGGCACCATTGAGAACTTTTGTGCATCGAACTATCTACCAAGGGTGCACAAAGGGCATTTAGGGGATATTAAATGTATGAAAATTATTTTTGAATTTAAATGTTTTTAAGATAATTAATAACTAAATTTGGTATGAAATTACCATTAACTTCTTTCCTAAAACCACTCCCTATTTCTCTCTATCTCTCTATCTCTATCTCTCTCTCTCTCTCTCTCTCTCTCTCTCTCTCTCTCTCCTCTCTTTTAGCCCCCTCTTGATTTTGGAAGAGATGAACGATATGCATGATTTATGTTTGTATGAACGATTCATGTTTGTATTATGATGTATTTTGATTTTGGAAGAGATGAACGATATGAATGATTTATTTTTGGAAGAGATGAACGATATGCATGATTTATTTTTGGAAGAGATGAACGATATGCATGAAAAGATGAACGATATGCATGTATTTTGATATATTTTGAATTGTATTATTTTTGTTAAGTTTGGAAGTGTAATAATTAAATAAGGATTGCATAATTCCTCTTTTACCCCTCCACGAATTTCATTATGTGCACTTGATGCATAAAACATTCTATTTAATTACCCTTTTGTCATTTGATCTAACCCACACATTCTTTTCATCCAATGGCCAGTGGAGGTTCTTTTGTACCTCGATGCGCAAAAGTTCTCAATGGAACCTCCCTCTCTCTCTCTCTCTCTCTCTCTCTCTCTCTCTATATATATATATATATATATATATATATATATATATATATATATATATATATATATATATATGGTCGAGATCTATGGAAAACTATATTAGACTGGAATACTGGAAAACCATATCAAATGTACATGTTCATTATGATAAAATGTTAAATTTCATGTAAAATTATAATATACATATGTTCAAAATTGCATTATGATTAACTAATTCATATCATTTACATGTTTATTAAGACAAAATGTTTAATTTCATGCAAAAATGCGTAGTATACACATGTTCATACATATTGCACATTTGAACATTTGCATATTGTTATTTTGCATGAAATGAAACATTTTATCCTAATGAACATGTAAATGATGTGAACTAGTCAATAAAAATTGCACATTTGAACATATGTATATTGTAGTTGTGCATTAATTTTAACATTTTATCGTAATGAACATGTACATTTAATATGGTTTTCCCGTACTACAGTCAAAAATGGTTTTCCATGGATCTTGAACCTATATATATAGAGAGAGTGAGAGAGAGAGGGAGAGTCAGGTTCAAAAAAGTACCTCTCGAAATCAAGTGCACCCGAAGGTACCAACCATAAAAAACTTTTTTTTTTAATTTTTTTTTCTCATAACCATGTTTAATTTAATGTTATACGCATGATATATGAATTTCACATACATTCACACTTTGTGTGTCCTTAAAAATTATGTGAATGCTCAATGCATATTTATGTGAATGGTCATTTCACACCAATGATGTGAATGACCATTCACATGATTTTTTTTACCATTCACAAGATTTATGATGTTGCTCCTTTTGAAAAAAAAGTTTTATAATGTTGTCTTATACATGTTTATTCATAAAAAAATACATGTAAATGATCATTCACATCAGGGTACGCTGGAATCTCATAGGTACGCTGATGAACCTGATTATATATATATTGGGTTCTTTTAAGAACCTTAAATAATGTGGGAACCTAAGAACCAATATTAGCACTTGGATAAATAGGATCAAGGGTAAATAATCAATGTCATAGTTGTAAATATTTTCAAGTATGGCAGTCTCCACTAAGGGCACAACAGTCATTATCCTTCCCTCCTTTCATGCGACCCTTCAGAAAAGTTTCCAACTTTTCTGTCATTTCATTAACTATGCAATCATCAATGAGTTTGTCATTAATATTTACTTATTCTTCCATTTTTTCCGGCAAGAAGAAGCTCAATTCCGTCGCCGGAAAACTCGTCCGTTTTTTTTTATTTCACCCGAAGCCATGGAATCGACCGATACATTTCAACAGACCCCATGTGACGTTTTTCCAAATGGTTTTGCAGCAGATGAGGAGGTCGACGATCGTTTTTTTTTGCTAATCCAAGTCATGTTTATATTTGCTAATCCAGGTCATGTTTATCTTTGATTCGAGTATTCGTTGCTTTATTTCACGTTTATTCTACGTAGAATATCTTGCATCCTACGTAGAATATATTGCATCCTACGTAGAATATTTTGCATTCTGTGTTGTCTGCAAATCTATATATATTTTTGTATTCTATGTTGTCTGAATAGAACTTCTATAAACATTTATAGATCTTGAATTCTTTAATCTGTATTCTACTCATATTTTATGGTATATTATGATGTTCATATTTTCTAGTCTATTTTATATTTTGAAATCGCAGAATCGGGTAAAGATGAAACGCTCAAGACCTTGCTAAACGACGTGGTCTCTGAGCAAGACAATAGGTTAGGCACGACAAAAAAAAATATTCTACGTAGATTTTTTTGTATTCTACGTAGTTTTTTATAGATTGTCTGTAAATCTATAGAGATTTTTGTATTCTATGTTGTTTGAATAGATCTTCAATAAACATTTATAGATTTTGGATTCTTTAATCTCTATTTTTCTTAGATTTTATGTTATCTTATGATGTTCATATTTTCTATGTTAGTGTAAATCTTTATAGATCTATATAGATTTTTATTTTCTAGGTCAGTGTAAATCTGTATAGATTTTCTCACATTTACAGTTTTTTACAGATTGTTTGCAAATTTATATAGATCTTAGGTAAGTGTCACATATTCTATATAGAATACCCCAATTCTACGCAGAATGTTCACATATTCTTCATAGAATACCACTAATCTACGTAGATTGTTCACATATTCTACGTAGATAGTTCACATATTCTACATAGAATATTGCTATTCTATGTAACTAGAAATGTTATACATTTTTTTGCATCATAGTTCTGAATCCATTGTTTTAATGCAGGTTGTTGTAAGGTCTACCACTACGAGATCTATCTAGACGCGGAGCCGTCAACGAGTGCGGAATCCTCGTTAACGGGTAGACGGAAACAACTCTCACACACGAAACACGGAGACTATCAGAGGCTGAACGAACGACACACGAACGATCCTACGAACTGATTCTCTCCGAAACTGCACTAACACTGATGATAAACTCGAGATCGCTTAATGCTTAATCCCTCACGAATTCTGCAAAAAGTCTGATAATATCTCGAGTCTATCCCTAATTATAGACCCTGATTCGAGTCTGTTGTGGGCCAAACTCGAATCTGGCCCAAGGCCCATTCGAGTTTGTCCACAATGACACTCTGGAATCTGCTCCCATTCGAATCTAGGGCTACATTCGATTCTATCACAGATTCGAATGCCAAGCCTTAAATAATTCGAATCTAACTGATTCACTTAAACACCTAAGTGTTGAAACTTATGTTTTTACTTATGCTTGAATTAATCTTTGAACTTTATGTTTGAACTTCTTGTAATATGTTACATCAAGTTCAAACACACAATCAATAACTGACAAATATACATAAACATATATATCAAACACTAGTTAATTCCCAATACCTTGAATATCACTTAAACCAAAATGTTAGATCGCTTAGACTGCTATCGTCACACAGGATGTACCAACAGACTCCCCCTTGACGATAGCTTCTAATAATTCACACATTTGACTTAAGAACTTTGTTTATTTATTGATTCAAACGGATTCCAGCATACAAACCTTTTTCAACACATACTTTGACTACATTTTCATATTTCCTAGCTTCACTATCCATATGTGCATCACTAGAAATCTTACAGGCATGCAAAATATGAAGATCATCTCTAGAAAGATTTACCAAGTGAAGAAGATCGTAAACTCTAAGAATAACGTTTTCTTCAAAGTCTTCCATGACCGCTTCTCCAGTCTCAGTGTCATCATACCACCAATGTAGATTCTTCAAGACATTCTATGGCATAGGCTTGAGAGGCACCTTCCTAAGACATCTTGCTGGTTTGTAGTGAATCCTCATCCAAGGTCGTCCAGTTAGAGGATCGATACGTGAAGGATCTTCTACTCTTCTCCCAACCGTTGGACTCAATCGCTCAAATTTCCTTGATCTTCCCTCTTTTCTTATGATTCTTGCAATTACGTCCGCGTAGGAATCATTGCCAATGTTAATCAGATCTTTCCATGCTAGCGCTGTGATTTCAATCTTTGGCAGTGAATTGAAAGCTTTTAAGGTTCGCCTCAGGTACTGGAGCCCGTCTTTCCTCTTAATTATGAATAGCTGCAGTTCTCGATCAAAGAACCAGCTTAATATGCGTGCAGACAACTTCCCAGTACCTAGCACCCTCATTTTCTTTTTAAGCTCTAATTCCTTCTTTTCAGCTCTGAACCATAACTTTCTCTTCTCTTCATTTGTTAGTTCTCTGGCTGGTTCCTCTACTGATGGCTCAACGTTCAACGCAGCATTCACAACCTCTACGTTAACAATATCATTTCCATCTATCACGTATGTATCAATGATAGGGTTCTGCTGTACGACGATCTCATCAGCTTCATCATCGTCATCAGCACATACCTCGTCATCTGAATGCCAGTCAACTATCTCTTCCGGTACAAACTCACCCTCCTCTAGCTCTTCATCGTCATAATCAAAACCTAAATCTATGGGATCATCATCAAGATCCATGAGAGCATCGATCATCTCACTAATCTCAAAATCTGTAGGCTTCGATGAACTTGCTTCTCCTACATCTCCTTCTGCTAGACTAGGCTCCCCCTGAGATTGAGCAGTCTGAGCAGCAGAAAAATCTACTGGCTCATTCTGACTTTTAGGGCTGGGATCATTGCCTTGATTGTCTTCATCATCATCTTCTCTTGGCCTCTGTATTGCCTGATCACGGCACGACGTCTCCCCCTGAGCCTGTACATTTTTCATTAACTGCTCTATTAGGGAGCGCATCGCCCTTATCTCTGCGGCCTGATCTGCTACAAATGATTTTAGTTCCGTGTTTTCTTCCTGAACTTTCTCCACAATCGTTTTTAAATCGGCATTCTCTTTGTCAAGATTTGCATTATGCGCCTGAATTTCACCGATTGCCCTTGTTAGTTTAAAAATTTGGAGTTCCTGGAAGTCGACTCTATCTTTTAAGCGTAAAAATCTTTGGTTGTCGGCATACGTGGTCGAGGTTGATGGAATGGACTGTATAGGCGTAGGAATGATTGGTGATGGAATATATGGTTCAGCGCGAGGTGGTGGTGGTGGTGGAGTGGTGGCCCGAGGTTCCTGATGTTGAGTTTGGGGGATTTCCGGTTGTGCTTCAGATGCTGAGGATGATCCATGCATAAACCTGTGACGCTTGGCCCGTTGCCGCGTCACTAATTGAGCAGCTTCCTCCTCTTCAAAATCCGAATCATCAGATTCTCGAGATACTCTCCTCCTCAAAGCATCTTCATTGACTACTAACCTAGATCCATACGTTCCAATTTGAACAGTTGGTTCAGTCGATACTGACTCAGGAGCCTCAACCTCTAACTCCTCCATCTCTTCCGATTCGGTCGCAGATGATGACAAAACATTATCAGCCTGCTCTGGCACATATTCGTCCACATCTCTCAACACATCTTCTTCTCCCTCAGGAGGCTCAAGTAATTCACCCACTAACGCGGCAGCTACATCTTCATTAGTATGAGGTCCAGACGCCCATATTTCTTCTAATGTTTGGGCTATTTGCTCGGATTCTGGAACGGCACTTGAAGGCCCTGCTTCCTGTACCATTGGCTGCTGACTGGTAGAAGGCCTAGACGCCTGAGTTTGACTCGCGGATGGTCTTTGTCTTCGCCTTTGAGCACGCGGTGGCTGTGGTTGTTGTTGTTGTTGTGGAGGCTGCCTGGCTCGAACTTCAACTTCCCCTGCCCAGTTGGCAACATCTGGGGCTTCAAAGTTCCTATCCAAGATGGCTCCAAATAACGGACGCTCAACTGGAACAGCCAACCTTCCTCTGTGTGAGGAACAATCAGCGAAGATCCTCTTATCCATTATAGCTACGCTCTGAATCTCATTCGAGGGAGGCAGATTTGGCAAGAAGTGCCTTATAAGCATCATGATGAACCGCGGATATAGCAAGAATTGTTGATTTTCTGGAGCGGTGATCTGGTGAACAAATTCGGAGAAAAACATTTCCGAGAAACTGTATGGTCGATTATACACTATCGCGACAATCCCAGACTGGATCTTCGCAACTATATAGTCAAAACCTGCTTTCTTTGGTGCAAAGCATACCATAAAGACATGAGCTAAAAACCTCCATTGCCCGATTAATCCGCTCTTCATATAGGACACCTTCGTCACGTCTAGACTATATCCCATTCTCTGAAAGGCCGCTTGCCTGATATTCAGAGGAAACTCGATTGGTCCAGACTCCTCTTCCTGCGAGCCCAGCTGCAACACCTGACGCAGCATATCCGCCGAAAAAACTAGCGGTTGTCCAGCTATGCGAGTTCGTAGCACTGTCGGGGTGACCGAGCAGTCTACCTGAAGATGATCATAAAATTGACGAATATAAGGTAAAACGAGCTGGACATTATGAGACAACGCAAAACCAATCCTAGATTCTACTAGAAAATCTAGCATTTGTCTGAATCCCTGCGCCTCAGGGAGATGATGATCAGGATGAAGGACCATATTGTGCTTAGGCACAAAAGCTCGTACAGCCATTTCTGCACAATAAACAAAACTATTAGATTCATTAAAAATCAATAAAGTTGTTTAAATTCAAATCTGTTTTATTTTGAACTTGTTTAAGTACAAAATCCAACACAATTAAATTTCTACAAGTTTAATAAAATTTAAATTAAATAAAGCAAATAAAAGACAGATTCGAATGTAACAGATTCGAATAAGTCCCTTTTCGAGTTTGATGACAGATTCGAATGTCCTGGTCTTCTCGAGTCTAATGACAGATTCGAGAAACCTCAGGAACAGATTCGAACCGCCGACTTTACTCAAACACCAAATCTCTTGATTTTAACCTTTTTGGACTTAGAAAATTACATTCATTAGTCCTACTAGTTACTAATCACAGATATGTGCCTTTAATTTGACTATATATCGGTCCTAACTTTGTAATTTTTGAAAACACGATTTAGACCCTTAAACCTTCAAAAAATCGATGATTTTGCCTAAAAAGGTGTATAAAACTACATGAATCTTGTACAATCAAGTTGATTATACCTAGATACAGGAGTAGAATCGAACACTTTAGCTATAAACTCGACGGATTGTCGTGTATATGAGAAACGGTGTACTCGAGGAATAGATTCGAGATCGCCAATATAGATTCGAGGTAGTAGATTCGAAAACAGTAAGTATTTAATGACTTCACTGTTGACCTATATATACTACCAACCTTCGAATCTAAGGCCAGATTCGAATCTACTGACAGATTCGAAGCTTTCCCAATTCGAGTCTGTCCTAAACTCGACAACACCAAACACTTAGAAAAATTTCAAAAATTTTTGAAATAACTTCAACTTTTTCAACCTTTTTTCTACGGTATTGTGTAACAAGATAAACTATGCCAAATCTTTTACCCTAAGCACAAGATATTTCACGCAATGTTTATTTTATCCAACTTAGAATGCACCCTCAGTAATTTTTGACCTTTTACCTAAGTAAAAATTAAACTAAAATAAAATAAAATAAACTAAGGTAAGATAAAATAAAAATAAAAATAAAATTTTGACCAAAAATTTAATCTAGACTTAAGCTATACTTATAAAATTTACAACCTAAGCTAAATACTAAACAAAATCTTTTTGATGAGTATAGTCTAAGAAAGATTCAATCAGATAGCGATGTCTGATACTTACTTTCAGTACTTAAACTTTCATACTTAGGAATTTTTGATTCCTTTGATTGTCTGTCGTGACATACCTATTTAGCCGATTGTTGGTATTTTACCCCTTTAAACATGCTACATTTCGGAATATCCCTTGGCATTTTTATTTATCATGAAATTATCTTACGTGACTCAGACATAGACATACTTTTATGATCAAGGCACACAAACAAAGATTCTAACTTGTTGGTATTTGCAAACTTTCTTTAAAAGACAAACATCGGACACAGGTCTGTATTTTCATACAACAAAGTGTCTTAGTTTGACTTAAAGTTTATTCTTAAAGTTAGCAAGACAGCAGTGACAGGGTCTGTACTGACGTACAACAAAGCGACATTTTTTCTAACCCGAATCTAAACAGAGGCAACAGGTCTGTACTTACGTACAACAAAGTTACATGTTTTCGACTCTCAATTTTGTATGATTTTTCTATTCTTTCCATTTTAAGATGTATTTGATGTTGCCATACATCCCCAGAAAGTTTGCATACCTCATTTAGACTCAAAGTTTGTATGTTTTGTACATAAAAATTAAGACCGATTGGTCATACATCTAAGTTAGTGACACGCTTGACTTTTTCAAGAATATTTTATTAGCCTTGAGATTCCCTATATGTATTATGCCTACCAACACATCAAACTAAATAAAGTATAACACTTAGAATTTAGTTGCATTATGTGTGAAAGCCTAAACACTTAGAGTTTGTAACGACTGTGCTAATTTTCGTCACTTTGAACCTATTTATCTAAGACTTAACTCCTTTTCTGATATTCTCTTTTTTTTGTATTTTTATGAATTTCTCTCTTTTTTTATTTTGTTTTTCATAAGAAATAGCAATAAAATAAGATAACCTACTAACTTACTAAAAATAGAAACTTACTAAAAATAGAAACTTACTAAAAATAGAAACTTTCCTAAATTAGCAGACTACTGTAAAGAAAGAAATACTACGACTAAAAAAGAAAATAAACTACTATTACTAAGGTCAAGTTACTCTGGGTTGCGCATTCCATTCAGTTGAATTAAATACTCAAACCGTGACTTATCAAAAGCTTTGGTAAATAAATCTGCATTATTATCTTCTGTTGCCACTTTTACCAATTTAATTAAGTTCTTTTCAGCACAATCACGAATAAAATGATGCCTAATGTCTATGTGCTTTGTTTTATTGTGTTTAACTGGATTATTCGTTATAGCAATTGTAGATTGATTGTCTATCGTAATTGGAGTTTGAGTGTTAGCCAAACCGTAATCCCGCAATTATTGTTGTATCCACAGAACCTGTGAGCAGCAACTACCAGCAGCAATATACTCGGCCTCGCACGTTGACACGGCTACCGATGTTTGTTTCTTGCATTGCCAGGATACCAATCTCCCTCCTAGGAACTGACAACCTCCAGTTGTTGATTTGCGCGTCAAGCTGCATCCTCCGTAGTCAGAATCCGTGAATGCCTCCAACTCTAGATCTCCCTCCGCGTGATACCAAAGTCCCAGCTTCGGTTTCGACTTGAGGTATCGTAGAATCCGCTTCACAGCTTTCATATGCATCTCCTTTGGATTCGCTTGAAAC
This sequence comes from Centrapalus pauciflorus, assembly GCA_020465985.1. NCBI lineage: Eukaryota > Viridiplantae > Streptophyta > Magnoliopsida > Asterales > Asteraceae > Centrapalus > Centrapalus pauciflorus. The sequence goes on from JAANYP010003187.1 coordinate 26,528, forward strand.
CTAGCACAAATACACACAGCAAACATAATGTCAGGTCTTGAAGCAGTTAAATACATAAGTGATCCAATCATGGCCCGATATAAAGTCGGATCCACATCGGTATCACTTTCAGTACCCGGTCCGAGATTATGATTCACTTGAATCGGCGTGCTGAAATGAGCAGTCAACTTTGTTCCTTCCATCCCGAAACGTTTTAATATGTCATAGACATACTTAGTCTGATAAATAAACATCCCTTCCTTCTTCTGGTCAACTTGTAACCCCAAAAAGAAATTTAACTCTCCCATAGCACTCATCTCGAACTTAGACTTCATCACCTTCTCGAAATCTTTGCACATCTGTTCGTCTGATGATCCAAAGATGATATCATCGACGTACACTTGTACCAAGATAAAGTGTTCTCCCTTCCTCTTAACAAAGAGAGTACTATCTATCCTACCCCTTTCAAAACCGTTCTCTAACAAATGGTTGGATAGAGTCTCATACCACGCCCTTGGTGCCTGATGCAATATATAGAGCTTTATCTAAACGATATACTCTATCAGGATATTTTGGATCTGTAAATCCGGGCGGTTGTTCTACATACACCAACTCCTTCACTTTCCCATACAGGAAAGCACTCTTAACATCTAACTGATATACCTTAAAGCCTTTGAAGGAGGCAAAAGCTAGAAACAACCTAATGGCTTCCAGCCTTGCTACTGGTGCAAAAACCTCATTGTAATCGATTCCCTCCTCTTGGTTGAAACCCTTTACAACTAATCTAGCCTTGTTGCGCGTGACTATACCCCGATCGTCTCTCTTGCACTTAAAAACCCATTTGGTTCCTATGGCAACTTCCCCTCGAGGTAATGGAACTAACTCCCACACTTCTAGTTTCCTAAATTGCGAAAGTTCTTCCTGCATCGCTTCAACCCAGGAGTTATCCTTAAGTGCCATTTGCACATTCTTAGGCTCTACTTGCGATATGAAACATGAATAGAGACATGTGTGATATGCCTCAGAGTCGTTTATCATCGACAACAACACAGTGTTGTTATTTACACTACTCCTAGTCCTCACGCCCTCGTTAGGATTTCCTATGATGCTTTCTATAGGATGGTTCTTGTTGATCCTAGAGGTCTCTATCTCATCAACCCTTAGATTATCTCCTAAGTTAGATCCTATTTCACCTAATGGGGGAACAGGCTCAGCTTCTACATTTTCCTCCTCATGGACGTTTTCCTCAGAGTTGGAACTTGATGCTTGAGTCTGATTCTCAGTGGTAGGTGCTTCTTGATCAGCAACTTCTGGAGATCTATCTACCGTCGCAGTAGGCTCGGATGTGGATTCAAACGTAGTCCTCGGAAAGATATGGCCATCGTCATTCAGATGCAACGTCGCCATGTCCTTTTCGATTGTACCTGCATTATCATCCAAAGGAATGTTAAATGACTCAAATAACTTATCATAGTCAAATATCCATTCCGGACCAGTTTGGGGTTCATGTGTATAACTTGTGACTTCAATATTATACACAATCTCCACAGTACCATTTGTTTTGTTAAAAACCCGTTTGTTTGGTGAGTTCGGCACATAACCTAGGAAGTATCCTTCGTCAGCCTTTTCACCAAACTTCGGTTGATGTTTTGTACGCAATAAAGTGCATGGTACCCCAAACGGTTCGAATCCAGTTAATTAGGTGGCCGTTTATTCAAAATTTCATAGCATGTTTTGTTCAAAGATTTGACTGTAAGGACTCGGTTTAAAATATGGCACGCGGTATTCACTGCCTACCCCCAAAACATGGTAGGAAGCTTTGAATCCGAAAGCATAGTCCTTGCAGCCTCAATCAATGTTCTATTTTTACGTTCGGCCACCCCATTTTGTTGAGGTTCGTATGGTGCACTGAATTGATGCACTATGCCCTTTGATAGACAATATACACCAATTACAGTGTTTTTAAATTCAGTCCCATTATCACTACGGATTCTTTTAACCCTTGTTCTGTAGGAATTCTCCACTTGGTCTAAGAACCCGATAAGCTTGGAAGCCGTCTCGTCCTTTGTACCTAAAAAGAAAACCCAAGAAAAACGTGAGTAATCCTCAGTGATAACCAAACAAAACCAACTACCTCCTATACTCCTTTTGTTGATAGGTCCGAAAAGGTCCATATGCAACAAATCGAATGTTGAGGTTATGGAGTTCTGCTTCTTGGACTTGTGTGTCTTCATATGTTGCTTGCCCTTCATGCACGGTAGACACTTGTCCTCGAACTGAAAGCTCTTCATAGGCACACCTTGCACCAGTCCATTCTTCGTTATGTAGTTCATCTTTCTTAGGTGCAGGTGAGCCATGCGTCTGTGCCACAGTACCGATTCCGTCTCCGAAGCTTTGGATAATAAACAAATTGGCCCCATCGAAGTCTCCGGCTTGTTCATATCCAGCATGTACAAGTCATTCTTCCTTGGCGCCCGCATCAATACCCATTCTTTAGGAATCTTGAATCCCGGCTTTAGCACTAACGCCTCAGTGTCGGTAAATAACACTGAGTTCTTCTTATCACAGATTTGAGATACACTAATGAGATTGTGAACCAGTTTATCAACGTGATAAACTTGGTCCAACTTTATCGTCCCATTAGTGACCACTCCGGTACCCGTGATATTTCCACCCTTGTTACCCGCGAATGATACGAATCCCCGATTCCCACCCTTGAAGTCTGTAAGTAGACCTCGTTCCCCTGTCATGTGCCTGGAGCATCCACTGTCGACGAACCACTTGTTGTTTGGACCTGTGGTAATCTCCTGCACATGAAAGAAAATAGGTTAGTTATCACGGGGAACCCAAGCCATAACTGACTTGGTTATACCATTCTCGTCCACATACTTGAACTCTTTCAAATACCCATCTCGCCTTTCAGGTGACTTGGGCCTTTGAACTGGAGTTTGTTGTGGTGCCGAGTGATTTAAGTTCACTCTTTGCCTTGGACAGCATTTGTTGTGGAGCTCTAGAATAGTTCCTATTATATGGCATTTCGGACTGTGATCCCTGAGCTCTTACCGGTGCGTACTGTCTAACTGGAGTATGAGACCTAACTGGAGTGTGTGACCTGCTAGGTGTTGTGCTCCTATAGACTTGTTGTGGTGCTGACCTAGATTGATTAATGACACGATTCGGTGAATTTGTCCTAATCACTTCCTTTGGTCCAACCTTAACCGGTGTGTTTTTCACAACTTGTTTGGGTGTAGCCTGCACAGTCTTCTCGGTACTTTGAGAACTACTGGTGCTCGCCACACTGGTTGAGGGCTTAACAGGTGTTAGATTCACTGTCTTAGGTGTAACATCGGCTTTCCTAAGCGGACAGTGAGAAGCAACATGCCCCTTCTCGTGACATCTGAAGCAAGACATCTTATCTATGGACTTTTTGTGTGTTCCCTTAGATCTAGGCGTCTCACTAGTGTCTTGTTCCTTTTGTACATCTATGGCGACTGGCTCATCGTCCTGATCAGCCCAAGCAATTTTCTGTTTTCCTGCAGGTGTTTCACTGGAGGAAGACACAAATTTGACTTTCTTAACCTTGACGGTTGTGTCAGCCACCTTAGGTGTATTTTCTACTATAGGCTCTGGTGTTGGTGTAGGTAGGTCCTCTAAGTCTACTAATTTGTCAGTTTTCTCCTGAGGCTGAGGCACATAGTTTGCATTAAAAGGTGGAGGAATTTCGTGAAATCCTAGACCTACAGGCTTTTTAGACTGTCGTTGGGCGTCTAAAACTTTCCCTAGGTTTAGGCTTGAATTCCTAAACTTTTCCAACTTGCTATTCGCCTCGGCTACCTTTACTTTTGTTTCAGCTAGCTCTATGTACTTGTCCTTAACACTTTTGGTCAAGGCCTCTACGTGCTCATACATAAGCTCTATCCTAACACACTGCTCACTCGGTTTGTCTTTTAGAACTATTACGTCTTGAGCATCAGCCTTAAGCTTTTCTTTAAGATCTTGCTTGATATCGTTTAGGCTAGCGTTTTCAATTTTTAAATTCTCATTTTGAGCAGTTATGGTTTTATGTGATTCTAAGACTAGATTTAACCTATCGTTAGAATTAACACACAACGCACATAATTCACGAAAAAGAGAGTAAGTCAGACTAACCTTTGAGTTATCAGATTCCAGGTTGGCCATCTGAGCAGCAAACTCCAGAACTGTATGATCATTCGCCTTCTCTACCCACATCGGAGTGCTGTCCCTTGTGGTCTGCTCTTCCCCATCACACCCAGTTTCTGTGACTTCAGCCATGAAGGCTCTAGCATTCGACTCAGGATGTGAACTCCAGTCATAGGTACCATCTAGCTGTCTGTCTGAAGTGACATTGGATAGTAGACCCGCTAGGTTGGCTTGACCAGATGATGAACTTGGAAGGTATCGTTGTTGGGACTGATTTTGGAACTGTCCCTGATGCTCACTCTGCCCTTGGTATGTTTCCACCTTCGGTCTCTGACACTCCCTGGCGAAGTGTCCCAGTCCTTAACAGTTGTAGCATTTTACCTTGGACTTATCAAATCCTATCCCCTTGTTGTTCATCGTCAAATTCCTCCCAGTTCTTTTAATGAATCTCTTAACCCGTTGGGTTACCATGGCCAGTTGCCATTTAAGATCCATTTCCTCAAGATCATCAGGGTCGACCTGATCGTAGTCTTCATCCCAGAGAGCAGGATCGTTAATCTTCCCCTGAACACAATTCCCGTATGCGGCCACAAAAGAAGCAAGCAGATTCAAATGTTCTTCCGCTGATTTTGCGCTCATGGGCATCTTCGGATAGCTCTGAGATGTTGATGCCTGTTGTACTTGAGGCTGCGGTTCTTCCGATCTTCGTAATCCTAAGAACGCGCGATTCAATGTGTCATCAGTCTCTGCTGGTGACGACGTTTCTCCAGTGAAAAACGTTGTAGCAGTCTTTGGTTCGGCTGTCACTGAAGGTTTTGTTGTCTTTCCAAAATACATTGCTGGATTCTGGACTTGTTCGTAATCAGTTTCGGCCTTCAGTAGCTCGAAGTGATATGCCCGCAACGTTCCCACAATATCATCCAGAGATTGAGTATAATACTTGTCCTCGTTCAGCTTGATCATTGCCACGTACATAGCCCATTTGGCTGGTAAGGTATCAAGAAGCTTGTTGTTCTTGTCAGTATCAGTAAACTCAATCCCGTGACTTTCAAGTTCCGTCAACAGATGATAGAACCGGGTGATGATATCATCCAGCTGTTCATCCTTTAACGCCTTGAAAATGGCAAATTGTTGTTCCAACAGTTCTGTACGCTTTCTACGAACCCTAGGATTACCCTCACACCTCTTCTCTAGAGACTCCCAAAGTTCTTTTGACGTCTTTTGAGTCCTAAATGTGTGCAGTATATCCTGAGACAAAGCCATTCGGATTAGCGAGAAAGCTTTGTTTTCGGCTTCATACAATTTCTTATCATCCTCCTTCATCATTTGGTATGATAAGACTTTCTGACGGCCTTCAACTTCTGATACTGGTGGAATATATCCTTCGTCGATACACACCCACATGCGCATGTCATTAAAACGCACAAAATCGGTAAACCGATCTTTCCACCAGTAATAATCTTCGACTTTCATCAGCTTAGGCGGAGCGTTTGCCTTCCCGACCTCGTGGTCCATTTCTAGGAATTTTTGAAGATTTGGCATCTTTTCGAAAGTAATTGAATTGACATTAATTAATTTAATTCGAAACTAATGAGAATTAATTCGTTCGAATGTAGGTAGATTCGAATGTAATCAGATTCCAATTTATTTGGGATTAAATTCGATTAAGTGTTATAATTCAATTAAACTCGAAATTATGTCAGATTCGAAAAGTCCTCGGATTCGAAGGTCAGACAAACTCGAAATTACAGCAGATTCGAAACCCTATTCGAAACTAAACTAAACTCGAAATAAACTCGAAACTAAGTAGACTCGAGATCCTATTCGAATGTAGCACAAACTCGAAATAGATTCGAAACCCTCTGTATTAGACTCGAAAGGAGCAGATTTTGGTTAGACTCGAGACTAAGTGTAACCCTAATTACCCCTATTAGATTCGAGCGCCGCAAACTCGAAAAACGGCTAATACTTTGATTTTTTAACGTTTTGCAGATTAAATCAGTATTTTTCCAACGAAAAATAATGATTTCGATAAAAAATGTGAAAAACCACAAAGTATTTTCCGAATAAGAATTTGCTAAGCTTGAAAACACGATTTTGAGAGAAAAATCGTCCAACTAGCGTCAAGAAACCTAGAATGTATCTAGATGAACACGAAGAACACCAAGAACACTCCGTAGGCTCTGATACCACTTGTAAGGTCTACCACTACGAGATCTTTCTAGACGCGCAGCCGTCAACGAGTGCGGAATCCTCGTTAACGGGTAGACGGAAACAACTCTCACACACGAACACGGAGACTATCAGAGGCTGAACGAACGACACACGAACGATCCTACGAACTGATTCTCTCCAAAACTGCACTAACACTGATGATAAACTCGAGATCGCTTAATGCTTAATCCCTCACGAATTCTGCAAAAAGTCTGATAATATCTCGAGTCTATCCCTAATTATAGACCCTGATTCGAGTCTGTTGTGGGCCAAACTCGAATCTGGCCCAAGGCCCATTCGAGTTTGTCCACAATGACACTCTCGAATCTGCTCCCATTCGAATCTAGGGCTACATTCGAATCTATCACAGATTCGAATGCCAAGCCTTAAATAATTTGAATCTAACTGATTCACTTAAACACCTAAGTGTTGAAACTTATGTTTTTACTTATGTTTGAATTAATCTTTGAACTTTATGTTTGAACTTCTTGTAATATGTTACATCAAGTTCAAACACACAATCAATAACTGACAAACATACATAAACATATATATCAAACACTAGTTAATTCCCAATACCTTGAATATCACTTAAACCAAAATGTTAGATCGCTTAGACTGCTATCGTCACACAGGATGTACCAACAGTTGTAAAAGATTTCATCATGGGCACCATTGATTGTGATTGTTGAATGTTCGATCGGATTGTGTTGCTTTGTATCTCCGTCATAGAATGTTGTATATTCACCATAGAATATTATGTTGACTCCATAGAATATATTTTAATCTACATATAAAGTTGTATATTATCCATAGAATACATTGTATAATATCTAAACTCGGATGACTTTTTTTTTGGAGAAAAAATGATGAAGAGAAAATCGAGGAGGGAATTGATTGTGTTGGAAACGCGTGCAGTTGCTTTTTCAATGCTATTCAAAAAAAATTTCTCCTTTTTACCCCTCCCCTCCTCTTTTTTCCAACAAGCATACCCCTTGAAATCTTTTTTATTTCAAAAATGTCATACAACATCTCAGCCTTTGATCCTATTAATCCAAAGCCTGAGATTAGTTATTAGGTTCCCACAATATTTAAGGTTCTCAAAAGAACCCTCCCCTATATATATATATATATATATATATATATATATATATATATATATATATATATATATATATATATATATATATATATATATATATATATATATATATATATATATATAAAACTAATTGATTGATGATTTGTTATATACAATGTATATTTTAATTGATTGATGAACTCAATTTCAAATTATTGTTTTTAAATCAAGTTTGAATTTAGGTGGTAAAAGTAAGTTCTGAAGTCTCCATTTGGGGCAAAAGGTAGTTTAGTAGTAGTAGTAGGTTAGTTTGTCGTTAAAAAAAAACTAATACAGAATTACAATAAAGTTAAAACTTTTCATTAACGTAATAATATTATGGTGATTCCAAATATTTTGCTTTACTAGCACAAACAAAGTGGAACTAATAACTGAAGTAATGTAAATTTACTTAAATCTTCTAAACCTCATATAAATGTTCGTGGTTGGTAACTAGCCATCCAGTGGCGTAGCCACCTTAGGAAGAAGGTGGGTCATGCCCCCCCCCCCCCCCCTAACACCTACTTTTCATATATATATATACACACACACACACACACACACACACACACACACACACACACACACACACACACACACATATATATATATATATATATATATATATATATATATATATATATATATATATATATAATTGTATATTTTCTTTTCTTTTTGTCTTTACAAATTGATACATATTGCGTAGATTAAGGGTGCGTTTAATTCATAGATTGTTTTCTGGGATTTGCATTCTGTTGAATGATTTGCATTATGCTGCATTTTTATTCGTCAATATTTTGTCAACGAATCTCCATTATCTTTTAAAATAATTATGTTAATATAAATAATGCAAGGTAATTGAGATTAAAAATCCTAGGGGAGACTGAGTTTTTAAATAACAAATAAGGAAATGATTTAAGAAATGCTGGGTTTTTTAATCATGAACTTTACATAGGTTTTAAATGCAAATCACAGTGAATTCCAGGAAATCCGCGAGCCAAACGTCTCATAACATTATTTTAAATGATTTTAAGATTTTCTAAAAAATAAAATTGTAACAATTTTTATTTTGTTACATTTTTAGGTTTTTCAAAATCTATTGATTTATAATTACTTATTTGACACCCCCAAGACTAGAATCCTGGCTACGCCACTGTAGCCATCCACATGTATAAAAAAGGAAGTCTTTATTCCGAAACCAAATGGCATTTTCAAAATACCTAAAATGAAGGAGCTGCAAGTCAAGCTCCAAATACAACTACGGTGGAAAGGCGATGAGACTTTTACCTTTTCTACACCTAAAAAGGCTAAACAACTAAATGGTAAATATTGTTTTTTGTGTTACTAGATCAATATAATAATATCCATGTCATGCTATGAAGTAAACAATACTATAACCACCAGCAAATCACCTTGCAGTTACCACAGACACAAACTTGCGAAACAAGGTGACTTACAAAGATATTGCTTGATTACCACACACAGACTTATCGATTATGCAGATAGAACTACACCTCACTATTACCACATCCTCAATCATATCACTTAGGTGATGTTTACAATTTAGCTATGGTTATCACACGTTCAGGCTTACCATATGAATCCAATTGGTTAGTTACCTCATGCTCGGGCTACTAAGATACACAGACAGAATGTACATGATTCAACAACTAGTTTGAATATGGAAACGACAAAGGCAATGCATAGATACGAACAACAGAGATAAAAAATAGCATTGAAACAATTAACATGTATGCATAATGATATATTGATACTAGAATTCACAGTGCTTGTTACACCAAAGCTTTGGTTCCTCAAATTGAACCACAATTGTCAAAATAAAGCTTAAGCCTCTCTAGATAAGCCTCGATAACTTAAATCACCTGCATAGTATACATATAATACAAACTAAGTCGCGAGTCACTTATTTATTACTGTAAGTTCATCAGACGGTTTCAAGTACTGAGACAAAGATTCTGGCCGATCGACACCTTACGAAGCCTGAATTTTCAATTTCGCATTGGAACCCAAAATACGATTCTACTAGGAATGAGAGAAAGTATTTACCTTAGCATAGGTCCTTGAGGTTCAAAATGAAATTTTAATTCGAGTAGGGTTAGTACGATGCGCTCCCTAAGAGCAGAACCCATTACGAAACTAATCTGATGGGAAACGCGACACACTCCTAAGGACAAAGAATCCCTAAGTTTGACCTAGAGGGAACGCGGTGCCTTAATGTGGAACGAGTTACATTCAACGTGGCTGCAGTATTCGATGCTATTGGTTTTAAATGCCCAACAACCAAAAATCAATCTCATTCAATTACAACACCTGTAAACAACTCAAACACACACGCACACACACACACACACACACACACACACACACACACACACCCATACACATATATTTAAGCTCATTTGGAGCATCTAAAACACACTAAATATTTTTAATCAAACCCAAGGATTAATAGATCCCGAAATGGGTTTTTGATTTAAAATCAATGAAACCAATTCAATATTTACACATTTTTGCACCAAATGGCTTTACTAACATCATACAATGACCTCATTTGAGGTTTAAGTCATTACGTTGTAACCACTACAAAACTCATTTGCGTTTCACGTCTCATTTAAGGTCTGTTATAATAAATAAGTAAGAGGAAGATGAGGGAAGATTATACCTCAAGAATGTGGTCTAAATGAACTTCACTTTGCTTTGATCTTCACTTACTTTGATCTCCAACTCAAAACCTTGAACTCTCTCTTCTTTTCTCTTTGTTTTGCATGCAAAACCCACAAAGTATTTGTGTTGGTGCCTTAGACGATTCAAGAAGGGAGGGGAAGGAGGTTTCACCTCTTGCCCACATTTTTCCCTTCACTTCTCTCCATTTTTCAACTTACCCCTCACATATCATTTCTCTTCCATTTTAATAACCCTAACTACATTACCAATATCTATAGATTCTTATATTTTACCAATAATTTCATTAACTTTTAATAATAATAATTAGGAACATTTTCTTATCTCATAATTATTCAAATGTTACATAAATTGTTCACATATATAAAAATCTAAAATTTGAAAATTTATTTTTAATTTTGATTGTGCTATTGTTTATTCATCACGCTTTGATTGATAAAGAACTCTTTACATCATACATGTTCTTTTTTAAGAGATATGATTTCATATTTATGTATGAAAAACATTAAGTAGAAAAAATTTATAGCTTGATGACATGTAATTCCAATATAATATATGAGTATTTATGTATTTAATTATAAGTTTATCCTAACATCATGGCTGTCTATTGTAAGTATAACTACAATAATTCATACATTAAATACTTGTGATGTTACAATATACTTAAAACTTTTTCATTAGCATAATAATATCATCGTTATTCCAAACATTGTGCTTAACTAGCACAAACAAAGTGGAACGAATCACGAATGTAATGTAAAATGGGTTAAATGATCTAAACATTATATACATTTTCGTGCTTGAAAGCTAGTCCATCCATATGTATAAAAAAGGAAAGTCTTCTTTCCCGAGCCTATAGAGTATCTTCAAAATATACCCAAAATGAAGGAGCTGCAAGCCAAGCTCCTAATACAACTTCGAGAGGTGGCGAGACTTTTACCCTTGTCTACACCTGAAAATGTTTAACAACTAAAGGGTAAACAACAAAGTTGTTTAGTTAGTTACCATAATAATATACAATGCAAACATATCATTAAATTACGTATGTCATTGTATGAAGTGAACAATACTTTAACTGTCAACCTACCACCTTGAGGTTACCACACGCACAGATTTACCAAACATGGTGGCTTACAAAGTGACTGCTCGATTACCACACGTCCACGCTTATCGATTATGACGTTAGAACTGCAACTCACGATTACCTCATGCTCAGGCTTATCTCTTAGCTGGTGTTTACAATTTAGCTATGGTTACCACACACTCAAGCTTACTAACATACACAGATGGATGTACATGAACTAACAACTAGTATGAATATGGAAACAACAATTGCAATGCACATATACGAACAAAAGATAACATATAACATATAACTAGTTAACAAGTGTGTATAATGATATTGTTATTCATATAAAGACAACTACCAATCATGTGAACACATTAACACTCAACAATCATCATATAATAAGAACCATTATAGAACAGTGATAAAACAATGATTGGAATGAGAATGGAACCTTTACTATGGGAGAATGCACATCAAAGCTTTCAGTTGTATATTGCAAAATAGTCAAAAGGTTACATTGATAAGAAACTCTATTCTATATATAGATAACACTATAGAGTATATACAATGAGGTCCCTGTACTTGATACTATTCAATAAAAACAAAACAACCCCTAGACATATATTACAACTAATATAAAGTCAACAGATACATCAATACTAGAATTTACAGTGCATGTTATGGTATATATATAAGTTAATAGATTCTCTTTATAACTCCATTTAGTCGTCCACAACATTGAAATATTAGACTTTCAAATGAGTTTTTTTAATTTAGTTGTTTTGCATGTTAAATTTAAATACGTTTAGACGGCGTTTGGTTTGCGGATTTTCTGGCATTTACTGGAATTTGTATTTAAAATCATGTGTTTGGTTCACAGATTTCAGTAAGAATTTAAAAATACAACCTCATATTTAAATCCTAGTTACTTTGCATTCTTCATATTAGCAAATTTTCCCTAAAAAATAATGCAAATTCCTTGTTGAAATTTTGAAAATAGAAATGTTGCATAATGCAAATTTTTTGACAGAATGCAAATTACAGGAAAACAAAAGCTGTAAACCAAACTCCCCCTTAGTGTAATATTTGAGATTTATAACAAAATAATTTACAATAACTTGTATTTGAAGAGAATTTTCCATTAAGATAGTTATATCTTTTTTAGTTTTTATTTGCTTTTAAGTATATAACGGGTAGTCGTAGATCGAACCACGGGTAAGCGCTTTCTAACAAGTAGCCGAAAATAGATAACCGAAATTGAAAGTACGGTTCATATTTTTACGACTAATCCCAACACACCCTTGGTGTTGGTGCCTTGACGATTCAAGAGAGGAGGGAGTTTCACATATTGCCCACAATTCCCCTTCCACTTCTCTCCATTTTTCATCCAAACCCCTCACCTACCATTTCAGTTAGGCCAAAGGGAGTGGTTGGCAAGGATGCCAAGCAAATCTGCAGCCACGTCAGCGCCACGTCAGCTTTGCCATTTTAATGTCATTCCGAGGGTGTGGATGTCATTCGATTTATTTTATTTTCATTTTAAACTTAAAATAAAAATATTGAAATAAAAATAACATTTAATTAAGAATATTAAAATTAAACATAACATAAAAAAATTAAAACATTCAATTTAAATATTAAAACATTCAACTTAAAAATCAAGACATTAAAACTAAAAAATAACATTTTTTCCTAAAAAAACGTACTTAAAAATAAAGGGAAAATTGCGCAAAAAACCTCTAAGTTGGATCATTTTTGCGATTAAAACCCCCAACCATTTTTCATTGCACAAAAAACCTCCAACCGATTAAAACTTTGTAAATTTAGGTTTTTTTCAAAAAATCTGACTTGCAACCGGCTAAACTGGTTGCAACTTGATGACGTGTAAAATTTTTAAATAGATTTTTGCGTAAAAAACCCCCAACTTGTTTAGTTTTTTCAATTAAAACCCCAAATCAATTTTTATTTGATAAAAACCCTCCAATCAAAGAAGAAAATTAAAATTGAGTCTTCACTTATTGCATTTTGATGACATGGATATTTATTAAAAATTTATTTATTAAACAAAGAATTCGTTTCCTAATTAAATCTCCACCCTCTAGGCTCTAGCGAACCTTACTGCAATGGAACATAAGTAAACGATATTGAACATACAACTGAACCTAAAAATGCAACTCGTGATTACAAAATGAAATCGAATCCATCGGCACAATTGAATTTAAAATTCAAGATTAAATGACAAAAGTTAATCGAACATATATACATAAAATAAACAGCACCGAACATAAAGAGAGGATAGAATATCGGAGCTGCCGGAGGTAGAGGAGAAGAGAAACGGTAAATATGATTGTTGGTTAGAGGTGAGAAAAAAATAGTTAAGGGTTTTAATCGAAAAAAGTCACCAATTTTGGGGTTTTTATGCAAAAATTCAGTTTAAGAATTATACATGTAGTGCCACGTAGGCGCCACGTAAGTCGGGTTTGCCATGTGGACGCCGCCACGTGTGTGTCATGTAAGCATAACAACCTATTATAACAGGTAACGTCTTAATTTCAAAAGGTTTTACCGGTTAGAGGTTTTTTGTGCAACAAAAAATGGTTAGGAGTTTTAATCACAAAATTGGTCCAACTTTAGGGTTTTTTACGCAAATTTCCCTAAAATAAAATATACAATCCCCATTTTTTTCTATTTCTTCCTATTGTTTTATCGCGACTTCGAGTTGTTTTCCGGTCAAATGAATAATGTCTTTGTAATAAATTTTCAGGTCACGAGCTTTATCTCTCTTGATGACCTCTTCTTTTTTTAAATCCAAATATTCGGTTAAACGATCTTGTAACCCAACCATATTTGTCGTAATGGCTTCAAGATCTTGTAAACCCGATGTTGGCGTCGTACCGGAACTTGTTGTCGCTTTACCCATACGTTTTGCCGCGTTCCTTCCAATCGGTCGTGTGGGTGGGGGAACCTCAAACGAGTCGTCATCATCGTTAAGGTTGATTCTAATATGCGCATCCGACGCCATGGTGTACTCGTAAGAGACTGTTGTTTTTGATCGTTTAGACCCACGTTCGATAAAATCGTCGGCCGTCGCAACACGTTGCCAAGTTGGAGAATCTTTTACGACCGACCAAACTTCGATATGTCATAATGGATACCCATTCGTGTATTTAAACATTCCAAGTGCTTTTTGTAGAATGTTGGCATCATTTTGACCACTTTCCCATTGGATGGAGTGAAATATTACCGAAAATTGTTTAACGACAGCATTGACATTCCTCCATTTTGTGTATAGTTGGTCTTTCGAACGGTAGTCATTTTTACCCATTTTTTGGAGGAACCGAAACCGAATTTGATTCCAAAAGTGCTTCCTATTATGGACGGTACCAGAAATAGGATCTTTAGAAACATCGAGCCAAGCTCGTGTCAACGTCTTCTCTTCTTGCGAGGTCCAATGTTGAGTAGGAGCCCTCGTTGTTGTTTTCTTTTTATATCTTTTGTAGTCGGCTCGAGCTTCGGGAATAGGTTCGACTTCGGGTTGTGTTTCCGGAACGACTTCGGGTTATGTAATATGTTGAGATGGATGGGTGCCGAATGGGGATAAGGTTGGGGATGAGAGTAAATGGTACTCCGTAAACGGATTAAATTGTGAGTATTTTGAAGACATAAAATTTAGTCGAGTAGGCGTGATATCATACCCTCGACCGTAAACATGTTGTGGCACCCGCAAAGTTCATAAAACCCGTCGGAAAATATATTGGTTGATCCATTTGTATCGGGATCGGACGATAACCTTGATTCGTCGAGATTGGTGTGTTTGGATTGTTCGTCGAATCGGATGTCATTCGAGAGAGAAGGGTGTTTGAGGTTTGTGGAAAATTGTTTTTTGAATATTTGAGAGGTTTGTGTTTGATTTGTGTTATTTTAAAAAAAATATATGTGTGTGTGTGTGTGTCTATATATATATATATATATATATATATATATATATATATATATATATATATATATATATATATATATATATATATATTTATTTATTTATTTATATATACACGTGTAGGTCCCAAAAGGTTTCCCTAGAGTATTGTTCTAAGCTGTAGAGGGGGTGAATACAGCTAATTAAAATTCGACACTCTTTTCTCAATGTTTGTGTATATTATTAACAAATGTTAATTATAAACAAGCTTGACTGTGGAAAGATTCAAGCTGAGATGACAGATACAACAGATGTTTCAACTAATCTAAGACACACTCAGACTAGATACAATGAATACACTCACTTAGATGGACTCACTGATTTTACAAGACACAGATGGACAGCTTGAGTATGAACAGCTTAGACACACGTACTGTTATATTCAAGCAGACTTGCATGCATGAAAAACAGACTTTAATGCACGATCTGATTTCTCACTCTTGAATGTCTCACAATCCTTAGAAGCTTCCTTTTATACTCTCACTGAGAATCTCAGTGAAGCTTCTTCATTGGACAATGAAATAGTGGGATGTCTTTCCAAAAAGACAAAACAACTTTTCTGCACATTCTGATAAAGCAGACTTGTCTTCATGTGACAGAATCTTTGTCTTTTTCTTTTTGTCACTGTTGCATAAGGCTTTAACCAAAAGAGGAATGTCAACTTTGCATCTTTCTTCTTTTGTTAAGGCCATTTTGATATAAGAAAAGGTCTGTCACCCTTTTCAGATATCCGTTTGTCTTCATGTAACAGAACAGCGTAGGCAGGCTTTTGCAGTTTCTGTTTTCCACTTTGTCTTCAACTTGTAAACTGGTCTTGTAGCCAAAAACAATACATGAGGACATGGAAACATATTCCATAAAGTGTTTAGCCTGTTCACAAAGAACAGGTTCTGTTCACGAAGAACAAAACACTTAGAATCTGTCCAAGCTGCTCAACAGAACAGAGCAGTGTAGACAGTTTATGTCCAGCCTGTTCAGCAGACAGAACAGCTTGGACAATCTGTCTTTGTTGCAACAAATGCAACAGGGTAAACAGCTTTGACTCATATTGCAAATCACTTTTCAGGTTTCAATAAGGCATAAACAGGCCTTAAATTATACCTTCAAGTGCATCAGACATGTTTGATTAAAAATCTCCCCCTAAGATGTAGAGTAGGTTTGACTGAGGCCTTTTTGTGCCTAACAATCTCCCCCTATTTGCAATAATCAGTCGAAGCTGATTTTATCAATAATTACTATACATTCTTACAATACATTTTGCTGAAATGAAATTACAACATTAAAGTAAAGTAAAAGATCGATTTATATATACTGATTTTTGTTTACATAAACAACATATGTTTTTACAAAAGTACAACTGATGTACTAGTGTATATTACAACTGATGTAAAAATAAAAGTTACAACTGATGTAACAAAGTACAACTAATGTACAAGAAAATTCAACAATTTGGACTGTTGATGATGGGAGCAAATAATGGCAAGCCTGTCCAACAGATGGACAGCTTCAATTCTTCACCTACTCAGATAGTAGATGGACTTCAAGACAGTGGTGGTGGCAGTCCTTCTTCAAATATTTTCTCAAGCTCCTCCCTGGTTTCCTCCAAATCCTCAATTTCAACTCTGAGGAACATGAAACTGGGATGTTGAAGCTCCCCTCTTTCATAGAAGCCTCTGAGCTGATCCCAGATGGCTGCTCTCCACTTTATGGATTGCCTGAAGGAGTTTGCAAGTCTGAATGCTACAAGCTGTTTGAGACCAACTTTGTGTAGGTCTAATGCTCTTTGAAAGCACTTCTTCTTTGTCAGGGGATCTACAAAAAAATGTCCCCAACTCAGGTTCTTCAATCAGCTTGCCTTCCTCAAATTCTACTCCTTTAGGCAGGCTGTGGTCAACTCCTTTGATCTCTACAGCATAATCACCTTGATCAATCAAGATCAAGAGTTCCTCCAGCTCTGAATCCTTTTTGTTCCTCTTGGCCTTTATTTTGGGGTAAGTCACTGAGACACCCTTACTTAGTTCTTCTGAGATTTGGCCAAGGTCTTTCACCCTTTCCATCAATTTTTTGACATATGCCCTGATAGTTTTAGCCGTTTCAGACTTAGACTGGCTCAGGGCAACTGCTAACTCCACCCATTCTATGTACCCCATCTGTGCAACATCAGTGTAATCATATGATTCCAGTTCTGGACCTGTTGCACCCATTCTGGTTATCTAGTAGCTTCCACTGTTTGCCTTTTCTTGAAATGGGCACAACTTTGACAATAGATTCTTTGGCAAGTCTTCTATCAGCAACATCAAAGAACTTTTTCCTTGCCAAGTTGTCAAAGTGTATTTGGGCTCTTGCAGAGGATGCTTGTTTGGACTTGGTCACGTAGACTGGAGCACCCTTTTCCTTATCACCTTCCTTTTCACCCGTTGACTCTCTAGCAGCTTTAAGCAATTTTCTTTGCACATCCAAAGAAGGCATTTTAATTTTGCTTGCCTCTTTGAATGCAAGGGATCTGGCAGCTTTGGCTGAGGCTTCTTCCTTTCTCAGTCTTTCTAGGGCTTGGAGCTGTTCATCTCTGAACTCATAGTATTTCTCCATAGGAACACCCATTTCCTTAGCCCTTGCCTTGTCAAACATTAGTTGCGCTGCTTTTTGGTGATCAAGGTCAAAAGCTGCTTTCTCCTTTCCTTTGGCTGTTATAGTTTGAACAGCTTCAGGAACCTCTTCCTCTTCTTCTACTTCTTCTTCCACAATCAGATGTCTCCTTCTGCCTGGCCTGTCCCCAAGAATGGATTCCTCCCCCTTAGTTTGTGCAGGGTTTGGAGATCCAGCCTGAGTAGGCTGAGCAGCTTCAGTGTGATGGGAGACATCTACAGCTGGACCTGTTTGTGATGCACCTGCTGCTTGACCAACAGATGTTGATTTCTCCTTAGAAGGAGAAGAGGTTTTCTCCCCCCTAGACTTAGCTTTGAGGCAGACAACTTCTCCCCCTTTGAAGGAGATGCACCAGAACCTTCAACAATTGGTCTGCCTGGAGAAACAAATTCAACAGGCTTAGCAGCAGTTTTGGCAGCAGGTTTGGGGCCAACCAGGCTATGCACTAAGAAAGCCAGATTGTCCTTAACCTCTGCAAGCTGGGTAAGGCAGGTCTGAAGAGAAGAGGATTGGGAATCAGCAATTGAGGACAGCTTGACTAGATTTTCTCTGTCAGAAGCTGTGAACATCAAACTTTGAAGCTGTGCAAGATGTAACTCAAGAGAGTCCTGCACATCATCAAGATTTACCGACACAGAATTGGACAGAGAAACAATTAGAGAGTTTAAGCTGGCCAATGTAGTAGGAAGGGTAGTAGTGCAAGTGGTGAGGAGAGTTGACAACTATTGAGATATGGCTGTCATGGAGGACACAGAGTCCTGTTGACGTGAAAGAATAGAGGAGAGTGTTGTGGATATGTTTTGCAGCTGTGCAGTGAGTGCAAGCAGCTTTGAGGACTGGTCAGTTTTTGGATTGACTAGAAAGGAATTCTTGAACAAATCAAAGAATCCTTGGAGCTGTGCACACACAGAGTCTGAGATTATTGAGGGTAGAGAAGTCATGGAATTTTCCAAAGATCCAACTTTGTTGGTCAGCAAAGAAAGCTGATCCTTCAAAGGAAGATCTTTGGGGGATGGGGGAGTATGGTTGGACTGTTTGGATTGTGTAGACGGTGATGAATAAGATGAGGATGAGGCAGGTGTTTGGGGGTGTGATGGAGAGGGAAGGGTGACTTTGGACAGAAGTTCCATAACCTGGGCAAAAGTAATATGGCCCAGCTTGGAAGGATCAATGGGTCCCTCAGCAGTGGCTGTAGCTACTTCATCAGGAGAAGAGGTAGAAGTTGGTAGCCTTTCAGATGCTGCTTGTGTTGCAATACCTTCATTAAGGCCTGGGATGGTTCCCTCAGCAGCACCCTGGTTTAGAGGTGCCTCATCATTGGGAGATGGAATGTGCATTTCAACATCAGCAGTGGTGAAATCTACTGATGGAATGTGCATTTGAGGTGCAGTTTAACCAGAGGGATGGTCTGATCCCAGTGGTTCATCAGCTTGGGATGTTGGTCCTTCAGCAGCTGTTGGGTGTACAACAGCTGGATTATAAGGAGCAGAAGTTTGAGGCTCATCTACTGGATGGTCTAATCCAGCAGGTTTTGGCACCTCGTGCAGACTCAGGTTGTGTAGGAGAAGTATGGAGTGAAGACTGTATGGACTTAGTGTGGAGTGGAGTGAACTCCTGTCTTTCAATATTCTCAGCCTGTTGGGAGGCTGGAATAGTTGATGTGGTAGTCTCCATATGTACAACTGGCTCCTCTAGGGAGGAACCAGAGGGCCTAAGCTGACTCAGGGTAGACTCTTGTTGGAGTGAAGCCTGCTCCAAATGTGCTGAACCTTCTCCCAAAATAGGAGAAGCAACAGCGCTTGCTACTTTTTCAATTGAACCCTGTTGAGAGGGGTCAGAGGGGCTAGATGGGTCTGTTGGTTTCTTTTTGGCTAAGGTTTTGCGTCTGTAGAGTCTGAGAGATGAAGTGGATGATGGATGTTGTGGAGAGGAGATGAGGGGTTCTGTTTGGACTGGTGGGGAGACTGGGTCAGAAACAGGTGGGTTGGCCTGTTCCATAGTCTCAGATGCCACAGAGGCACGAGCCACAAAGGCTTCAGGTTCAACAGATGAACCAGGGTGAGAAGCATGCTCCTCCTCAGCCACAGAGGCTGATGGAGAAGAGTTGGACTTGGCTATTTTTGCCTTCTTAGGGACAGGTTCAGCTTCAGCCGTCTCCAGGACCCTTTTAACAAATTTGGTTCTAGATTTGGATTTTCCTCGGGGAGCAGTCACTGGATCCACCCTCACAGTAGATTGTCCTTCCACCATACCAAGCAACCTCCTCATTGGAGTAGATAGAGGGGGCTCATTTGGAAGTACAGAGGTGTAGAAAACTCGATTCCCAATCACTAGGAAAGCTGCAGTACGTAACATAGGCTGAGAGTTATACAAATGCTCACCACAGACATGCTTGAAGATGAGGCTCAGAAACCTGGGATATCGAACAGCAGCTGGACGTGTTTCCTGCTGCACCAGGTTCCTCAAATTCATGAAAATCCACCGAGCCATGTTCATGTTAGTCCCATCTACGAGCTGTAGGACTATTGGAATCTCATCACGGCTAAGCTGGTCAAAAGAACCAACTTTGCTGCTGAAGTACATCACCATGGAGGCAAAAAGAAAGTTGTAAGTAGGTGAGAGATCCTTCCTGAACAGGGTGGCTCCAATCTTTGGTTCTGCTACACCACAAAAGCGTAGCAGATTTCCCATCTGATCATTTTCAGGCTGTGGTTGATCATAAGTTTCAGCCACAGAGAGATGAAGAACTTCCCTGATCAGACCAGTAGTGATCTCAATGGTCTGAGTCCCATTGAGAATGGTTCCCCTTATGATTTTGGTCGCTGGGTCGTAGGCACAGGTGTACCAAAATTCATATACCATCTCCTGGTACAGGACACCAGGAGTGGCAGTCATGGCATAATTCAGAGGGTGAACCTTTAGAAACTCCACCATATCTTCATAACCTTTCCCCACATAGTTTTTGGGAATGGTTAGGTTGGCTATGTAGTTTGTGGGTTTCAGTGTGAGCATTGTGGTGACAGAAGAGTGTTTCTGAACATCTGTACCAACAAATACTGGTAGAAAAGGGTTGTTTCTGTGAGCCATAGTGAAAGTAGGATGGAGATGAGCACAAGACACTTAGTCGATTTTAGGGTTCTTTGGAAGTTATGGAAGCAATAAGGAAGACGAAGATGAAACAGTAGAGGGGTATTTATAGGGTTTGTGTGTGAGTGGGTATGAGAGAGAAAAGTTTGGGCGGTTGATTTGAAAAGTTCTTTAACGGAAAACGGAACGGTTGTCTATGTCAGAACGGTTGTCAGACCACTTGAGCCCTTTTTAGTCACTAACACACGTTAACACACATTATCCGCAGTAATTAAGTTAAATAAAAACAGAAATTAAGTAACTTAATTGTGAAGAAAGGTAATTAAAACTGATGGTCTAAGCTGTTGGTCAAACCTGTGATGAGCAGAGTCATCACACGCTGTTCACTCTTCAAGCTGTTCATTCAACCTGTTCAGTTATAAAAGAACAGGTTGTGTTCAATAGCTGACCAGGTTACAAGACAATGTCTTGTATGACAGATTGAGAGACTGAGCAGGTTGGGGATTTGATTAACAGACCAGGTTTGAGGTGAACACTGATGTTGTCAAACCTGTTATACGCTCAAGTTGTTCAAGTTTTCAGAAATTGGCTAAGTGTAGAACATGCATAGCCTGTTCTGCCTAAGCTGTTCTGAGAAACTTGAGTAGTGTGAGACATATAATAACTTAGAACATTTAGGACACTTAGTCACTTCTATTTAACATGCCCAGCTTGCTTACAAGGTAGTTAAACCTATTTTCATCAAGAGGCTTGGTGAAAATGTCTGCAAGCTGTTCATCTGTGGAAATAAAACTTACCTCCACATTACCTTTCTGGATGTGATCCCTGATGAAGTGATGTCTGAGCTCTATATGCTTTGTTCTGGAATGAAATATTGGATTGTTGGAGATAGCTATAGCACTTGTATTATCACACAGAATAGGAGTTTTCCTATATACAAGTCCATAGTCTTCAAGCTGATGCTGCGTCCATAGAATCTGCCCACAGCAGCTTCCAGCAGCTATATACTCAGCTTCAGCAGTAGAAGTAAAAACTGAGTTCTGCTTCTTGCTACACCAACTTATCAACTTACCACCAAGGAGGTGACACCCACCTGTTGTGCTTTTTCTATCTAGCCTGCAGCCTACAAAATCAGAATCTGAATAACCTGTTAGCTCAAGACTTGAGTCTTTGGGATACCAAAGACCCAAACCTGGTGTACCCTTAAGGTATCTGAAGATTCTTTTTACAGCAGCTAGATGTGATTCTTTAGGATCAGCTTGAAACCTAGCACATAAACAGGTAGTAAACATAATATCTGGTCTACTAGCAGTTAAGTATAGCAAGCTCCCAATCATGCCTCTGTAAGCTGTTACTGAAACAGCTTTGCCACTGGCATCTGCATCCAACTTTACATTGGTTGCCATTGGGGTTTTGATAGGAGAACTTTGATCAAATTTAAACTTTTTCAAAAGATCTAAAGTGTACTTTCTTTGATTTATGAAAATTCCATTTGAGGTTTATTTAACCTGTAATCCTAAAAAGAAAGTAAGTTCTCCCATCATACTCATTTCATACTTTGATTTCATGAGTAGTGAAAAATTCTTGCATAACTGCTCATTAGTAGAACCAAATATTATGTCATCCACATAAATTTGAACAAGCATAATATCAGACTTCACCTTCTTTATGAACAGTGTGGTATCCACTTTACCTCTGGAATAACCATTGCTCATAAGAAAATCAGTTAGAGTGTCATACCAGGCTCTAGGGGCTTGTTTTAAACCATAGAGAGCTTTGTCCAACTTATAGAAAAAACCTGGATGATGTTCATTTTCAAAACCTGGAGGCTGCTTGACATAGACTTCTTCTTGCAGCTTACCATTTAAAAATGCACTCTTCACATCCATTTGAAATACCTTCATGCTCTTATGAGCAGCGTAGGCTAGAAACAAACGAATTGCCTCTAACCTGGCCACAGGAGCAAATGTTTCATCATAGTCAATGTCTTCTTCCTGACTGTAGCCTTGAGCAACTAGTCTTGCCTTATTTCTAATGACATGACCTTGCTCATCCATCTTGTTCCTGAAAACCCATTTGGTGCCAATTATTGTTTTTCCTTTAGGAGCAGGGACCAGCTTCCATACTTTGTTTCTCTCAAACTGATTGAGTTCTTCTTTCATGGCAGTGATCCAATTGGCATCTTTAAGTGCTTCATCTACTTTCTTAGGCTCCATTAGCGACACAAAACTAGAAAACATACAGAAGTTTCCTAAGCTATCCCATCTTGTTTGCGCCCCTTTGTTGATGTCACCAATTATTTGATCATTTGGGTGACACCTGATCCACTTAGGATCTTGCTTTATTGAGGATTCTCCTGAGTTATTTGTATCTTCAACATGTCCTGTTGAGCAGCTCTCAAGATTTTCAGACACACTGATATCTTGAGCCTGTTCACTTGTTGAGCATGACTCTCCATTGTTGAACATATCAGCAGAGGATCCAGGAAAATCAGCATTGATTGGTTCAGGTAATGAAGTTGTAATTATGTATGTACACTTGTTCACACAGGGTGTATCAACATAGTCATCATCATGCCCATCATGATTAGCAGGTTCCACTCTAGATGTAGTGGAAGCTTTTGAGTCCTTTTCTTCATTGATGGAATGCATAAGATCATCAAAGCTAAATTCTCCTGAAACTGATTCAGGAACAGCTTTAATGGAGGCTCTCCTAGACTCTTCAAAGGTGACATTGATAGATTCATCTATCACCTTTCTTTTATTGTTGTATACTCTGTAGGCTTTGGAGATAGCAGAATATCCAACAAACACACCTTCATCAGCTTTGGGTTCAAACTTTGCCAGTTGGTCCCTTTGATTCAGAATGAAGCAGGGACATCCAAACACATGGAAATAGCTAATGTTTGGCCTCCTCCCTTTGAGTAACTCATAGGGAGTCTTGTTGAACCTTTTCACCACCAAGGATCTATTTTGGGTGAAGCAGGCAGTGTTGAGAAATTGTGCTTAGATTTAAAAGATGATTTTCTCTGCTTGCCTTTCTCACAAGTTGTGCAGAGTTTATCCTTAACAAAGGTTATAGAATGCAAACCTGTTACCAACTCTTTCTTACAGAGTTTGTTGATATTCTTGAAGTTCAAGTGTGATAGCCTTTTGTGCCATAACCAGTTCAGGTCTGCATTGCTTTTTGAGATAAAGCAGGTTTCAGTTGTGGGATCAGCAGATTTCATGTCCACAACATATACACCTTTCTTTCGTTGTGCACACAGCACATTTTTACCTTGGGGATCCAATATGTAACCCAGGTGCTCATCAAAGTTAACCTTGTAGCCAACATCACACAGTTGATTTATGCTTACAAGATTGTGTTTCAGCCCAACCACATAGGCTACCCTTTCGAACACTGCAACACCAGCTTGAAGAGTTCTATATCCTTCTGTGGATCCCTGTACATTGTCACCAAATGTGACTTTTGGCCCTTTTTCAGGCCTGAGATCACTCAGCAGGTCCTTGCAACCTGTCATATGTCCTGAGCAGCCACTGTCCAAGTACCAAACCTGGGATGGTTGTTTGTCCTGCAGAGTGTCATAAGAAAATATTAGTTGTTTTTAGGGGAACTCATCGTAGGGATGAGTTCTCCCACTTCATCAACATTTGTTGATGGACCAGTGATATCCACACTAATATTTCCTATTTGGATGGTATCAGCTTGAATACCATCCTCATTGACTATGTTACTTCCAACACTGCTCGTTTTGCAATGATGGAACTAGCAGAGTCAACAGGCCTCATGTCCTCAGTTTCAGGATAGTCTTTGGCCATATGTGTCTTCTTCCCACACTTATAGCATTTTCTCTTTTTAGCCTTTTTGGAAGAAGAACCTCCAGAAACATATTCTGAATTGTTTTTGTTGATTCTGTCAGCAGGTTTAGCAAACTTATTACTATTTTTAGATGAATCAACAGTTTGGGTGGAAGGCACAATGGCAACAACTTTGCATGTTTCTTCTTTCCTCTTTTTGGGAGGACAGATATCAAACAAAGGAAGCTTGATTGGCTTTTGACCTTCCACAGGTTTGGGAAACTTATTCCCAAATTTCTCAGGTTGAGCAATGGCTTTGCCTTTGCCCTTACTGAGATGTGATTGATGTTGCCTATCAACATGATCACTGCTTTTGGTACTGAAAGACTTACCTTCATTTATAACCAATTTTCCACTATGATTTAAAAACTTATTTGAAACCACAGCAGATTTGCTTTCAACATGAGACTTACCCCTCTTGAAAGCAGGCTGCTTACCTTTTGAAAAGTTTTTCTCGAAATGATTTGCATCAAAAGGATTAACAGGTCTCTTACCATCAGCTTTGGACCCAGAGCCTGTTTTGTCAACAGGTTTAGAGTCCACATCTGCAGCTTGAGCTTGTTTTCCTTTCTTTTGCTTGTGTGAATCAGCAAAGCACTTAGCAGGCTGATTCGATGGAGAACATACAGCTTTTGGAGCTTTTTCACACAAGCTGTCAGTATTTTGAGGCCTGACAAACCTGTTAGAAGTTGCTTTGTCAAGAGTGGATAAGTCATCTTTCAGATTATTTATCTCAACAATAGAAGTTGCTTTGTCAAGATCCCCTCCGAGATAGGCTTGGATTTGTGCAGGGATCTGTTGACTAATGCAATGGCTGACTTTTTATGCAGATTGGCACCAAGAGTCAACTATCTTTTGAAGCTTTGCATGTTTTATGTCTGTCTCTCTATTTTCTTCCAGTAAAATGGAGTTGATGTGTTTTAATTCATCAAGCTCAGTTTCCAACTTATGGAAACTGTCCAGTTTGCTAGATTTTATGTCAAGATCAGTTATAAGCTTAGAGATTTTAGACAGTAAAACATTGTGCTTCTCAACAGCAGCTTTTAAATCATCAAGCATGTATTCAAACATTTTTACTTTTTCATCAGAACTGTAAGCCATAAAGTTTTGTACCATGTACATCATTGTGGGATTCCAGTTCTCTAAGCTGCTGAAGGCTTCACTTCAGCCAGGTCCTGTTTGAAGTTGCTGGTTGATGGGACATCAGTGTTGGCCATCAGACAGTTGTTATCTTCTTCATTTGAAGATGAGTCAGATTCCTCCCAATCACATGTCTCAGCCATGAGTCCCTTTTGCTTGTTGGAAGCCACTGAGTTTTCCAACTTTTTCAGCTTAACCATGGCCATAAGGTACTTAACCCTGTAGCCATCGTCCCTGTAAGTCTTGTATGGTTTGAAAGACTGTCCAACAGCTTTTGACACACAGTCAGCAGCTATATGGCCAGTTTTGCCACATTTGAAGCACTCGGCTTTAGATTTATCAAATGCCTTCTTCTTGACAGCACTTGAGTTCCTCTACAGCATTCTTCCACCAAACCTCTTCTTGTTGAACTTTTTGACAAGCATTGCAATCATTTACTCGTCATCAAGTTCAGTAAGATCTTCACAGTCTTCCTCTTCAGACATCTCTTCCCTTTCATCATCAGCCTGTTGATCAGGTTGTGTGAACACATCACATACTTGACCAACAGGTTGTCTCACACTGGCCACTAAGGCATCACCTCTCTTAGACATTTCCAAGGCATTTCTATTCTGTTGCCTTGACTGCTCATCATTCAGTAGGGATCCATACAAGTTTACAAGATCCATACCTTTGATGGTGCTTGAATTTCTCAAGATAATAGAAAAAATAGTTCCATTCTTCAGGCAGGATGTCCAAGAATTTGTTCACCAGAGTTAAGCTGTCCTTTGCGATCCCAACAGCTTTGAGATCATTGATAAGAGCAGTGAACCTGGTATAGGATTCTGTGAGAGACTCCTTTGGTTTTGCAAAGAAGAGTTCATACTGTCTAACAAGGTTGTTAATCCTGTTATCCAGTGTGATAGTGGGACCGTCATAGACAGTACACAAAGTATCCCACATCTCCTTTGTAGTCTTCATTTTCTCAACCTGTTTGAACACATCATCAGGAAGAGAAATGACCAGGTTATTCCTGGCTTTTGCATCAAGAGCAACCATCCTTTTGTCTTCATCAGACCATTGAGCTTTGGCCTTCTCAAAAGTATTGATCTCAGGGGCAGCTCCTTCAACAGCAGGAGTGATAGTAGTAACAGAAGTCAGCACATAGGGACCTTCCATTACTATCTCTGGCATGTGTACATCCAGATTCTCTAAGTAGAGCATCATTCTGCACTTCCAACTAGAGAAGTTTTGATGATAGAATTTGGGGGGTTTGACCATTGAACCATTGTCATAGTAAGTGGAGGAACTTGCAGCACTGTTGTCCATGGGAAAGTAGGGAGAATGAGAGATCTAGAGTTGACGCACACTCTATCTGCTCTGATACCAGTTGTAGGTCCTAAAAGGTTTCCCTAGAGTATTGTTCTAAGCTGTAGAGGGGGGGGGGGTGAATACAACTGATTAAAATTCAACACTCTTTTCTCAATGTTTGTGTATACTATTAACAAATGTTAATTACAAACAAGATTGACTGCGGAAATGTCAAGCTGAGATGACAGATACAACAGATGTTTCAACTAATCTAAGACACACTCAGACTAGATACAATGAATATACTCACTTAGATGGACTCACTGATTTTACAAGACATAGATGGACAGCTTGAGTATGAACAGCTTAGACACATGTACTGTTATATTCAAGCAGACTTGCATGCATGAAAAACACACTTTAATGCAATCTGATTTCTCACTCTTGGATGTTTCACAATCCTTAGAAGCTTCCTTTTATACTCTTACTGAGAATCTCAGTGAAGCTTCTTCATTGGACAATGAGATAGTGGGATGTCTTTCCAAAAAAGACAAAACAACTTTTCTGCACATTCTGATAAAGCAGACTCGTCATCATGTGGCAGAATCTTTGTCTTTTTCTTTTTGTCACTGTTGCATAAGGCTTTAACCAAAAGAGGAATGTCAACTTTGCATCTTTCTTCTTTTGTTAAGACCATTTTGATATAAGAAAATGTCTGTCACCATTTTCTGATATCCGTTTGTCTTCATGTAACAGAACAGCGTAGGCAAGCTTTTGCAGTTTCTGTTTTCCACTTTGTCTTCGACTTCTAAACTGATCTTGTAGCCAAAAACAATACATGAGGACATGGAAACATATTCCATAAAGTGTTTAGTCTGTTCACAAAGAACATGTTCTGTTCACAAAGAACAGAACACTTAGAATCTGTCCAAGCTGCTCAACAGAACAGAGCAACGTAGACAGTCTATATCCAGTATGTTCAGCAGACAGAACAGCCTGGACAATCTGCCTTTGTTGCAACAAATGCAACAGGGTAAACAGCTTTGACTCATATTGCAAATCACTTTTCAGGTTTCAATAAGGCATAAACCGGCCTTAAATTATATCTTCAAGTGCATCAAAACAGGTTTGATAAAAAATCTCCTCCTAAGATGTAGAGCAGGTTTGACTGAGACCTCTTTGTGCCTAACAACACGCACATGCAACGGTTAAAAGGGGGAGGGAGCTCCGCATCTCAATGCCGTTGCCGAGGCCATGCTTGCCGTTGCCGAGGTGATGGGGCGGTGTGTCATCTCGGTACCGCGCGGATGCCATAGGTACCGAGACCCACGCCCTGCAACCTTACATTTTAATAACCAGAACTATATTACCAATAGTTATAAATTATTATCTTTGAATACACTTTCAATAATATTCATTAACGTGTAATTATGTAATTAAAAAATACTTGCTTACTCCAATTATTCGGGTGTTACATAAATTATTTACTTATATAAAAAAATTAAAATAATGAAATCTTATATATAATTTTGAGTGTGTTCTTGTTTATTCATCTCACATTGATTGATTAAGAAAACTTTATATGGGCAAGAATATTAATTATAAAGTAAAATCTTGTCCTTTTTTTCTTAAACTTTATTTTAGTAGTATTTTTGTAAACATACATTTTCATTTTTCTTTTCAATTTTAAAGATATGTGATTTTATATTTATGTATGGAAAATGCTAAGTAAAAACAATTTTATAGTTAGAATACATATAATACCTATACATACATATATATAATATTTAATTATAAATTTATGTTGTTAGTTGAAAATACCTACATAATAATACACTAGTTTATTAACTTGTGTATTACACGGATAACTTTAATAAATTTGTTTTCTTAAAACTATAACATAAAACTAAAAATTAGTATTCAAACTTTTAATACCAATTATAATTAATTTATGTATAAATCATTTAAACGAAAAAGATGATCACTTAATAACTTTTAAGTTTAGTATTATTATTACCATTATAATTATTAATTAAAAAATCTTTTAAAAATTATTTTTTGTAATTTTGTGTGAGCTAAGTATTTAACCATAATCTTATCTTAAAAGGAAATTGATTTAAATTCTTTAGTTAATTTTAAAATATTAATTAACATATGTAATTAGTAGAAGATGTCACTTGGCATCATTTAAAAAAAAAACAAATGATGATTTATTTATTTTTTAATAGTAGTTAACTAGTTATTTTGATAAATAGTATAATAAATAGTTGTCATTATTTTAACAAGAAAGAGGATTTCAAATTATAATAATAATAATAATAAATAGGAAATAAAATTATTATTAAGATGTGGACATAAGTATTAATTTGGTTGATGTTATATATAGTTGGAGGAAAATACACCTAAATTTTAGGAGAAAAAAAAAAAACAACGATTTGCCAAATGTTGGTGGAGCAAATTACAAAAGGTGCTTTTATTCCTAAAATTTAGTTATTTCTAATTTTATTTTACCATTCAAGTTATAAATCAAAACAACAATCTATTTTATAACATTCTTTTTTTTTTTTTTTTTTTTTTTTTTGAGGAAAAGAGTTTTTCAGAAATAAAGAAAATAAAACAAACACCCTTGAAAGAAATTCAGAAGAAAAGATAATGCAACAATCATCATATGTTATTTGAAACTACTAAAAGAACAAGCAAAAAGCATATGATGTATTTGGACATTCTATGGATTGTCATTGTAATGGTTTTAAACAGGAACCGAACCACACTAAACCAGATAAAATAAAATATTAGTATCAAGAAAATAGATGAATGGTACCGGTTCGGTTTGTTTCTGGTACTACGGTCTCGGTTTTCTTGACTTCTACCATAAAAAATATGAAGCTCGTTCAAGTGTTAAATTATCTCTTAATGATTTCATTCAGCAATAAACAAGCACGGCCTAAGTTGAACCAGAACCAGAACCATGAATAGATTCGAATAGTACTTGTATAGATTTGGTTAATTATGGTTTCGGTAGGCTTCCTTAGGTTTTTGGTTCAATTTCAAATTCTGCAGTTCCAAAGCCCTAATTACATAGGAGTCCGAGTTATTTCTTTCGATTCTAATATATTTATTTACCGAATCATACTAAAGTGGTTTATAAACATTGAAATTTCCAACTATGAATTTTTAAGATTGAATGTGCTAGCCTAAATTTGAAAATTTGCTCATATTTACGATTGTTTAAAAGTTCATTGAAAATTTTACATCATCAAACTTTGATTAAATTAGGTCAATTGAATATAGCAAGTCTCCTTCAATTGGTGGGTGGGTGGTTCAATATTACCTTTAAAGTGATTGTTAGATGATCAAGATCATGGTAAGCAAAAGGCGATTTGAATAAGTCCAAACTGAAATTTTTGGTTTTTGAATTTTAGAAAACCAAACCGTTCGGTTTTTTCTGGTTTCAATTTCTGGTTTTTGGGTTTGGACTTCGGGTCTTCAGTTTGGATATCAGTTTTTTACTTTAATCAGTTTATTTTTATTTTTCATTGATAAAACCTATTGTATATCTATAAGTTCAACAATAACAAATTTGATTATTGCTTAACTTCAATACAAAGTAGGTTTATGCTTAAAATCAACACAAAACAAATGAAATCATTAATAAAGAGAAAAATGATATAAAAACCAATAATATAAAAAATGAAACATCAAAAATTTTCAAAATAAAATAACAAACTATTTAAATTAATAAGGTATATATATATATATATATATATATATATATATATATATATATATATATATATATATGTGTGTGTGTGTGTGTGTTTTATTTTCTAGCCAATTATCAGCTTGGTTTTTGGTTTTTTACATACCCCTAATTATTACAACGACCAAAACGTAATCATAAACTTTTTACCGTAAAACAAGAGCATTAGTATGAAATCATTCATTTCGTAATAAAAATATGCAAATGTAAATATCGTCATCAGCTTTTTCTGTAGACGTCGACATCCATCCAATTTCAACGTCAGTATATATGTTTTATTTTCTAGCCAATTATCGAACATTAAAAAGTTTTGTTGATTCATATCATATTCTTGCTTACGAACTTTTCAAGATTTCTTGCATTCAATTTAAGTGGTTTATGGATTCATGTATGCCACCAAGTTGTTTGTCTTCTTTTTGTGTATGTCATCAATCAAATTATTTTGGTAATTTTTATGTAATTAATAATTAATTAAGTGTCTCTATTCAATCACTTAATGAATATGTTTCACCAAAAAAGCTAAAGTCCCATGAACAATATACTATCTCCAATGGATGACATCTTCCATGATCTTCAATTTGGTCCAACCCTCAACATGTTTAAACTAATTAATTAATTATTTTACAAATTAAAACCATCATTTATTTTACTATAAGGAATGGATCAAAAATTCTTTCCAGCTATATCAATTTATTAAAATACAAAAATAACATATGTTACTTACAAAATTATATAAAATATTCTTTTCGCTAACATTTATCGTGTCACTTGACAATAACACTGTTATCTAAAGTTTAGATCCACATTAGTCGATAATTATGATTTATTTTTCTTTAGAAGTGTAAAAGGCACTGTGAATAATTACTTTCACTGATTAATTCATTAATGTTTAAACTTATATATAATGAATCATAAATTCAAAAATAAGTAGATCAATATACAAAATTAATGAATTATATTACTTCTAACACTATATATCAAGATATATTTAACTTTTCAATGTGTGTGTGTATGTATACACACACACACACACACACAAACACACTATTAAAAGAGTAAAAGTTTGTCACCTGTCATCTTCTCATTTAATTGGTCACTTGTCATTTTCTTAATTTGTCATGTCATTTACCACAATCTAATTTAAATTTAAATAAAATCAAATTCACTCTATTAAATTTAACTTAACTATTTTAATAATATTTTAACCCAAATTATATAAATATATATAGAATAGATATTTACTATTAAATATTATTATTAAGTCAACTCACGTAGTACATGGATATTAACCTACTATGTATATATACTAGTTTATTATCGGCGTATTACGCGGATATTTTTATTATATATAATATATAATAAATAAAAATATAAATATAAATATTATTTTTTAAACAAAAGTATATAAGGTGATATTATTATTTATTATGACCTATTAATTTTGTATATTTCTAAATATATATGAAGAGTAATTATTTTCTTATATATTTTTTTAAACTTTTATTATATTATCTTATAATTAATAAGTTAGTATATTATTAGATTTTGTTTGATTTGATTTCAATTTAAAAGTGGATTATATTAGATCTGGATAGATTTAATTAATAAGTTAGCAGAGTATTAGATTTTGTTTGATTTGATTTGATTTGAATTTAAAAATGGATTATATTAGATTTACTTACAAAATTATATAAAATATTCTTTTCGCTAACATTTATCGTGTCACTTGACAATAACACTGTTATCTAAAGTTTAGATCCACATTAGTCGATAATTATGATTTATTTTTCTTTGGAAGTGTAAAAGGCACTGTGAATAATTACTTTCACTGATTAATTCATTAATGTTTAAACTTATATATAATGAATCATAAATTCAAAAATAAGTAGATCAATATACAAAATTAATGAATTATATTACTTCTAACACTATATATCAAGATATATTTAACTTTTCAATGTGTGTGTGTATGTATACACACACACACACACACACAAACACACTATTAAAAGAGTAAAAGTTTGTCACCTGTCATCTTCTCATTTAATTGGTCACTTGTCATTTTCTTAATTTGTCATGTCATTTACCACAATCTAATTTAAATTTAAATAAAATCAAATTCACTCTATTAAATTTAACTTAACTATTTTAATAATATTTTAACCCAAATTATATAAATATATATAGAATAGATATTTACTATTAAATATTATTATTAAGTCAACTCATGTAGTACATGGATATTAACCTACTATGTATATATACTAGTTTATTATCGGCGTATTACGCGGATATTTTTATTATATATAATATATAATAAATAAAAATATAAATATAAATATTATTTTTTAAACAAAAGTATAGAAGGTGATATTATTATTTATTATGACCTATTAATTTTGTATATTTCTAAATATATATGAAGAGTAATTATTTTCTTATATATTTTTTTAAACTTTTATTATATTATCTTATAATTAATAAGTTAGTATATTATTAGATTTTGTTTGATTTGATTTCAATTTAAAAGTGGATTATATTAGATCTGGATAGATTTAATTAATAAGTTAGTAGAGTATTAGATTTTGTTTGATTTGATTTGATTTGAATTTAAAAATGGATTATATTAGATTTGATATATATTTCTTTATTTTTTTTAAAATCTATAACGGCCACGTGTCGATTCATGATGACGACACGTGGCTTCACCAGAAATGAGTATAGTTACTATTTTAATAGTATAGATAGATAAGGTTCGGTAGTGTATCATAAAAAATCCAGCGTACCTAGCACATCTCCACGTGAATGATAATTCACGTAAATTTTTTACATAGACATGTATAAGTCAACATCATAAGACTTTTTTTTAATTTCATTAAATTTACGGTTAGATAATATTCGATTATTTATTTACAATTATATATAACGAAATTACTACGAATCGTTCC
Source organism: Centrapalus pauciflorus (assembly GCA_020465985.1). Classification (NCBI taxonomy): domain Eukaryota; kingdom Viridiplantae; phylum Streptophyta; class Magnoliopsida; order Asterales; family Asteraceae; genus Centrapalus; species Centrapalus pauciflorus. Next base: position 60,484 of record JAANYP010003187.1, read on the forward strand.
AATTTTAATTTTTTCCGACCGAAAAACCTACGAACCATCTTGTTCTTAGTTTTTCCGAACAATATAATATAAATCGATTCAATTTTTAGTTTTACTAATCTAAATGAGTCATAGTTTTTTATTTAAAAAAACAAAAATCAAAATGAGTCTCTGTTTATTTCATTCATAAAATTGTAAACCACAAATTAGTCATGATTTTTTCATTCCTAGAAAAACTATAAAAACGAATGGGTCGCAATAATTTTTCTTTCGTGGTACTTTTCACTTCGAAATTAAAAACTACAAATTGTTCGGCTTTTTAACAACGAAAAACACTATGAATTATTCCGGTTTATAGTATTTCCAAATGAAAAAATTGCAACCCATTTTGATTTTTAGTTTTTCAAATAAAAAAATACAACCCATTTAGATTGAAAAAATTTAAAAAAAAAAAAAACTAGAATGGTTCATATTTTTTTGTTTGGAAAAATTAAAAAATAATATTGTTCGTATTTTTTTCTTTGGAATTAGAAAAATACAAATTATTCAGTTTTTTAATCTATACAAATGAAAAGTCATACGATCTATTCAAGTTTTTAGGTTTTAGAATGACAAAAACTACGACCCATTCATTTTTTAGATTTTTTAAACAAAAAAATTATGAACAACTTTGTTTTTTTGATTTTTGCTAACGAAAAAATTGCAACCTGTTCACTTTTTTAGTTTTTAACAACAAAAACTAGGAATAATTGCGGTTTACAGTTTTTCCGAATGAAAATATCGCAACCGATATTGATTTTTAGTTTTTTTTAAAAAAACTACAACCCATTTAGATCGAAAAAACTAAAAAAATCAAAACGGTTCATATTATTTTGTTCAAAAAAACTAAAAAGCTAGAGAATGGTTCATAGTTTTCTCATTTGGAAAAAAGTGAAAATTAAAATGATTTTTAGTATATTTTTTTTCGTTCATGTTATATATATATTGTGAATTCAAATTTCATGCAATTCATTCAACATTAAACATTCATATGAACAATTAACAATCAAACACAATCTATTGAATGATTAAGAGAGAAAATATTACATTGATGTTCTTGGCTTTCTTGCAAAGCACTTCTCCTATTCTCTCTAAATCAGATCCATATGTGTGTGTGTTATCTTCGATTCATATCTCAACAGTGCACATATCACTCCTATTTATACTTAATACACAAGTATTAAGTATTTACACAAACAACCCCTAAACTATTTATTATTTACAAACATATACAATATAATTGTTTCATCTCTATTATTTATTCCCAACATTCTCCCCCTTAGAGATGAACACAATTCTTAAAAGTAAAATTCATTTCAACTCTACAAATATTGTCCATAACAATCTCCCCCTTAGAAATGAAATCAATTTTCTGATGAAGGTTCATTTCAAGGACTTTTTCGTGAATCTTCTTCTTTTCTTTGATCTCTGAATCTTCTTCTTTTCTTTATTTGTCTCTCTCTGATCTTCACATCTCTTTTCTTGTATTTTCTTGTAAGTACACTCCCCCTTAAATCTTGAATATCTTTTGAATGTCTCCCTTGATCAAAGTTGTTGCAATAGACTTCAGTTGTCTTCAATCTACTCAACCGTTGTCTCTGAACTCTAGCTTTTCTCCCCCTCATGATGATCATAAGAATTATGAACATCATGCAAAGTCTTCAGAGACATAAGTGCAATGATTTTACAGTTGAGGAAATACGACAACAATTACAACTCAGATTTTATTACAAATTGATTTTCTCCCCCTTAAACTGATATCCACTCCCCCTAAACTAAACAAATTTGTCTCACTCCCCTTCAAAGGAATAATCTTTCAGAATGAAACAAAGCTTTTCAACTTTGGGGAAAATGAAACATATTCATTTTGTGAGATAACGAGTCCAGGTCCACATAGGATTCCTGTTTGCACAATAGACAAAATCTATGTGACCTACGTTTAGTGCTGGCGTGATGTTAACACTGGTAGGATTTCCAAATAGTCATCGTGAAATCCTTTATCTTGAAAGAATCACTCTTATTTGTTCCGGCTTAGTCACTTTGGACTAGCAGTTTATACTCACGCAGACTGATAGACTCGATGTGTCCTAAAAGTGTATATAATCAGCTCTAGACACAATGTGCATCAAATGAAATTGGAGACCGGAGCAACTGTCTTCCTTGTTTCAATATCAATAATATCCAAATGATATATCGATAGAAATGTGTTATATCTCCGTGATTATTGAAACAGAAATCTTTTGAGAGATAACTGAGTAGTTGGTGGGGTTAAGTGCATGCGTCACTGGGTCCATGACGTCTTTTTCAATATCAAGTCACCTAGGGCTTGATAGATTATGTGGATTACCCAGCAGACACAGTGTAGGATAGAATTATCGTTTCTTCAAATCCTTTCTCAACTCTCAGCTCTCAGCACTTTTCAACCTAGCTCCCTCCGGCTCACTTTTCAGAATTAAATTCAGTCAGCTTTATACGAAAAGCATGATCTGATGCACCACCATCGCCTTTTAATATCCCTCTCATTTACATTTTACCTCTGCTCGACCCTGTCAGTATCCCGTGATAACTGACACTTCTCAACTAATAAACCTAAAGAACCCTCACCCACACAAACTATAGATGGTTTGCTCCTTGGGTAGGTCTTCCGGTTCTGGTTAGACCATAGAAGCGATATTTATGCCTATCACTCAGATTGGTGCATAATCGGAGTCAGCAGAATTAATCTTAAGCGTTTCAGCTCATGGGATACCAAGAAATTCAGCTCATTTGAAATCGGAGATGATAATCAGAATAAATTTTGGGAATGATAGCAGAATGAAATGTACAATCTGATATAAGATATGAAATGAATCAGACTTGTTATGAAAGAATTAGGTCATGGAGAATATGAGAGTATTCTTTGAACGGGAGAATATTAAAGAGAATCTCAGAAGTAATGAGATTTTGAACATCAAAGAGATTAAATCAATTAATCGCAATGAGAGATTCAGAGAATCAGAAGATTATGAAAATATTTTGCTTTTCAGCTCAAAAAATCTTTTTATGTGTGTATCAGATATTTTCGTGAAAAATTACACACCGTTTTTGAAAAATGTCATCGTCAAAGTGCGTCTGAAACTCCCCCTGGAAATAAGCATACACAGTTAGTCAACTCGTAGAAATGAAATCAGGAGCAAAAAATTATAAAAAATAAAACTCTCTATTTGTCAATTCAGCATCAGAGTTGAATGCAGGGCAGGAATTCCAGAAATATTTGTCTTTCAGACTCGGGTTTCAGTCTGATGTAACTGAAAGCCTTTGACTCTTGTTCATTGAAGTCTGGGTTCTAGTCTGAATTAACTAGAAACCATTTTGATTTGAAACACGGGTCTTGATCTGATGTAATCAAGAGCCTATTGAAATGAAGAACGGGTCCTTATCTGAAATGATAAGAAACCTATAACCTGCAAAATTTAAGATGTCTTTGGTATCCAAACAGATTTGGATCCAGACTTGTTAGCGCTCTTGGGTACCCATTTCAAAACAGGTTTTGGTACCCACTTGTACTTGGATTTAGGTACCCATTGCATGTTATAACTATCAGCTTCTCTTTCAAACGCAGAAAACAAATTTCTTTGAGTATGAGAAAATTGAATATCTGAATTTCTAAAGAAACTTGAATTTGAATGATCAGACTTTTGCGAACTCTTCTTTTTGAAAAACTGTCCGGTTCTTGCCTGTTTCTGATAATACTTGGTATTTTCTGTGAAAATGTTTTCTGATTAAAATGACCAGTATTTTCAGAAACTTTAAGAAAATTTGACTTCGAAGATTCACCGGTGTAAATCTTGACCGGAAGTTGTTCAACAATTTTATCTTTGCCGCTGTGTATCTTTAACAGATACTTAAGTTTAAGATCTGAAGATGAATCAAACTTAGCAGAGTTAGTTAGATTCACTTCACTTTCAGAAGACAAACCAGAGTGATTAACATTGGATTTTAAACACACTGAAGAAGGGGTCTTAACCTTTGACTCAGTTGATGAAGTAAACACATGTAATTGTTTTGTAAGATGAAGTATCTGATCTTCCAAACTTTTGATAATGACTAAATTTGAATTTCTGTCATGATCAAATGATTGGTAATCAGATTTAAAAGATTGTTCTTTGATTAAGAACATTTGTCTTTCATCTTCAAACAATTCAGATTTTGATTTAAAATCTTGTTCTTTAAGTAAGAACTCATGTCTTTCCTTCTCAATCAAATCTTTAGTTAAAGACAACTCTTGTTGAAGAGCAAAAATTTCTTCATTTTTGTTTAAAATACAATTCTGATCAGTTGGTTTTGTCTTACAAAGTGTATCTTCAAGATCCTGAACTTTCTTGTAAAGATCAGATCTTTCAGGCAAAAGATATTTTAGTTGAGTTGCATTCTGAAAATTTTCTTGTTTCAGCTCATCAAGTTCTTTAAGTAATTCAGATATTTTCAATTGATGAGCACAACTCTCAGAGTTTTGTTTTTCTTTTAAGCTCTGAATTTCTTCATTCAGTATTTGTACGTCACGTAACGCCAAATGTTTATCAGTATTTAACTGAATGAGAATGTCGTAATTGTTCTTACGAATCTTTTCAGATTCAGTAAGTTTTGCAATTACCTCAGACTTTGAAAATTTTTCATATTCCATTATGAATTGCAGAAAAATTGAATCTTCCAAGATCTTTTATGGAGAAACTGAGTGAATTCTGATAACACTTTGAAAAGCTATTTCAGTTAATGATAACTAGTGAAAAATCAGCTCTGAAATGACTTTTTGACGTTGAAATTTCAGATTTTTTTTCATAAAATTGCCCGTAACTTTTTTCTGGAGTGGAATTGGGTCTCGAAAATTTACCGAACCGGCTACGCCAGTTCTAGAAATGTAGATCTCTTTTCAAGCTTCGATTTGGCGTATGGTAGGCCTTCTAACGATGTTCCAGTCAAAAGTTATGGTCAATTTAAGCAGCAAAGGTCAAATACTCAAAACTCGAATGATATTGGATGAAACTCGAATGTATAAGAATCAAACTCGATTGATGACGACTCAAACTCGAATAAAGAATCACCAAACTCGAATGAATAAGTATAAAACTCGAATGATTGAGTATGAAACTCGAATGAACAAGAATGAAACTCGAATGCCTTCTTTATAAAACTCGAATGACACTATGAATATAGTTATGTCCGAGTTTTATCATTTTTCAACAAAAACAAGATCAGATTCGAACTTTTTCAACAAAAATCCATGATTTGACCTCATATTGATTTCGAGGGTTCGTTTTAATAGCAGAAACAACTTTTGTGAAATCACTTTGGCTAATTCTCGATTAAAAACCAAAAATTGACCAAAAACCTCAAGAACACACACTTTTTCAAAAAATCTGAAATTTCTCAATTAAATTCTGTGTGTTTTGAGATAATATTTGATGTTTATGTCATCAGATTCGCCTTTAAATTTCACACCTTCGATCCAAAATTCAGATCATTTCATCCACAGAATCAAAATCCTCAATTGATTTTCAGATTTTCAAAAAAATGAATATAACAGTGTTCTAAAAAAAATACGATTTCAGATTCAAAATTCACTCAAATTCAGCCATATTAGGCTCTGATACCAATTGTGAATTCAAATTTCATGCAATTCATTCAACATTAAACATTCATATGAACAATTAACAATCAAACACAATCTATTGAATGATTAAGAGAGAAAATATTACATTGATGTTCTTGGCTTTCTTGCAAAGCACTTCTCCTATTCTCTCTAAATCAGATCCATATGTGTGTGTGTTATCTTCGATTCATATCTCAACAGTGCACATATCACTCCTATTTATACTTAATACACAAGTATTAAGTATTTACACAAACAACCCCTAAACTATTTATTATTTACAAACATATACAATATAATTGTTTCATCTCTATTATTTATTCCCAACATATATATATATATATATATATATATATATATATATATATATATATATATATATATATATATATATATATATATATATATGTATGTGTATATTATCTAACCGTTAATAAGTAATCAGAATATGTATTAAAATTTTATAAGGTTATTATAAAATAAAAATTATAAATAAAAAACTTTAGTGAAATTAAAAAAAAAAATAGTTATTAAATATAGTAATAATTTAATCAAATAAAGTTTAAATAAATAATAATAAATGAAATTAAAAACTAAATTTTGTTATAAAATTCTACAACAAAATATGAAACATAAACTGGGTTTATTTTGATGTTTATGAATATCTAAAAAAAACTTTAAAAATAGAAAAAGTTGGGTTTAAATTGATATGTTACTGTTATTGATAAAAATATGAAAAGTTGTTACTATTTTATATAACTGAAAAGTTGTTGTTGACCTGCTAAACATGTGTGCATGTCACTAATTACTATTATTGATAAAAAAAAAATAAAAAAGTTGATACTATAAACGATAAAAAAAAGTCAATGCTATTATTGATAAAAAATAAATAATGTTACTATTAATGATAAAAATGTTAAAACTTGTTACTATTTTGGTCATTGGCCCTTAATTAAATGAACGAACATGAACACAAGTTTCGTCCATTCATTTATGTTCGTGAATATTTGATAACATTCGTTCAATTAAGTCCGGTTATGTTCGTTCGTTTATTTATAATCAATTCGACATTATTATTATTATTATTATTATTATTATTATTATTATTATTATTATGTATTTAAATAATATATTAATTAATAATATAAATTTAAAAATTAAAATTCAAACTCTAATACCGATGTGATTGGTGATATTAAATGAAGATAGCAGAAGATTCAAATGTTCAAATGCGTGAAAGATGTTAATTTAGTATTAAAATTGAGCTTATTGATTTTTACTACATTAATATTTGTGTTGGTTCATTTTTTCGACTAAAGTTAAATGAACGAACATAAACATATATTCGTTCGTGTTCGTTCAATTTGTTTACAGTCCTATCCGTAAGCTACATTTGGGTAACTTTTTTCTAGGACGTTAGTAGAACCATAAACTCATAAATCATAACCTATTTCAATTGACTTTTAGAAGTAACTTGAGTTTATATAAAATAAAAAAATATCAAATAACCTTAATTAATTATGATCCTAATGTTATATTTTTCATCTTTAACCATTTTACCAAGCATATCTATTAACAAAAACTCTAGCTATCAGTTTCAGCTCCAACTTGAAGCTTCGGTTACCAGTTTCAGTTAGTTTTTACTATACAGACCTAAAAACTAATTAGTAACTAAATCGATAAAAACATGATATTCCTTTCAATTCACCTAAAACTAGGGGTGTGCACGGTTCGGTTCGGTTAGTGGTTAACATGTTAACCGTGTTTTCGGTTTCGGTTACCCGTTAGAATCCTGTTACCCGCGTTCGATCCACAGTTACCCGTTATATGCTTAAAAGTAAATAAAATTACAGAATTATATCTTTTTAAGCAAAAATTCTTTTTAAGTTCAAAGTCATAGTAAACTATTTGATTATAAATCTAAAAAGTTACACTAAATTGGTTTAATAAAACAATTAAAATAAATAATCATTTGAAAATCTAGTATTTAATGTATTAGAATGTCTAAATAAAATTATAAATAGAAGCTACTAACTTGTATATATATAATCGGTTCGGTTATGCACGGTTTTCTAAAAATGAATACCTAAACTACCCTGCGATGTTTCGGTTTCGGTTTTTTTTCGATTTCAGATGAAGCGGTTTAAGCAGTTTGGCTTAGTTTTCCGGTTTTGTTTGAACACCACTACCTAAAACTCTAAAATATATTACTTAATGATATATTTTTTATAAATAAAAATACTTGATTTCATTATACCAAACAAATGCATAGTGTTTGGTCGGACATTTTGAATTACCGACAAATAATCCAAAGGACGAGACTACACTTTGTGTAGTATTTCCACTTTCTCCCTTTATGATTGATTTTTAATGCCTTGTGACTCCTTTCCCATTTTCTCTCTACTGTATCCAATTTTCCACTCTTCATACTTATAATTTTTCTAAGCATCATATTTAAGAAATCATATGATTTTCTTATAATTTTCTTTTAAAAAGCAAAGAACTCTTTCGAAGAATCGTAAAGCTCAACCAGTAAGCCACCTTTATGGGTTTATATGGTTTTTTTGTAATCATAACATACGTTTTAAGGATCACGTCAAACTAGTTTTTATCATTTTGAATCCTTAAGGGGTGTTTGGTTCGTGGATTTTTTTGGGATTTACTGAGATTTGCATTTAAAATCGTGTGTTTTGTTCGCAGATTTCATTAAGGATTTAAAATTACAGAATTTCTTAAATCCTTTTTTCTTTGTTATTTAAAAACTCAGTCTCCTTCTTGAGATTTTAAATCGCAGTAACCTTGCATTCTTCAGTCAGTAAATTTTTAATTAAATATAATGCAGATTCTTTGATAAAATTCCCACAAATGCAAATGCTGCATAATGTAAATTTTTTAACAAAATACAAATCCTAGAAAAAAAGTTTGCAAACTAAACGCACCCTTGGTATTTGGTTTTACAAATCATTTGATCTACTAGTACTCTCTCTTTCTCAATTATGCATTCTTAAATTTACTTTACAATTTAATGTCATATGTTTATTTTTTATAGGACATGGTTATACATGTATGCTTAGGTTATACATGTATGTTTAGGGTGTGTAGAACTTGTAACTAGAACAAAAACTAACAAAATGGAGCCATTATGAATCTAACTCTCGGTTATTGGTTTTATTATTTTCAGTTTTGATTCAGTTCGTTTCTGCTAGTTTTACATTTAGAAAAGTCAAATATATAGTGGAAATCAAAACTATATTGGAACTGATACCAAATATTTTTGGTACTCAGTTCCAATATTTTTTATTTTGTTTGTTCAATCTGGTTTCGGACGGGTCCATACTTATACTCGTAACCTGTGCAACTGGTGACATATGTGTAGTAAAAGTATTTAATATTTAATTCAAATAGAAATTTTTTATGATGATATATTTTGTATCAAATGGTTTTTTATTTTTATGTAATATTATATACAAATGTTTTAATAAAAAAAATAAAGAATAAAAAGTGCAATGTTGATTGTTTAAATGATTGTTATATATAGAAAATACTAGCTAATGGACCATGTTTAGAACAAAATTAATATAATGACTAAATGAACTTAACTTCATTTAATTCATATTTAATTTCAAAATTCAAAAATATGTGAGATAATATGTTATATGTTACATATTTTTTTATAAAATTCACATATTATATATGTATACATTTACGTTATGGTCTCCGCCAATGAAAATATTTATTTTTTTTAATTTTAATTTTAAAATTTTCATAATACACCCTCATCTTATCTTTTATTTAGTCCTTTTATTTTAAAAAATTTTCATTTAGTTCTCTTTCAACAATTATTATTACAACATTTTCTTACATACTTAAAATTATGATTTTAATTATACACATGTTTGTAGTTGTCTTTTGAAACTATTATGTTATGTTTAATTGTATAAAAAAAACTTTTATTATTCAGATGCACAATACAAAATTCTAATGAAATTATTTTATAATTAAAATGTAACTATTTAAAATTTAGATTTTTTTATTAAATATGATCATATATAACATCGAACACTACTATTATAACGTTGCAAACTCTAATCGATGTATTAGAGACATTATCGTTTTAAATTTAATTGATTTGACAATAAAACCAATAAATTAAATTGACGATTAAATCTAATCAATGTCAAATTTTCAAATTATGGTTATAAATATTTGATTAATTAATTATGGTTCCGATCCGATTTAATACGACATTGTTTGTAATTAGCATTGAAAAATCTAGAAAACCAATGATAAGAACCGACTAACAATATTATTTGTCTTGCTTCTTGAATCTATATCGGCTTTTCAATTTTATTCTTCGATGTTGGTTCAGTTGTGTTTCGTTGTTTGAATTGTTTGAAAAGTATTTTTTTATTTGTTTTTATATTTATTTTTGTAATTAATATTTTAGACCCCACAGCAACGCGCAGATGTTCAATAACTCGTTGTACATAAATAACAAATAAAGTATTTTTGTTTTAAAATAAAATGTAACTAAATAATATTCTTATTTTAATCACCATGTGCTCTTATGTACTATATAAGCATGATGCATGACAATAGATATCAAAGCTTCTTTGTTGATTCCAAAATCTAGGTTTTCTCTCTCATCTCTCCTAAATTTATAATAGTAATTAATTAACATAGATATGTGGTTTTTAAATGTTTATCTTTGAGTTATTAATAATATTTCAAATGTGAAATTGTGAAATTAAAGTTCTCTATGTACAACATGTTTAGGTCACAAGACTCCAACATGATGAAACATGGAAGTGAAATGTTTGTTTTGATCATTTTATTTATCACATCAAAGATGGTTACGAGTATGAATTTATCAGATCGTCCATCTAGACAGAATGGTGGCCGATTGGTCGAGATTTCATCGAGTTATTGTTTGAGTTGGAGGTTAGCAGCAGAGACAAACAACCTACATGGGTGGCGTACTGTCCCGACTCCGTGTCTACGACATGTTGAAGCGTACATGCTTGGTGGGCAACATGTTTCCGACTTAAAGTTCATTGTAGATCAAATTAATAGCTATATCGATGAGATTGTTTTATTTGACGATGGACTGGATGCGTGGATCTTGGATGTCGATGATACTTGCATTTCAAATCTTTATTATTATGAAGGAAAACGATTCGGGTAAGTCTACATTGTTTTTTATTATAGAAATAATGCAATGTGTTTGATCTAAAATGTGCGCCATCATTGATCATAAATTGTAAGCAAAGTTTTAAAATTTTTTTGGCATAAGTGTTTTATATACATATTGGATACACATAAATGATTCCTAAGCTTCTCATAGTTTGACCCCAAAAATTTAGCCCCTTTATATTATTATAACCTAAAAGTTAATATCCCTAACCACAACTTTGGTTCCTAGCTAGTAAAAACAACTATGTTTAAATCCCAAAACTATATTTGTCTTATTCAAAAGTGTATGTGTGTATATATATATATATATATATATATATATATATATATATATATATATATATATATATATATATATATACTAGGTTAATACCCATGTATTACATGGGTTGATTTTAAAAATAGATGTTTATAAATGTATAACATAATAATTTCAATAAAGTTTGATTAATTTTAGTTAACTAGTTATTAAATTAATCCATATTAGATTTAAATAGATTTAATTTGCTTTAAATTTAAAAAGAAATCAGTAAATGATGTGGCGAAAGGAGAGAGAGAGAGAGACATGTAACAAATTAAATGAGAGCATGACATGTGGCATATTAGTTACTCTCTTAATTGTGTGTGTGTGTGTGTCTATATATATATATATATATATATATATATATATATATATATATATATATATATATATATATATATATATATATATATATACCGGATACATGATTAGCTAGTAAACACAACTGATAAAACAAAAAGTTTAGGGACTTAATTAATCGTTAAAATTATTAAAAATTGTGGGTTTTTTTCCAACATTAAACAAGTAAAACCTAAGGTACCTCTTTCGTATATGGCCAAACATGTCAAATATACATTTTTGAATAAAACAAAAATAGTTTAGGAATTTAAACAATAGGAAAAAGATTTTACAGATTTAATCCCGAAAATGAAGAAAGATAATAGGTTTTTTCAATATTAACCCTACAGTTTGTTATATTAACTTAATATATTAGATCGGGGCGTACACATTTTTTTTTCAAAACCATATTAACATTGAATAAAACCCACAAAATAAGAACCTATATAATTTTCTTTCGTTTAGAAGCTTCAAATTAAATGATTAAGCTAATGAAGTTTTGTAATTGATCTAGAGGGGATCCATACGACCCACAAGCATTCAAGGAATGGGCATCAAGAGGTGCTTGTCCAGCAATTCTCCCGATCTTAGAATTGTTTCGTAAGTTGATTGAAACTGGTTTTAAAGTATTCTTGATCAGTGGTAGAAACGAAACGACACTTAGATTGCCCACCCTTCACAATCTGCACCTTGAAGGATTCTTTGGTTTCGAACGACTCATTTTAAGGTAATTTATTAATCAATCTTGATTCTTAATACTTTTTTCGTTTTAAAAACAATATTATGGTTAATTTGATAAAATTATACTAAAAAAATCAATACTAAAGTAGTAACAACGCATGCACGTACATAGACATATATATTAGTCGTGTGCTAGCATGTTATAACATAGATTTTTTTTCGTTTACCGAAGTGATAGTATTTTGAAAACTAACAAACATATAATAGTTGTTTTAACAAAGTGTCGTAAGTTTAGTAAGGGTGAACATGGAACGGTTCAATTCGGTTTTTGACCAAAACTGAACCCAAACCAAAGTTTTCTGTTTTTTAAATGAAGGAATCGTTTGGTTTTTTGTTTTTCGGTTTTACGATTTGGATTATCGGTTTTTCAATTTACACCCATGGGTTTTTCGGATGCCATTTGGTTTATGGGTTTTAACAAAAAATCTTGGACTTCTTTTTCGCTAAAATTGGGAATTTCTTTTCTAAACTCATGATTTTTTTTACTAAAATTAAATATAATTCATTTGATAAATGATTAAATGATGAAATGCTTACATTTGGATTTTTATATTAGACTTGTATCTTATATAGTTTGATACTTCGTTTTATTAAACTTAGGTCTTAGTATAGTTAGCTGGTTTAATACTTTATTTATTAAACATACTAACTTAAGTTTTGAATTACCATTTTAGTTAATCCATCACGTAGATATATAATAAGAATATCAATTTCAATTTATTAGTATTAGTAAGTCTATCACGACATCATATAGAATTATAATAAGCATAACTATATCAATTAGTTATCATTTAAACATATAAATATCAATCATACGATCGATGATGAAAAATAATTACATGTAAATTGAAAGAAAAAAGTTTGTAATGTAAGACATAACATCAAATATGATTGCAGATAAAATAACTCAATAAATATATAAATATTCAAAAATAATATCAAAAGCCAGTTAGAATCTGTTTTTTCAGTTTGGTTTGAAAGGAAATCCGAACCCAACTATTTACTCCCATTTTTCGGTTTCAGTTTTTTTAGTTTCTCGATTTTCCGGTAAGGTTTGTCCGATCTTTTGATTTCCGGTTTGGTTTTTTCTCACCCATAAAGTTTGGTGTTTGGCTTAATTTCTACTGTTTGCTATCACAATTATTACAATAAACCGTTTTTAAAGTCTTTACTTTACATTTTATAAGTAATAAAATTATCAAAAATGAAATGTGTGTATAATTAATAAAAGGTTTTAATTTAATTTGTGTTTTTAGCTATAACGCCATCAACTTTTAATTTTTTATAATAATTTATAAATTATGTTTTTAAATTAAATTACAATCCTTCAAAACAAAAAATGATATTTTAGCAACAATTCTCAAACTAGTAAATTTGTTATATTTTATAGGGTTTATTACGAAAAAAACCAACATGTTTTCATATTTTTTGCGTTTTCGTTCCTGCATTTATTTTTTTTGGTTTATTATGAAAAAAACCAACATGTTTTCACGTTTTTTGCGTTTTCGTCCCTGCATGTTATTTTTTTCCATAAAAAACCTCAAGTTATTATTTTCTTTTTGGTTTAGTGAAATTTGGACATTAGACCCCGATTATAATTTGTGAACCGGGTTTTAAAAACCTAAAAAATCGGGTTTTGATGTCCAAATTTCACTAAACCAAAAAGAAAAGAATAACTTGGGGATTTTTATGAAATGAAAATAACATGGAGGGACGAAAACGCAAAAAACATGAAAACATGTTGGTTTTTTTCATAATAAACCCATAAAAGTCCTCAAGTTAATATTTTCTTTTTGGTTTAGTGAAATTTAGACATTAGAACCCGGTTTTTCAGTTTTTAAAAACCCGATTCACAAATTATAACTGGGGTCTAATGTCCAAATTTCACTAAGCCAAAAAGAAATGATTAACTTGAGGTTTTTTATGGAAAAAAAATAACATGGAGGGATGAAAACGCAAAAAACGTGAAAGCATGTTGGTTTTTTCATAATAAACTCTATTTTATAATAGTGAAATGTTTTTAATTAATTATGTTTTTCAACTAAAATAAAAACCAAAGGGTCTTTGGCCTAGCGATAAGAGGGTGAAGATATAAGCGAGAAGTCACGGGTTCGACTCCCGTCGTAGGCAAGTTGAAATCTAGGTTGAGAAAGTAAGTGGTAAAGGAATAGTTTAGGCAGTAGGAGTAGGATAGTTTACCGTTAAAAAAAACTAAAATAAAAATTAAACGACAAATTATATTTAATATATTTGTTACATCGATTGGACATTTGGGCTAGTATTACAAACGAGTTGAGCTTTTATCGAGCAAAGTTTTTAAGAGACCGAGTTTTCTTCAAACTCGATTTCAAACCCAAACCCAAAACTTGAGTTCAAACAAATTATACTACGTGTACACTTGGGCCAATTTTACTAGGTGGACCAAAAATAAATTATGTGGGCTATGTATATATACATGTATTGGGTATGGATTTTTCAGTTTGGGTTCGGCTCGGTTTTATATTTTTCAAAGTAAAGATCGAGAAAAAACAAAAGGATCAGAGACCATTACTGTAACCGGACCGAACCAAAACTGAACCGATAATATACGATCGGCTCTCGGTTTTGATTTCATCGACTTCCCAGTGGTCTGTTTTTTAACTTTGCACACCCCTACCCTTGAAGCTTTGATGTCATGATCTAGAGAGAAACTTAACTAAAAACTATTATACTAATATGTTTGAAAAATATGATATAAAGAGAGTTTAAATTAGAAATAAAATGAAACCCTAAAAGCTAATAGTGGGTTTAAACTAGAACATGTAATTAAGATAACACACTCCTAATTATGAAAATATAATTTTCCTATGTTTTTATGTAATTTAATAAAAGAAACTGCAAATACTTTGGTTTTTATTTGAGAATTATAATTTATCTTTAGAAAACATTTGAAAATGTGATTTTTTTTTTTTTTTTAATTTTTTGAATTTAATATTCTCAGGAGTGAAGCATATAAAGGTCAAAGTGGTGCTGTTTACAAATCAGAAATTAGAAGGAAATTAGTAGAAGAAGAAGGGTATAGAATATGGGGAAATATAGGTGACCAATGGAGTGATCTTTATGGTGAATTTGTTGGCAATAAAACTTTTAAACTTCCAAATCCAATGTATTTTATACCATAAATTAATACATTAAATTACAATCTTTAATTATATAAAAACGCGACGACGGGTATAAATAAACCACTCGTCGTTGTGTTAATATATTTATCAGTATTTTCGAGAATGTATACCAAAGCATTTTTCATGTATTTATCCTTGCATGTATGAGTCTTTGATCGATGTGCTACTACTTAATAGCGTGAAAGATGATCGTCAAACTGTGCAAGAAACGCATAATGTATAATATAATTGGTAAACTGCACATTGCATCGCGTTTCTCATCCAGTTCGATAATTGTTTGAAAAGGGTTTATACTATTATTGATACTTAGTTTTTCATTTGCCATGAAAATATATAAAGCTTTTTTCGTAAGGTTTAAATTATCGTACCTTCAAAATATGTTCTAACGTGGTCATGAAACAAAGCGACATAGTGCAATGTGTACACGATTTATAAACTTGAATTTCTGGTTACAAAACAAACTTCATTATACGGGTGTTTCTAAACAAGTCACGTGTATTATATTATACTATATAACAAATAACAAAAATTGTTAATTACGATCAATGTCATTTCTCATGATTGAAAGAAATCTTGAAGTTATCAACTTATCTAATAATGTAAATGATTTTACAATCATAAAACTTAAAAACAAATGAAAATGGATCGAGCTTGGGTTTAAAACATAGGCAAACTACCTATGGTCGTTGAGCCACTGTCACCAAGGTAGTGTTGGTAGTTCATTGCATTAATATATAAGAGTAATGTGTCAGTAAAAATATTAAATAAACTATTTTATCTTATTTGTCAGCACGCAACAAGAGGATTTTTACTGGTTGTCTTTTAAATGTTACGAATATGTTTTATGAGGTTCAGTTCTACTTCTTTTAGCATTCAACGCGGTGCAATTCGTTCAATTGGCCATGACATCTTTGGTGTTCAAATTTGAAGCCCAATCATGGTCTGGTTTAGCCGATTTCATCAAGTCCAGTTTATTGCACCTTCTTGGTTTCGTGTGTTAGCTTTGGTTCGTAGTTGGCCTCTTGTTGGCATTATAGTTTTGTTTTCGGGTCTTTTTTATCTGATTCTCTCAAATCATGACTCGTGTTGTGAATTCATTTTTCATGCAATTCATATAACATAACACAATTCATAAACATATGAATAATTATCAATCAAACACATTATATTGAATGATTAAAGAGAGAAATATTACATTGGTGTTCTTGGCTTTCTTACAAAGCAATCCTTCTTTTCTCTCTAATTCCAGCTGTGTATTTTTGTGTAATCTTTGATTCCTCTCATAACAGCACACATACACTCCTATTTATACACAATACAAAGTATTGAGGATTTACACAAACAACCCCTGAACTTTTACAATAAAATTGATTACAACTCTATATAAATTTGTACCCAACAATCTCCCCCTTAGAGATGAAATCAATTTTCAAATTAAAGTACATTGCAGGGAACTTGAACATTCTTTCTTGAAACTTTTCTTGCACCTTCTCTTCGATCTCTGAATCTTCTTCTTTATTGTCTCACTCTGATCTTCACATCTCTTCTATTCTGATCTTCTCTTTTCTTGTAAGCACACTCCCCCTTGGATCATGAATAGCTTTTAAATCTCTTCCTTGATCAATTGTCTTGAGATGATGTAGTAATTGCCTTCAGTTGATTTCAAACTACTCAACAGTTGTTTCTGAAATTCAGCTTTTCTCCCCCTCATGATGATCATAAAAAAATTATGAACATCATGCAAAAAACTTCAGAAACATTAATTCAATGAAATTACAGTAGAAGAAATACAACAACAATTACAACTCAGAAATTATTACAAATTGATTTTCTCCCCCTTAAACTGACATCTCTCCCCCTATACAAAACAGATTTATCTCACCCCCTCAAAAAGTTCACTCCCCCTCGAATGGATATTATATCTTTTTAGAACAAAACAAAGCTTTACAACTTTGGGGAAAATGAAACACATTCATTTTGTGAGAAAACAAGTCCAGGTCCACATAGGATTCCTGTTTGCACAATAGACAAAATCTATGTGACCTACTTTCAGCGCTGGCGTGATGTTAACACTGGTAGGATTTCCAAATAGTCATCGTGAAATCCTTTATCATGAAAGAATCACTCTTATTTGTTCCGGCTTAGTCACTTTGGACTAGCAGTTTATAGTCACGCAGACTGTTAGACTCGATGTGTCCTAAAAGTGTATATAATTAGCTCTAGACACAATGTGCATCAAATGAAATTGGAGACCGGAGCAACTGTCTTCCTTGTTTCAATATCAATAATATCCAAATGATATATCGATAGAAATGTGTTATATCTCCGTGATTATTGAAACAGAAATCTTTTGAGAGATAACTGAGTAGTTGGTGGGGTTAAGTGCATGCGTCACTGGGTCCATGACGTCTTTTTCAATATCAAGTCACCTAGGGCTTGATAGATTATGTGGTTTACCCAGCTGACACAGTGTAGGATAGGATTATCTTTTCTTCAAATCCTTTCTCAACTCTCAGCTCTCAGCATTTTTCAACCTAGCTCCCTCCGGCTCACTTTTCAGAATTAAAATCAGTCAGCTTTATACGAAAAGCATGATCTGATGCACCACCATCTCCTTTCAATATCAATATCCCTCTCATTTACATTTTATCTCTGCTCGACTCTGTCAGTATCCCGTGATAACTGACACTTCTCAACTAATAAACCTAAAGAACCCTCACCCGCACAATCTATAGATGGTTTGCTTCTTGGGTAGGTCTTCCGGTTCTGGTTAGACCATAGAAGCGATATTTATGCCTATCACTCAGATTGGTGCTTAATCGGAGTCAGCAGAAAAATTTTCAGCTTTGAAAGGTCATGAGATATGATGAAATCCAACTTATATGGTATTGGAGATGATATGCAGATAATTTTGGGAGATATCAGAATGAAATGGAAAATCTGATATATGATATGAAAAGAATAAGATTTTCTTGAAAGAATTAGCACATGGGAGATAACAGGAGAATCCAGTATAAATTGGAAGAGTTCTAACAAAACGAATCTCAGAAGAAATGAGATTATGAAAATCAAAGATTCAAAAAGAGATTAGATCAATTAATCTCAATGATAGATTCAGAGATTCATAAAAAAATTTCTTTCAGCTCAAAAACTCTTTTTATGTGTATGTCAAATATTTTCGTGAAAAATCACACATAGTTTTGAAAAATGTCATCGTTAAAGAATGTCTGAAACTCCCCCTGGAAATAAGCACACGCAGCTAGTCAACTCATAGAAATGAAATCAGGAGCAAAAAATTATAAAAATAAAACTCCCTCTTTGTCAATTTCAGCTTCGGAGTTGAATTCAGGGCAAGAATTCCAGTAAGATTTGTCTCTCAGACTCGGGTTTCAGTCTGATGTAACTGAAAGCCTTTGACTCTGGTTCATTGAAGTCTGGGTTCTAGTCTGAATTAACTAGAAACCATTTTGATTTGAAACACGGGTCTTGATCTGATGTAATCAAGAGCCTATTGAAATGAAGAACGGGTCCTTATCTGAAATGATAAGAAACCTATAACCTGCAAAATTTAAGATGTCTTTGGTATCCAAACAGATTTGGATCCAGACTTGTTAGCGCTCTTGGGTACCCATTTCAAAACAGGTTTTGGTACCCACTTGTACTTGGGTTTAGGTACCCATTGCATGTTATAACTATCAGCTTCTCTTTCAAACGCAGAAAACAAATTTCTTTGAGTATGAGAAAATTGAATATCTGAATTTCTAAAGAAACTTGAATTTGAATGATCAGACTTTTGCGAACTCTTCTTTTTGAAAAACTGTCCGGTTCTTGCCTGTTTCTGATAATACTTGGTATTTTTCTGTGAAAATGTTTTCTGATTAGAATGACCAGTATTTTCAGAAACTTTAAGAAAATTTGACTTCGAAGATTCACCGGTGTAAATCTTGACCGGAAGTTGTTCAACAATTTTATCTTTGCCGCTGTGTATCTTTAACAGATACTTAAGTTTAAGATCTGAAGAAGAATCAAACTTAGCAGAGTTAGTTAGATTCACTTCACTTTCAGAAGACAAACCAGAGTGATTAACATTGGATTTTAAACACACTGAAGAAGGGGTCTTAACCTTTGACTCAGTTGATGAAGTAAACACATGTAATTGTTTTGTAAGATGAAGTATCTGATCTTCCAAACTTTTGATAATGACTAAATTTGAATTTCTGTCATGATCAAATGATTGGTAATCAGATTTAAAAGATTGTTCTTTGATTAAGAACATTTGTCTTTCATCTTCAAACAATTCAGATTTTGATTTAAAATCTTGTTCTTTAAGTAAGAACTCATGTCTTTCCTTCTCAATCAAATCTTTAGTTAAAGACAACTCTTGTTGAAGAGCAAAAATTTCTTCATTTTTGTTTAAAATACAATTCTGATCAGTTGGTTTTGTCTTACAAAGTGTATCTTCAAGATCCTGAACTTTCTTGTAAAGATCAGATCTTTCAGGCAAAAGATATTTCAGTTGAGTTGCATTCTGAAAATTTTCTTGTTTCAGCTCATCAAGTTCTTTAAGTAATTCAGATATTTTCAATTGATGAGCACAACTCTCAGAGTTTTGTTTTTCTTTTAAGCTTTGAATTTCTTCATTCAGTATTTGTACGTCACGTAACGCCAAATGTTTATCAGTATTTAACTGAACGAGAATGTCGTAATTGTTCTTACGAATCTTTTCAGATTCAGTAAGTTTGACAATCAGCTCAGACTTTGAAAATTGTTCAAACATCATTATGAATTGCAGAAAAATGAACTTCCAAGATCTTTTATGGACTTATGAAAATTTGAATGAATCTTGATTGAATAAAACTGAATCTTGAATGATTAATTTGTTAAAAATCAGCTCTGATTTGACTTTTTGACGTTGAAATTTTAGATTTTCTGCAGAAAAATGCCCATAACTTTTTTCTGGAGTGGAATTGGGCCTCGAAAATTTACCGAACCGGCTATGCCGGTTCTAGAAATGTAGATCTCTTTTCAAGCTTCGATTTGACGTATGGTAGGCCTTCTAACGATGTTCCAGTCAAAAGTTATGACCAATTTAAGCAGCTAAGGTCAAATAGTCAAAAGTATGATGAAACTCGAATGAATAAGGACTCAACTCGAGTGAAGAGTAATGAAACTCGAATGATAAAGTATTAAACTCGGATGGTTAATTGTGAAACTCGAATGAAACACAATCAAACTCGATTGAAAGAGAATGAAACTCGAATAAGCTTGATGAAACTCGAATGATGAAGTATCAAACTCGAATGATGAAAGGATCAAACTCGAATGATTAAGAATTAGAACTCGAATGAATAAGCCTAAAACTCGAATGATAATATCTTGCAACTTGAATGATACAGCTTGAAACTCGACTAATGAGGCTTGAAACTCGGTCAATGAAGTGATAAACTCGAATGATACTTGATGAAACTCGATTACCACTTTATAAAACTCGATTGAAGCTTTGATTAAACTCGAATACTTCTTTGTAAAACTCGATCAAAGCTATGAACATAGAGATGCCCGAGTTTTAACAAAATATTTCAAAAATCAAGTTCAAAAAATCCAATTTTCAACAAAAATCCACAAATTGATTCCAGATTAAAATCGAAGCTGCGGTTTTCACACACAAACACTTTTTGTGAAAACAACTTGACCAATTTCAGATTAAAATCCTTGAATTTGACAAAAAACAGTCAAGAACACAAACTTTTCGAAAAATCAGAATACTCCAAATTAAATTCTGATTGTTTGGAATTAAAATCTGAGATATATCTCAATGGATTCGACTTTAAATGCTCCACCTTCGATCCAATTTTCAGAACATTTCATCCACAAAATCAAAATCCAAAATTGATTTTCTGAATTTTAATAAAAACGAATGTAACAGTGTTTGATTATTTTACAAAATTCAGATTCAAATTCACTCAAATTCAGCCATATTTGGCTCTGATATCAATTGTGAATTCAAATTTCATGCAATTCAATCACATACAAACAATCAATATGAACAATTATCAATCAAACACATTATATTGAATGATTAAAGAGAGAAATATTACATTGGTGTTCTTGGCTTTCTTACAAAGCAATCCTTCTTTTCTCTCTAATTCCAGCTGTGTATTTTTGTGTAATCTTTGATTCCTCTCATAACAGCACACATACACTCCTATTTATACACAATACAAAGTATTGAGGATTTACACAAACAACCCCTGAACTTTTACAATAAAATTGATTACAACTCTATATAAATTTGTACCCAACACGTGTTCTGTATTCAGTTTCCTTTTACGATAATTTTTACCTTTAAGACTTGGCTAACTCCAAATAAATTTTAATCGTTCCTTATATGAGTCGTTCTAACTAGTCTTATTCGAGTTTGGTTTCAGATCTAGTGAAACTCAAAGCCAAAAATTTTTTAAAATCTAAAAGGCTTGGCCCTTTATAGTTTATAGAAGACAAATATACAATAGTATTTTTTAGGGTTTATTACGAAAAAAACCAACATGTTTTCACGGTTTTTACGTTTTCGTCCCTCAATGTTATTTTTTTAGTTTTGTGAAAATTGACTATTAGACCCCGGTTTTAGTTATTAAATCGGGTTTTCAGAGACTGAAAAACCGGATTCTAATGTCCGATTTTCACTAAACCAAAAAGAAAAAATTTACTTGAGTACTTTTATGGGAAAAAAAATAACTTGGAGGGACGAAAACACAAAAAACGTAAAAATTATACGATTAATACCATTGAAAGAAGTTAAGTTCTTGTTTTTAGTTTTCATATTTAACTTTATATCTTTTAGAACAAACCATTATTTCATTCTTTTTTCATAATCCTAATTTAACATAAATAAAATAAAAATTATATTATTAAGTTCATTTTCTTTTCTTTGATACAACTATAATCAATTGAGTAAAATTCTATTGTCTAAAAAAACTTTACATCAATAAATATTATATATCAATAATGACTATAAACTCCAGATGAAAATAACCATGTGTACATGGTTTTTCAATCAAGAGAAAAAAAAATAAAGGGTTTATATCGAAAAAAAATGAAAAATTATGCAAAAAAAAAAATCCTAAAAGTACAAATATTTTTCGATTAAGTCCCCCTTCATTTTTTTTCTGATAAGTCCCCCAAGTATCCAAATCTCATTAATTCTATCATTTTTACCTTGTAACCGGTATAAAACCGGTTACAAGTCCGCGTGGTACCAGACGTTGCTGATATGTAAGTACTTATAAACATATTCTTACTTTTTTACCCTCACAATTTACTCTAACCCCCTAAGACAAAGAGGAAAACGGTAATTGAAGAGCAACTGAGGAAGCGTAGACGAAGACGGTCACAGTCATCGACTGTAACATCCCACATCGGTGGAGAGGAGAAACAAATATGTCCATATAAGGGTGAGGTTATCTCTATCCACCAAGAGGAGTTTTGGGGCGGGCCTATGGCTTGGCTTTCAGAAACAAAACCGTCCAGCCTTTGCCAAAGCGGACAATATCTTGTCTAGGGGTGGTCTAGGCTGTTAAAGTGGGTATCAGAGCTAGACACCGGGTTGATGTGCACAGCGGGGACGTGGTGTTCCCGTGGGGGAGGGATTGTAACATCCCACATCGGTGGAGAGGAGAAACTAATATGTTCATATAAGGGTGAGGTTGTCTCTATCCACCAAGACGCGTTTTGGGACGGACCTATGGCTTGGCTTCCAGAAACAAAACTGTGTGGCCTTTGCCAAAGCGGACAATATCTTGTCTCGGGTTGGTCTGGGCTATTAAATTGATGAATCTGTAATACGAAGAGGAAGCAAATTCGAAGGCGAAATTGAATGTTGTTTGTGGAGGTTCTCACCTTCAACAACAAGTAAGTATCTTTATTCTGCTTTAACATGAATTGATGGTTGTTTGTGAAGCATAGTCGAAGGCAAATTTGAAGATTGTCTTAACATAAAATGTATGATACTTTTCGTTTATAAGTACACATCAGCAACGACCGGTGCCACGTTGACTTGTAACTGGTTTTATACCGGTTACAAGTTAAAAATGATAGAATTAACGAGATTTGGATACTTCGGGGACTTATCAGGAGAAAAAAATGAAAGGGGGACTTAATCGAAAAAACTTTGTACTTAAAGGATTTTTTGCATAATTTTCCCAAAAAAAAAACTATCATACTTTTATAGTTTTACTGATTTAATCACTCAATGTTATTTTTTTTTACCTATTTAGTCATAGTGTTACGTTTTTTCTTATTGAAATTGTGAAATTCATCACCGGGAACCTGTTGTTCAGGTATAAAAAGGGATTTTTACGCAAAAACCCCTTAATATGGACCATTTTTACGATTAAAACCTCAAACCATTTTTTTTATCACAAATAACAACAACCTACTAAAATATAAAAAAACTAGGATGTTAATCATCGCAAGCAGTTACCTTCATCTCCGATGAGTCCTCCGACGACCCTTGAAGCCTTCGATGAGTCCTCCAACAACTGTTGAAGCTTCCAACTAGTCCTCCGGCGACCGATTTGGTTTCTCGTTTGAGGTTTGATGCACCTAAACCTCTGACGATAACACCTCCAGCTCCGATGAAGCCTCCGTCGACCCTTGAAGCTTCTATATGTTCATCCTCAGATTGTTGCTTTAGGCTTTGAATTTAATCTGTTAGGATTTGGATTGTTGATTTGTTTTATATTTTTCATTCGAAATTGTTTGTTCTTGAGAGGGCTACCAAAGGAAGTGTTGGCCGGAGCAAAATACGACCGGTCAAACCGGTTACATATCACTTTTTTTAATAGCAAATTCACTATTTTGATAACTTTTAGTTCGATTGGGGTTTTTTGTGACAACAAAAAGGATTTGAGGTTTTAATCGTAAAAATGATCCAACTTAAGTGTTTTTTGTGCAAAGATCCCTTGAAAAAATGATATGACATTTTTGTTGAAACAAAACAATATCATGTTTTAATTTTTTTTATCAACTTGGTCACTAAGACTTCTTTTCCTGTTAATAAATAAGAATGTTAAATCATTTTTTTAACTTGATCAACGTGTTACTGGTTACAAATTCTAAAGTCTCAATTGAAAACAAAATAATGCTATGACTAAAATGATAAAATAATAATAATAATAATAATTTTGAAGGAGTAAGCAAATAAAACTATAGAAACGTGATATATTTTTTAATATTAACCTAAAAATTAACTTACCAGAAAATATCGAATTTCATCCTTTATTCGAATTTATAATGTACATTTTGGTAAAGATAAATAAAGATTTTGGGTTATTTGATTGTTTCTGTTATTAAGTTAATAATCAAATTAAAAGATATCAAAATATATGAGTAATAAAATGATTCAAACTACTTAATTTTCTCAATATCGTTACTTGTGATTTAATGCTAACGAACACATTGACGCATCGTTGTTGTTGTTAGTCTGTTGTTGTTGCCTTTGTCTTTGTCGTTATTCTTATTATTATTATCATTGAATTGAAACCGAAAGACTCGAAGTTTTAAGGAATATTTTTGTATTATTTGAAATTATCTATACATACTAATAAAAGAAAATCTCTTATTTCACGTGTCATTCCCCAATCCATTTAAATTTTTTATTTTCCGTCTTTTTTCCATAATTAGATTTCTAATTTTACTAATTTACTAGTTTATTACCCGCGTATTACGCGGATATTTTTAATATATATAGAAGATAATAAACTAAAAGGTAAATATACAAATATTATTTTTAAATAAAAGATATTATTATTTATTATGACCTATTAATTTTGTCTAATTTTACACACACACATGAATAGTAATTATTTTTTAAAATATTTTAAACTTTTATTATATTATATTATAATTAATAAGTTATTAGAGTATTAGATTTTGTTGGATTTGATTTGATTTGAATTTAAAAATAGATTATATTAGATATGAACAGACATAGTTTAAATTTATTTATTATTTTTTAAAACGATAAATGTCACGTGTTGTAACATCCGTCTTTTGGACATGGTACGTGTAATTATTTTAGTGGATAATTATGATATTAATATTGGGTTGGTCCAAGTATGTCCCATTTCGTGGATTGATACGTGTCGGGATTGAGCTTGCGTGTCATCGAGTTATAATTTTAACGGATGGACTATGTTTTTGGGATCTCGGGATTAAATGGGTTAAATGGATATAAATATTGAAAATGTGATATCGGGTTCGGGTTATTGGGGCCGGGACCAGCCTAAAATAGAAACATATATACGTGCCTGTCTTTTCTTCTCCCTTATCCACTTTGAGAACCCAAAAACAGTGTTAGTGTGTGTATGAGTGAAGAATTCCAGCAAGAAACCAAAGTGAGCTGCAGATTTGACTAGGAAATCTTGGATTCAGCTTGATCATCTTCTCCTCTTTTGTGTTCTTGAGGATCCTAAGGTAAGTGACTTGAATTGGATTCTTAAAATTGAGTTATATGTGGTAGGGATTATGTGAAGTAGTTTATATGGTTTAAGAGGTTGCTATGTAGTAATTATATCTGTGTTTTGAAGCTGAAATCGTATTGGGAGGGGTTGAAACCTCCTGGGCGTCCATGAAAATCGCAGGTCAAGAATTGAGGTTTTCGTGGTGTCGCGGCGCGACCACCAGGGTCTCCGCGGCGCGACCATGGACCTTCAGGGAAATTTCGAATTGAGTCTCATTAAAGGGTTTTGGGGTCGAATTGGTATCGGGTTCCTTCGGGATTGCTCGGGCTGGGTTTGGGGTCTCGTTGGGGTTACCTTGAGTCGGGTTTTGTTTCGGTTTCGGGTATTGATCGGGTTTCGGTTCCGTGGGGTTGTCGGGTTTGAGTCGAGCTCGGATTGTTGTGATTATGTGATAGGTGCCATCTGGGATTGTGATTAACCATTGGGACATCCGTGTGATTACAGGGACTAGCGGACAGCGGGCCGGATTCGATCAGGGAGTTCAGACTTCGGGAAATCAGTCAGGTGAGTACTCGAGTTCTTTTACAAACGCGCGCCGTCTTTTGTGTTTATAGTTGTGTAGCTATATTGTGCGTGTTTTAAATATGAGACAGGGACGTGAGCCTCAGGTATATTCTATTCTTATACGTGTTTATGTATGAGCTGTGAGATCGCTCTCAGGGGTCCGTGATGTGTTCCATACGGACAATAAGTCGTGAAAGGGGTCGCGAGGGTTGACTGTCCCTAACAGTCCTTGGGGCGTACATATACGGCGGGGCCTGTAGCCGGGTCGCTCCTGTGCTACAGGATTATTTCTGCTCACTGCTGTGTGCGGTGTGTCAGCCGGGGAGGGGTCCCCGTAGGGCTTGTGTTACTATCCAGATCTCATACTTGTGCTTATATACCTGAAATGTGTGTTGAGCAATCGGGACAGGGACAGGGACTGTGTGCTATGTGTTATGTGATATGTGTAGTGTCAACCCTCGTTTGCTCACGGGCTTTATAGCTCATGTCTTCGAGTCTAACATGTTCAGGGAATCAGAAGGGATCTCAGCCGCCGCCGAGATAGATTCGAGATTGACTTGAAGACCTGTAATAGTTCCGTGTTTTGTTAGATCTAATTATGACCGTCGTTTTGGGATAATGTAATCAGTATGTGGATCTGATGTTTTGAGTAAATATGTTTAGTTTCATCTGGAATTGCGAATGCACTGTATTGTGTATAAAGTTTAAAGTTTCATATTAGCCACAATCTGCATTATCCTATGACACGTGTGTTATAGATTCTTTGCGTTATTGCCACTTATGATATTGGGTTGACGTGGCATTTCCGGGATCGGGAGGGGTCTTACAGCATGGTATCAGAGCTTGCGGTTTGAAGCTTGAGTATCATTAGTGGATAGGGGTGAGCGAACGGTACCATTTTCCGAACCCGAATCGGTACCGAACCGGTACCGGTACCGACCGGTACCGAATTAATATATTCGGTTCGGTATTCGGTTTTTAAATTAGCTAAAATTCGGTATTCGGTACTCTCGGTTCGGTATTCGGTTTTTAAATTAGCTAAAATTCGGTATTCGGGACCGAACCGGCACCGTATAAAATTATTCGGTTTGGTATTCGGTTCTTTCAAAACTAATAATTCGGTTTCGGTATTTTCGGGATCGGTACCGGTTCGGTTCGGTCCGGTACCGAGCTCACCCCTATTAGTGGATGCTTAACTTAGACCTTGTTCCGGTCCATGCGGGGGTCGTTTTGCGATTATATTAGTGGATTAACAGACCTGGCTTAGTGTATAACGCTGGGTGGTTTATCCTTTGTGCTTAATCGCTTTGTTTTGTGCAGGTCTGTATGGCAGACCAGGGTGAAGGATCGGGCGCGGGTAAGCCGCCCAGTGATGAATATATTCGCAAATCAGAGCTGCTAGAGGTCCTTACCGAGTTTTACAGACAGCAGAAAGAGCAAGAGAGGGAACAAGGTCAGAATGTGGGGCCAGTTGTTCGGCATACTGAGACGGAGTCCGGGGGTGGAGCTTCTTCGTCTTCACAGCGGGGCGGGTCTTTTAAAGATTTTATGACGGGCGCCCCACCGCAGTTCCGAAGAGACGGTGAGCCGGGGGCGGCCATCGCATGGGAGCATGAGATCGAGGCTGCCTTTCGGGTAACCCATGTCTATCCGAGGGATATGGTTGGTTATGCCGCTTATCAGCTACGGGGCGGGGCTTCTCAGTGGTGGAAATCGATCGAGTCTTCGATGACCCAGTCCGCCGCATACGCTATGACTTGGGAGCAATTTCGGGTAGTGTTTGAGTTACAGTACATTCCTCGGGATGAGACACGGGAAATGGAGCGCCGCTTCTTGCATCTGCAGCAGGAGAATATGACCGTCCAGCAGTACGTTGACCGTTTTAATGAGTACTCACAGTTCGCGCCTCAACACGTTGATACGGAGAGCCGTAAGGCTGATGCGTTTATCGATGGGCTTCGATATGATATTCGAGAGTTTGTGGGGCTACATGATACCCCTACGTTCGCCCGAGCTTTAGAGATGGCCCGCATGAGGGAGCGGGAGATTATTAAGCAGAGGGAGCAACCCTCTTCTCAAAGACAGCGCACCGGGACATCTGAGCAGCCGTCGAGTGTATGGAGGTCTTCTGGGGACGCTCCTAGTGATCAGCGTCCGGATCAGTTGCAGTTTTCAAGCCAGGGTTCAGGGCAGGGTTCGGGGCAGAGACGTGATAGAGACCGGGGCCGAGACCGTAAATCGAGGCTTCAGAGCCAGAGTCAGGGGTCGGGGGCTCAGAGTCAGAGTAGTGTGGGGCAGGGGCCCCAAGCATCCGGTAGCAGGGTTGAGAGTTCATATGGGGATCGGGACTGCCCGAAGTGTCATCGGCGCCATTCTGGGCAGTGTTCGTCAGATTTGCCGCGATGTTATAGATGCGGTCAGCGGGGCCACGCCGCGTCAGTTTGTACAGTTCCCGAGCCGCTGTGTTGTCGTTGTGGGAGGCCGGGACATCGTGTTAGGGACTGTCTGGAGCGGGGACCGGCAGTTCAGGGGGCTAGCTCGAGTGGAGCCAGGGTAGAGCCGTCGTCGTCCAGCCGCCGTGATAATGTTCCGAGGGCCGAGGACGAGTATTTCAGGCGACAGCCGAGGAGGCACGGGATGCCACAGATGTTGTTTCGGGTACGTACATTCTTAACGGACTTCGAACTCGTATATTGTTTGATTCCAGGGCCGATCGCTCCTATGTGTTTGTTGTCTTTTGTGCGTACTTTAGTGTGCCTCCTTCTCCTTTGTCTGTTCCCTTGGTTGTCGAGAGAGTCGATGGGAGTTCTATGTATGTGAGTCGGGTTTATCGGGATTGCGTTTTAGAGATAAATTCCCATCGGTTTATGATCGATTTGCTGCCGATTGAGATCAGTAGCTTCGATGTGATTGTGGGTACGGACTGGTTGACTGCCAGACGGGCTGATATTCTATGTGCTAAGAAGATCATCCGCATACCCAGTTCTGACAGTGAGAGTATTATCGTGTACGGGAAGCGTCGTAAAGGAGATATTGGGATTGTGTCTATGACCGGGGCTCAGCGGTATGTCCCTAAGGGATGCGAGACCTTCATGGCTTATGTGGTTGACGCGAGGAAGGAAAAAGAAGACCTTAGAGGATATTCTGGTGATTCGTGAGTTCCCTGAGGTATTCCCAGAGGAGTTTCCTGGGTTACTGCCAAATCGTCAAGTTGAATTCCGTATAAATCTTGTTCCTAGGGCGGTGCCGATTGCGAAGACGCCTTATAGGCTGGCACCGACAGAGATGTGAGAGTTGATGTCTCAGCTGCAGGAGCTTCTAGATCGTGGATTTATCCGTCCGAGTTCGTCGCCGTGAGGTGCGCCGGTGTTATTTGTGAAAAAGAAGGACGGCAGCATGCGAATGTGTATCGACTATAGGGAGTTGAACAAAGTGACCGTGAAGAACCGCTATCCGCTTCCACGTATCGATAACTTGTTTGATCAGCTCCAGGGGTCGAGCTTCTTCTCCAAGATCGACTTGCGGTCTGGATATCATCAGTTGAGGGTCAGGGATGAGGATGTGCCGAAGACAGTGTTACGGACTCGTTATGGGCACTACGAGTTCCTCGTCATGCCATTCGGATTGACTAACGCACCCGCCGTCTTTCATGGATTTGATGAACAGGGTGTGTAGAGCTATGTTGGATAGATTCGTGATCGTGTTCATCGATGACATCCTGATTTACTCGAGGAGTGCCGGGGACCACCAGCAGCACCTCCGAGAGGTTTTGACCGTGCTGCGCAGTGAGAAATTGTACGCGAATTTCTCCAAATGTGAATTCTGGTTGCGTGAGATGCAATTTCTGGGGCATGTGGTCAGTGCCGAGGGTATAAAAGTGGATGCTAAGATTGAGGCAGTGATGAGCTGGGAGCCTCCGAGATCAGTGCCAGAGATTCGTAGTTTTCAGGGTCTCGCCGGGTATTATCGACGCTTTATCCAGGACTTTTCGAGGATTGCCTTGCCGTTGACGAGATTGACACGGCAGTCCGTTCCATTTGAGTGGTCCGAGGAGCAGGAGCGTGCGTTCAGGGAGCTAAAGACCCGGTTGTGTCAAGCTCTAGTGTTGGCCTTGCCGGAGGGTACCGATGATTTTGTAGTGTATTGTGATGCTTCGGGATCAGGGTTGGGTTGCGTTCTGATGCAGCGGGGGAAAGTGATTGCGTATGCTTCGCGCCAGCTGAAGACTTGTGAGGAGAACCATACCGTTCATGATTTAGAGTTAGACGCCATCGTGTTCGCGTTGAAGATTTGGCGCCATTATCTGTATGGATCTCGGTTTATTGTGTATACCGACCATAAGAGCCTTCAGTATTTGTTTAGCCAGAAAGATCTGAATATGCGACAGCGCCGTAGCCTTGAGTTACTTAAGGACTACGATTGCGAGATTCAGTACCACCCGGGTCGGGCTAATGTGGTAGCTGACGCGCTAAGCCGTAGGGCATGCGGCCAGACTGTGATATCCAGGGCTTCGAGGCTTGAGATTACCTCGACATTGACGGACAGTCTGAGATTAGCGCAACAGGAGGGCCTGCGGGGTGATATTGTGAAACGGGAGCGTCTGACAGGGCAGCTTGATGCATTGAGCAGGGACGATCGAGGGTTGTATGTGTTTCATGACAGGGTATGGGTCCCGAGGGTCGGGAATCTGCGGCAGTTGATTCTTGATGAGTCGCACAGATCGAGGCTATCTATTCATCCGGGGAGTACTAAGATGTACCGTGATCTCCGTGATTTCTACTGGTGGCCAGGAATGAAAAGGGATGTGGGCCGATATGTTGAGCAGTGCATGACGTGTCTGAGAGTCAAAGCTGATCATCAGAAGCCGCACGGTCATCTTCAGCCGTTAGAGATCCCCGAGTGGAAATGATACCATATTACGAAGGATTTCATTGTGAGACTTCCATGCACGGTCCGCGGGAATGATATGATCTGGGTCTTAGTGGATCGACTAACGAAGAGTGTGCACTTCTTAGCCGTCCGGGGCACTATCACCATGGATCAGTTGGCGAGACTGTACATCAACGAGGTGGTATCACGGCATGGGATTCCGATGTCGATTAATTCGGACAGGGATACGCGGTTTATGTCTCGATTCTGGCAGAGCTTCCAGCGGGAATTGGGCACCAGGGTTCAGCAGAGTACGGCGTACAGACCGCAGACTGACGGGCAGACCGAGCGCACCAATCAAACCCTCGAGGATATGTTGCGAGCGTGTGCTATTGACTTTAGTGGTAATTGGGACGTGCATTTTCCGTTGGTCGAGTTCTCCTATAATAATAGTTATCACACCACGATTAAGATGGCTCAATTTGAGGCACTGTATGGGCGTAAGTGCCTAACCCCTGTGTGTTGGGGCGAGGTCGGCGAGCGACCTATTAGCGGGCCGGAGCTACTCCAAGAGACCAGTGACAAGGTGGCTGTGATCAGGGAGCATACAGAGCCGTCAGAAAAGCTATGCCGATCGTCGTTCAAAAGAGCTGGAATTCAGTGTTGGGGATCGAGTCTTGCTTAAGGTGTCGCCATGGAAAGGGGTCATCCGGTTCAGACATCGTGAGAAGCTAAGTCCGCGGTATATCGGGTCGTTTGAGATCGTTGACAGGGTCCGGGATCAGGCCTATCGACTGCGATTGCCTTCAAAGTTAGTCGGCGTGCACGATACTTTTCACGTGAGTCATCTCCGGAAGTGCCTGGCTAAAGATGATCAGTATGTGCCCCTATCCGAGATAACCGTCGACGATCAGCTGAGATATGTGGAGCAGCCCGAGGCCATTACGGACAGAAATATTACAAAGCTGAGGAATAAAGAGATTGCATTCGTACTCGTTCAGTGGAGACACCATAAGGGAACCAACACCACCTGGGAGCCCGAGTCAATGTTGCGATCGAGATATCCTCACATGTTTCAGAGCTCGAGTTAGATTCCGGGACGGAATCTCTTTAAGAGGGGAGGACTTGTAACATCCGTCTTTTGGACCTGGTACGTGTAATTATTTTAGTGGATAATTATCTTATTAATATTGGGTTGGTCCAATTATGTCCCGTTTCGTGGATTGATACGTGTCGGGATTGAGCTTGCGTGTCATCAGGTTATAATTTTAACGGATGGACTATGTTTTTGGGATCTCGGGATTAAATGGGTATAAACATTGAAAATGTGATATCGGGTTCGGCTTATTGGGTCCGGGACCGGCCTAAAATAGAAACGTATATACGTGCCTATCTTCTCTTCACCCTTATCCACTTTGAGAACCCTAAAAGAGTGTTAGTGTGTGTATGAGTGAAGAATTCCAGCAAGAAACCAAAGTGAGCTTCAGATTTGACTGGGAAATCTTGGATTCAGCTTGATCATCTTCTCCTCTTTTGTATTCTTGAGGATCCTAAGGTAAGTGACTTCAATTGGATTCTTAAAATTGAGTTATATGTGGTAGGGATTATGTGAAGTAGTTTCTATGGTTTAAGAGGTTGCTATGTAGTAATTATATCTGTGTTTTGGAGCTGAAATCGTATTGGGACGGGTTGAAACCTCCTGGGGAACCATGAAAATCGCAGGTCAAGAATGGAGGTTTTCGCGGTGTCGCGGCGCGACCACCAGGGTCTCCACGGCACGACCAAGGACCTGCAGGGAAATTCTGAATTGAGTCTCATTAAAGGGTTTTGGGGTCGAATTGGTATCGGGTTCCTTCGGGATTGCTCGGGCTGGGCTTGTCTGGGTTTGGGGTCTCGTTGGGGTTACCTTGAGTCGGGATTTGTTTGGGTTTCGGTTCCGTGGGGTTGTCGGATTTGAGTCGGGCTCGGATTGTTGTGATTATGTGATAGGTGTCATTTGGGATTTTGATCAACCATTGGGACATCCGTGTGATTACAGGGACTAGCGGACCACGGGCCGGATTCGATCAGGGAGTTTAGAGTTCGGGAAATCAGTCAGGTGAGTACTCGAGTTCTTTTACAAACGCGCGCCGTCTTTTGTGTTTATAGTTGTGTAGCTATATTGTGCGTGTTTTATATATGAGACAGGGACGTGAGCCTCAGGTATATTCTATTCTTATACGTGTTTATGTATGAGCTGTGAGATCGCTCTCAGGGGTCCGTGATGTGTTCCATACGGACCATAAGTCGTGAAAGGGGTCGCGCGGGTTGACTGTCCCTAACAGTCCTTGGGGCGTACATATACGGCAGGGCCTGTAGCCGGGTCGCTCCTGTGCTACAGGATTATTGCTGCTCACTGCTGTGTGCGGTGTGTCGGTCGGGGAGGGGTCCCCGTAGGGCTTGTGTTACTATCCAGATCTCATACTTGTGCTTATATACCTGAAATGCGTGTTGGGCAATCGGGACAGGGACAGAGACTGTGTGCTATGTGTTATGTGATATGTGCAGTGTCAACGCTCGTGTGGTCACGGGCTTTATAGCTCATGTCTTCGAGTGTAACATGTTCAGGGAATCAGAAGGGATCTCAGCCGCCGCCGAGATAGATTCGAGATTGACTTGAAGACCTGTAATAGTTCCGTGTTTTGTTAGATCTAATTGTGACCGTCGTTTTGGGATAATGTAATCAGTATGTGGATCTGATGTTTTGAGTAAATATGTTTAGTTTAATCTGGAATTGCGAATGCACTGTATTGTGTTTAACTTTGTGTATAAAGTTTAAAGTTTTATATTAGCCACAATCTGCATTATCCTATGACACGTGTGTTATAGATTCTTTGCGTTATTGTCACTTATGATATTGGGTTGACGTGGCATTTCCGGGATCGGGAGGGGTGTTACACGTGTCGATTCATGGTGCTGACACATGACTTCATGAGAGTTGAGTATATTTACTCTTTTATTAGTATACTAGTTTATTACCCGCGTATTACGCGGATATCTTTAATATATATAAAATATAATAACTAAAAAGATAAAGATATAAATATTATTTTTTAAACAAAAGTATATAAGTTGATATTATTATTTATTATAACCTATTAATTTTGTATATTTCTAAATATATATGAAGAGGAATTATTTTCTTATATATTTTTTTAAACTTTTATTATATTATATTATAATTAATAAGTTAGTAGATTATTAGATTTTGTTTGATTTGATTTGATTTGAATTTAAAAGTAGATTATATTAGATTTGAATAAATTTAATTAATAAGTTAGTAGAGTATTAGATTTTGTTTGATTTGATTTGAATTTAAAAGTGGATTATATTAGATTTGGATAGATTTGATTTAAATTTCTTTATTATTTTTAAAATCTATAAATGTCACGTGTCGATTAATGATGACGACATGTGGCTTCATCAGAAATGAGTATAGTTACTATTTTAATAGTATAGATAGATATTTACACTTTTATTAGTATAGATAGATTATTAAGAAAATTTATGAAATCTAATTCAAATACTTTCATATTTAATCTATACAGTTAAAAAAAGAAATATTTTAATACTAATCTAAATTTATTTTGAATATTAAAAAGTTCATATTTTGATGTCTATTTTTTGATTAAAACATACAAATATTTATCTTATAAATATGTAATTTTCTTGGTATAAAAAATCAAAACATAATCCATGATTTGTTATTTATAAAATGAATTTAGCTTACATGATTTGTTATTTATAAAATGAATTTAGCTTACATCCTCGGATTTATTTTATTGTAATCGGGTTAATTAAGTGGAAAATATATATTTAAGTTGAAATTTGGGCAATTATTATGTATTTGAGATATTTAGAAAGTTTGTTGTTATTTTAAGAAAATTTGAATTCGGGAATTATTATTAAGGAATATTATGAATTATAAAAGTTATTAATGATAAATTAAGAATAAATCAGTATTTTATGGAACCAGTTAAGATGAGGGGTGAAATGTGCAAAATGGTGAAAATGGGAATAAAAGGGCAAAAGACTTCATTTTTCACCATTTCTCTCTCTCTCTAGAAATTTTCTCTCTACATCTCTCTAAGTTATCTCACAAACCGACCGGCCGATTATCGAGATTTATACGTCAACGGAAAGATCTCGAGGAGTACTACAACAATCTGCAGTTGGATTCCGGATATCGTACGAATTGAGGTAAGAATCGACCCTTTTAAGTTTGTTGTTTCGGTTTTGAAGAACTTAGAATTCGAATCTGTTATTTTATGTAAATTGGAGCTTGTTTTGCTTGAAATATTACAAGAATATGATAGTATATGTATAATAGAATCGAAACTAGGCATCATACTTGATATATCGGTGATTTTAGGCTTAGAAATGTGTGCTTTAAAGTTGCAAGATGAACAAACTCGAAAATACCAAGAACACAGTCGAAATGCAAGAACAAACTCGATTTTGGTACTAGATTCGAGTGTGTTTTCGAGTATATCACTAGATTCGAAGGGGGGGTTCGAATCTACCCCCAAACTCGAAGATGGGTTCGAATCTACATATAAGATTCGAATCTGGTCATCAGATTCGATGGTGAGTTCGAATCTAACCCATTAAATTCGAGTTTAATGCCTAAAATTTAGATATCTACTCTCTAAACTCGAGTATTTTGAATGAAACTCATAAACAACACATAAAATGACAAAGAGTTATGCAAAGGACAATGTATGAGCATGAGATGGGTTCAAACTTTTTATGGTTTGAAATTAGACATGGAACCGAAATGGGAAAAATATTGCAAAACTTATAAAGTTTGGTTTTATGAATTTAAACGGTTATTGACACGAGGTATTGTTGCAACTAATTTAACAGGTCCCTTGTGGTGTTGTTTAACCCACAGTGGGGTACTTGGTGGATCCGGTTGAAAGCCCGAGGAGAAATAATATCGGTTAAAAGTTAATTACGCACCCACTGTGAGTACAGTAGATTTCGCATGTTTATATCTGTTTTATGTTAAGCTTTGCCTGCTGAGACCTGTTGCTTCATGATTTGTTTGGAATTCTACTAACTTGCGTAGATTTAGATGCACATTCTTACTTGTTGCATGTCCGTTCGATTGTTGTGCATCTAGTGATGGACCGGTGGGTCGCATCGATTACTCTGATGTTACTGTGCTATATGACCTGGAGCTGATCCCTCCTAGGCCCGGTAGGCAGTATGTCATCCCCGATCGTACGTTTGTCTCAGATGGTATGTTTAAATGCCGAGCTTTGGGCTCGAAGGGGCTGCGGCTCTGGTCCGTACTTTGTGTACGAAGAGGATATCCGATGTTGGTCATCTGTGTTATCCTTGGGCTTCATAAAAATTTATAAAATGCGTAATCTTTGTATTCACTAAGCATCCGCTTATTCCCCAGTTGTTTATTTTTATCTTATAGGTAAAGGAAAATCTGCAGCGGGACCTTCTAGTTAGGTCGTGTGGGAAGATTTGGAAGATATCTGCTATTTAATCGGTAATTATGTTGTGGGATAAAACTTATAATATGTTTGGGATGATTGTAATAAACTTTTGAGTCTGTAGACTTAGAATTGGGTACCTTGTAGCACCGTAGGGTGTTTGTCACTGTTGCACTACTTTATTTTATGTGTTTTAATGCTTCCGCACTTAAAATTAGGTTATCAGATCATTATGTAATATTATGTTGATGATTAATCCTGGGTGTTTTGTAATTGGTGGTTGTTGTGGCAAGGGTGTCACATAATTATAAAACTTTAATCGAAAATAAACATATGTATATACATACATACATATGTATGTATGTATGTATGTATGTATGTATGTATGTGTGTGTGTGTGTGTGAGAGAATAATTTTAATCATATTATTATTATTATATTTAATTTCAAACATGTTTTCAATTATTTATACTTTATTTAATTTTTTCTTTTTATTATTTATTAGTTCATATAAATACTTATATATTTAATCAAATTTTTTTTTGCCAAATTTATATTTATGTGTATTAACTAGTACCTTTTAATTTAAGTATTTTGTTAAGTCGATACATATTAATTTATTTTATAAAAATGTATGAATATGACGTTTTTATGAAATATATAAACTTAACTTATAACATGTTCTGATTTAACTATTTTGAAAATTAATATTTATAAAAATTATAGATATTCTATGCATTAACTCGTGAAGTTTAGCTACAACTACATCTATCTATTCTATTATAAAAGTAAATAGATGGCCACTTGGCACTTAACTAGAGTGTCAGTTGGCGCAACCTTCATTTGACACGTGTAATTATAACTTTTTGTTTAAATAATTATTTCAATTAATTAATAAATACTATTTTTTAGGGATTTTGTTACAACACTATGTTAATATAATCCCTTTTTTGATGATTAATATAAGACACTTTGGAAAATGAAAAATTCTGATTTTAAGAGTTGATATTAATTATTATTAAAGTTCAAAATTTATCGTATCTCAATTATGTATTGTTTTTAATCATAAATCAAGTTAAAGATTTTACGATGCTTTCTCCATTCATCATCTAGAGGTTCTTAAATCATTATAATTTTTTTATTTCAATAATCTATCATGTTTAAAATAAATATTGAGTCACACATCTTTCGTAATATTCATAGTTTGTGTCATTTATTATCGAGTTCTATAAATAAGCTAAAATTTATAATTTATTAAATAAAGTTATTATTTAAAAAATCTGTATATTATATGGGTAAATAAACTAGTATGTAATATAACTATACTTAAAGTAATAATTTCATTAGAACATGTAATATGTTAAGTTTTATCTACATTTTAATATATAGAGTTTATATATATGTATAAATGTTTTTGTTTAACAAAAAAGTTATATATCTCGTGAAAACATCATAGTCATATTTTTGAACAAATCAATATGTATTGACTTAACAAAATAATAAAATTAAAAGTTACAAGTTAATACATCGTGAAAACATCATATTCATATATTTTTTGAACAAATCAATATGTATTGACTTAACAAAATAATAAAATTAAAAGGTACAAGTTAATACATATATGTATAAATTTGACAAAAAAAATCTAGTTAAATATATAAGTATTAACATGAGTAATATATAATAAAGTGAATCGTTGTATATATAAGTGTGTGTATGTGTGTGTGCGCGCACACACGATTTTTTAAAAATGAAAAAAAAACATAAAAAGTAAAAATAATTCTAAAAATACATGTATAAATAGTTTAATATGTGTTTCAAATTAAATATAATAATAATAATATTACAAATTATATGTAACACCCCAATTTTGAGATTGGTACGTGGAATCATTTCATTGGATTAGTTGTTTAATTTGGGACCCAGTGATATAAATTTGTACTTTGGGGTATCGGGATCGGATATTGGGTGTCGGACCAGGTTAAACCGAAAACGTAAATATGTTTGAGCTCCTTGCTTGTGATTTCATTATTTCATTTTCATCAAACTAAGGGTTAAAAGTGTATGTGTGTGTATCAGTGAATTTCAACAGCTGCACACAGAGATTGAAGCTTCAATTCGTGATCCAAGCCTCCAATTCCTTCATCATCTTCCTAGTTGAGTGTTGAGGTAAATTGAGACTAAATTCGTGGGTTAATGTTGTTAGTTATGATAAAAAGGGTTTAACTGAACTTGTGATTGTTACTGAGTAAATTCGAGTATATATTTGTTGCTAAAATCGAGTGGAAATGGTGATTGGGGATTAATCCCCTAGCTGTGTAAGAACAGAGCAACATGCTGCTGTTCGTCCGTGAACGCGGCCGCGATCCCCTGATCGCGGGCCGCGATGTTCTTGAGCGATCGCAGGCGGTTTAGCCTGAGCGCGGCCGCAACCGAGATGGTCAGCGCGACCGCGACCGCGATGGTCAGTGCGGTCGCGATGCGGCTGAGGTTCCAGGTCGGGTTTTTGGGTTCTGTGAGTCGTGTGTTCGGGTCTTTGGGGTCTCTTGAGTTGTTGGGAATTGTGTATAGGGCTGTTGGGTCGAGATTGTGATATTGAGTTATATGTTGTGATTTCAGGGTTTCGGGTTGATAGGGTGGGGAAAGGGCAGGGAACCGAGACCGAGTAGTATAGCTAGCTAGGCAGGTGAGTTTGCATGTCTTTCTGAGATACTTGTACGATTATTTATTTATACTTGCATGATCTTTTATTGAGCTTTTCACGAGATTATTATGAGTTTTATTACGAGCTTTTTATTGAGATACTATCATGCATGTATTACTGGGCTATTGTGAACTTTGTTTTAATATGAGATTTGAGACACTTGGGCCGTTGAGATACTAAACCGTACGGATGGGCAGGGGTTGGGTCGCTCCCGATTCCCTTTTGAGTCCTGACGACTGCTTTGTGCGGTCTAGGGATTTGGGTACGTGGATTCGTCCACACGAGCTGAGTGCCTATCTGAGCTACTTTGTGGGATCTCGTACACTTGTTCAGTAGGGAACACTGAACGTTTTATTATTGAGTTATTTATTTATTGAGTTTTATAATCATACGCTAACCCTTGCATTCTCACCAGCTTTAGCTGACCTGTGTGTGTTGTCGTGTGTATCTCTGGTGACCGGAGCGTTAGTAGGCCTGCTGGACCGAAGTAGGTTTGCTGTTATTTCTGCTTGAGGAGTTGTTAGCTACCCGTATAGAGGTAGTTATATTTTGTGGACAGTTTGTATGCATGTACTTCGGATAGGTTGTTTTACATTCAGGGATATCCGTGACTCTCCTATGTTAAAATAATGTTTTAAATTATCGGGTTTTCATGTATGTGCTTTTGGAATAGTGTAGGGATTATTAAATTATGTCACGGATGATGTGTTATTTACGTGGCATTGTGGATTAGTTCGAGGGTGTTACAAGCTTGGTATCAGAGCCTAGGTTTAAGAGATTAAGTATCTAGTGGATGCTTAAGCTTAAACCACGGAGTCTAGATCCTTGGATTGTAATCCGAAATAGAGTATTAGGTGATAAATGAGTAGTGCGTAGAGTCTCGTAGAGTTAATTTGTGTTATTATTTTATTGTGCAGGTTGTTATGGACCGTCAGAGCAGCGGGCCTCAGGGGGATGACCATAGGGATGATAAGCCAGTGCGTAGGTCTGACTTATATGCTGTGATAGGCCAGATCTTAGATGAGCGCTTTCCGGTTCAGGGTGCGGGTAGGGGTCGAGGTGCGGTGCCTCCGCCCGAGGGAGATCAGAGTTCTGGGGCTGGTGCTTCTTCTAGCCAGCCATCGCGAGGGTCCTTTAAGGACTTTATGACGGGTCGTCCTTCAGAGTTCTTTGGAGGAGTTGGTGCCTCGAAGGCACTTGATTGGCTACGAGAGGTCGAGGCTGTGTTTCTTATAGCGCATGTGGATCGAGCAGATAGAGTGAGTTATGCCTCTTACCCTCTGAAGGGAGGAGCATTGAGATGGTGGAGTTCAGTTGTCAGTGCTCAGGGAGTCGATGAGGCCTATTTGATGTCTTGGGAGGAGTTTCGTACAGAGTTTGAGCTGCAGTATTGTCCGTTGGATACGAGGAGAGAGCTGGAGCGGGATTTTATCCATCTGCAGCAGGGACCCAGATCCGTTCAGGAGTACATTGATGTCTTTAATGACAGAGCTCAGTTTGCGCCGCATCAGGTAGCTACATAGGACCGAAAGGTCAATATGTTTATCGAGAGTCTGAGGCCGGACATTAGAGAGTTTGTGGGGATGCTGCGTGACCCCACATTCGCTTCAGCCATGGAGTATGCCCGCCGTCGAGTGCGGGAGGTTGAGAGACAAAGGGAGCAGCCGGCTCCCCAGAGACAGCGTGTTGAGGCATCGGGACAGGGTCAGAGTTCGGGGACTTCGAGGTTTTATAGAGAGAGCCGTCAGGGTGGGTATTCTAAGCAGCAGGGACAGGGTTCAGGGGCTCGGCAGGATCAGGGTCGGAGTGAGGGGCAGTCTGGGGTTAGTCAGGGACAGAGTCAGGGTGGGCAGAGACAGCAGGGCCAGCGACAGCAAGGTCAGGGTCAGAGCCAGAGCCAGGGGAGTGGTGGTAGAGGATCTAGAGATTCGGGGAGCAAAGTGGATAGTTCAGGTTCTGGAGAGAGAGATTGTCAGCGGTGTCACCACCGCTATGCAGGGCCGTGTGCCCCGGAGCACCTTCGATGTTTTAAGTGTGGCCAGTTTGGTCACATTGCTGCTGCATGTACTTCACATGAGTCCCTGTGCTTCCGATGTGGGAAGCCAGGCCATATGTCTCGTGATTGTCCGAATCCCGTAGCGGGATTTCCAGGATCGAGTTCGAGTGGAGCTGGGCCGTCTGGATCATCTTCAACACCTCGAGGAGGAGGAGCACCGAGGGCTCGTGGCAGGGTTTTTCAGGCTACTGCTGAGGAGGCGTGTGAGTCGCATGTTGTATCTGGTACGTTCATCCTTAATGGATTACGTGCCGTTATCTTGTTTGATTCGGGATCTGATCGTTCATATGTATCTGCCTCCTTCTATGATTATTTTTCTATGTCTTCATCTGAGTTACCTGTGCCTGTTATTGTTGAGCGTGTTGATAGTAGTACGGTATTAGTGAGCCGTATCTATAGAGATTGTGCATTAGAGACAGACGGTCATCGGTTTTCCATAGACTTGATGCCTATGGAGATTAGTAGTTTTGATGCCATTGTCGGCATGGATTGGCTGACAGCGCGTCAGGCGGATATCTTCTGTTCTAAGAAGATGATTCGTATATCTATTTCCGAGTCAGAGCCAGCGATCGTGTATGGAGAGAGGCGTAGAGGGGTGATGAGTATAGTGTCGATGGCGCAGGCGCAGAGATATGTGGCGAAGGGGTGTGCCACTTATTTAACATATGTGGTGGACGCGAAGAAGGAGAAGAAGGAGGTCAGTGATGTGCCTGTAGTTAGAGATTTTCCTGACGTGTTCCCAGATGAGTTGTCGGGTCTGCCGCCGAACCAGCAGGTTGAGTTCAGGATCGACCTAGTTCCCGGGGCCGTTTATAATGCGCGCACGCCGTATCGGTTAGCTCCTACCGAGATGCGCGAGATGATGATGCAGTTGCAGGATCTGTTGGATCGTGGGTTTATTCGCCCCAGTTCTTTTTCATGGGGAGCCCCTGTATTATTTGTGAAGAAGAAGTACGGGACGATGCGTATGTGTATTGATTATAGAGAGCTTAATAGGGTGACGGTGAAGAACCGTTATCCCTTGCCGAGGATTGATGATCTTTTTCATCAGCTTTAGGGGGCGAGCTATTTCTCGAAGATCGTTTTGCGTTCCGGGTATCATCAGAGACGAAGATGTGCCTAAGACTGCTTTTAGGACCAGATATGGTCATTATGAGTTTTTAGTCATGCCGTTTGGGCTGACTAACATCCCAACAGCGTTAATGGACCTGATCAATAGGGTCTGCAGGTCGATGCTCGACCGTTTCGTGATTGTGTTTATTGATGATATTCTGATCTACTCGAGGAGTAGCGAGGAGCATAGCCAGCATCTGAGAGAGAATCTGAGTACTTTGCAGCGAGAGAGGCTATATGCCAAGTTTTCAAAGTGCGAGTTTTGGCTTCGAGAGGTGCAGCTCTTAAGGCACGTGGTGACGAGCGAGGGCATTAAGGTGGATCCTGCGAAGATTGAGGCGATTATGAGTTGGGGCCAACCCACATCTATGTCCGAGGTTCGCAGTTTCTTGGGTTTGACAGGGTATTATCGGCGGTTTATCGAGAATTTTTCACGGATTGCAATGCCATTGACGATGTTGACCAGGCAGTCAGTGTCATTCGTGTGGACCGAGGAGCAGGAGAGTGCTTTTCTAGAGTTGAAGAATCGGTTGTGTAGGGCCCCGATTCTAGCGTTGCCAGAGGGTTCTGAGAATTTTGCTGTTTATTGCGATGCTTCTTTCACCGGGTTGGGGTGTGTACTGATGCAGAGAGGCAATGTGATTGCTTATGCCTCGAGACAGCTTAGGAGTTATGAGTTGAGCCGGCCGGTGCATGATTTAGAGTTGGACGCCATAGTCTTTGCCTTGAAGATATGGTGGCATTATCTTTATGGGACGCGCTTCACAGTGTATACCGACCATAAGAGTTTGCAGTATCTGTTCAGTCAGAAGGAGCTGAACATGAGACAGAGACGTAACATGGAGCTCCTGAAGGATTATGATTGCGATATTCAGTACCACCCGGGGAAAGCTAACGTGGTGGCGGACGCTTTGAGCAGGAGATCTTATGGGCAGACGGTTACGTCCAGAGCTTCTCGATTAGAGGTCACGTCGACCTTGATTGATAGTCTGCGGTTAGCTCAGGAGGAGGGTTTGAGAGATGAGAATGTGCAGAGAGAGAGATTGGTTGGGCAGCTGGAGTTGTTGAGCAGGGATGATAGAGGGTTGATGACTCTCCACGGTCGAGTGTGGGTCCCCAGAGTAGGCAGTCTGCGGCAGCTGATTCTAGATGATTCTCATAAGTCTAGATTGTCGATCCATCCGGGCAGCATGAAGATGAACCGAGATCTGCGAGTTCACAACTGGTGGCCAGGGATGAAGAGAGATGTGGGGAAGTATGTGAAGGCGTGTATGACGTATTTGAGGGTGAAGAGTGAGCATCAGAAGCCTCACGGCAGACTTCAGCCATTAGAGATTCCAGAGTGGAAGTGGTATGATATCACCATGGACTTCATAGTGAGACTCCCGCGGACTGTTCGTGGGAATGATATGATCTGGGTTATTGTCGATCGGCTTACGAAGAGCGCTCACTTCTTGGCCATTCGTGGAACTATTACGATGGATCAGTTGGCGCGACTCTACATCATTGAGATCGTTGCGAGGCATGGAGTTCCGAGATCTATTACGTCTGACCGAGATAGCCGATTTGTGTCGCGATTCTGGCAGAGTTTTTAGAGGGAGTTGGGCACCCGAGTTCAGCTGAGTACAGCCTACCATCCGCAGACAGGGGGTCAGACAGAGCGCACTAATCAGACATTGGAGGATATGTTGCGAGCTTGCGTTATTGATTTCGGGGGTAGCTGGGATCTTCATTTGCTGCTTGTTGAGTTTGCGTATGATAACAGCTACCATGCGTCTATCGGCATGCCTCCGTTCGAGGCTCTCTTTGGGCGTAAATGTTTGACTCCAGTGTGTTGGGGAGAGGTTGGGGAGCGTCCTATCAGCGGGCCAGAGATTCTTCAGGAGACCAGCGACAAGGTCGCTATGATTCAGCAACGGATTAGGACAGCTCAAAGTCGCCAGAAGAGTTATGCAGATCGCCAGATGTCTGAGTTAGAGTTTCAGGTCGGAGGCTCCGTGATGTTGAAAGTCTCACCCTGGAAGGGGATTATCCGGTTTCGGAGACGGGGTAAGCTGGGCCTATATTGGGTCATTCGAGGTTATCGAGAGGATCGGGGACCAGGCGTATCGCCTGAATTTGCCTTCAGAGCTATCGGGAGTTCATAATGCCTTTCATGTCAGCCATCTCCGTAAGTGCTTGGCCCGTGATGATCAGCGAGTGCCTTTGTCCGAGATTGAGGTCGATGATAGACTTCAGTATGCCGA
The DNA here is from genome assembly GCA_020465985.1 of Centrapalus pauciflorus. NCBI lineage: Eukaryota > Viridiplantae > Streptophyta > Magnoliopsida > Asterales > Asteraceae > Centrapalus > Centrapalus pauciflorus. Next base: position 105,366 of record JAANYP010003187.1, read on the forward strand.
GCAGCCTGAGGCAGTGACAAACCGTAAGGTGAAGAGGCTACGTAATAAAGAGGTGGCGTTAGTGTTGGTGCAGTGGAAGCACCATAAGGGTACCAGCGCCACATGGGAGCCAGAGTCAGAGATGCGTAGCCGTTATCCTCACCTCTTTGCTTCGAATTAGATTCTGAGGACAGAATCATTATAAGGAGGGAGGACTTGTAACATCCCGATTTTGAGATAGGTACGTGGAATTATTTCATTGGATTAGTTGTTTAATTTGGGACCCAATGATATAACTTTGTACTTTGGGGTATCGGGATCGGATATTGGGTGTCGGATGAGGTTAAACCGAAAATGTATATATCTTTGAGCTCCCTGCTTGTGATTTCATTATTTCATCTTCATCAAACTAAGGGTTAAAAGTTTATGTGTGTGTATCAGTGAATTTCAACAGCTGCAAACAGAGATTGAAGCTTCAATTCGTGATCCAAGCCTCCAATTCCTTCATCATCTTCCTAGTTGAGTGTTGAGGTAAATTGAGACTAAATTCGTGGGTTAATGTTGTTAGTTATGATAAAAAGGGAATTGAACTTGTGATTGTTACTGAGTAAATTCGAGTATATATTTGTGGCTAAAATCGAGTGGAAATGGTGATTGGGGATTAATCCCCTGGCTGTGCAAGAACAGAGCAACCTGCTGCTGTTCGTCCGTGAACGCGGCCGTGATCCCGTGATCGCGGGCCGCGATGTTCTTGAGCGATCGCAGGCGGTTTAGCCTGAGCGCGGCCGCGACCGCGACGGCGATGGTCAGTGCGGCCGCGATGCAGCTGAGGTTCCAGGTCGGGTTTTTGGGTTCTGTGAGTCGTGTGTTCGGGTCTTTGGGGTCTCTTGAGTTGTTGGGAATTGTGTATAGGGCTGTTGGGTCGAGATTGTGATATTGAGTTATATGTTGTGATTTCATGGTTTCGGGTTGATAGGGTCGGGAAAGGGCAGGGAACCGAGACCGAGTAGTATAGCTAGCTGGGCAGGTGAGTGTGCATGTTTTTCTGAGATACTTGTACGATTATTTATTTATACTTGCATGATCTTTTATTGAGCTTTTCACGAGATATTATGAGTTTTATTACGAGCTTTTTATTGAGATACTATCATGCATGCATTACTGGGCTATGTGTGAACTTTGTTTTAATATGAATTTTGAGACACTTGGGCTGTTGAGATACTAAACCGTACGGCTGGGCAAGGGTTGGGTCGCTCCCGATTCCCTTTTGAGTCCTGACGACTGCTTTGTGCGGTCTAGGGATTTGGGTACGTTGATTCGTCCACACGAGCCGAGTGCCTATCTGAGCTACTTTGTGGGATCTCGTATACTTGTTCAGTAGGGAACACTGAACGTTTTATTATTGATGTATTTATTTATTGAGTTTTATAATCGTACGCTAACCCTTGCATTCTCACCAGCTTTGGCTGACCTGTGTGTGTTGTCGTGTGTATCTCAGGTGACCGGAGCGTTAGTAGGCCTGCTGGACCGAAGTAGGTTTGCTGTTATTTCAGCTTGAGGAGTTGTTAGCTACCCGTGTAGAGGTAGTTATATTTTGTGGACAGTTTGTATGCATGTACTTCGAATAGGTTGTTTTACATTCAGGGATATCCGTGACTCTCCTATGTTAAAATAATGTTTTAAATTATCGGGTTTTCATGTATGTGCTTTTGAAATAGTGTAGGGATTATTATATTATGTCACGGATGATGTGTTATTTACGTGGCATTGTGGATTAGTTCAAGGGGGTTACATTATATATAAAAAGGTTGTTTTTAATTAATATTTTATAATATTTAATAAAAAAAATAACAAAGTAACTAAATTATTATTATACATATTTTGATTTAAGTACCTAAATTAATACTAATAGTAATAATAATAGTAATAAAAAATTAATATTAACAAAAAAAATACATATTAAATAAATAATGATAGAATAAAAGTAATTAGAAATAATATAAAAAAGAAAATAAATTGTTAAGGACTAAAATTGAAACAAAAATAAAATGGCAAAATGGTCATTTTTTAAATAATGACATGTCAAAAGACCAAAAACATAACAAAATGACAACCATAGGTACAAAAATTGTAATTTTGATGCGAAAAAGACGATTATCATAATTTGTATATCACCACTAGGACGAAAGTTGTAATGTACCCTTAGTTTAATGTTATACACATGATATATGAATTTCACATACATTCACGCTTTCTGTATACTTAAAACTTATGTGAATGCTCAATTCATTATGTGAATGATCATCCAACTGAATGATCATTCAACCATTCACATGATCTTTTTTTTACCATTCACAAAATTTATAATGTTGTTTTTTTTGGAAAAAAAGTCATATAATGTTTTTTATACACGTCTATTAAAAAAAATATATGTGAATGATCATTCACATTAGGGTACCCTGCAATCTCATAGGTACGCTGATGAATCTGATTATATATATATAGTTGGGATCATTGCAGAACCTTAATTTAGTGTATAACTATAGAACCAATCTAAACCATTGGATTATAATATAACACTAGGGATAAGATGGTAATTATGCAATTAACATTGAATTAATAGCAGGCCACCAAGTTTGACTACCCATTTTGACCATTTTTTACTCTTTTAATATCGAATGTACATGCAGTGTTGCATATATGTGATATAGTATCACTTCGACGTTGAATATGTGATATAAACTGTAATTCGACATTGAATGATCTTTATATAATATATTGAATGGTCTTGTAAAAAAAATTTACGAAAAATAAACACGTAAAATTTTTTCGATAAACATATATCATGACCGTTCTCATTAAATCCACAAACTTTGACTACTAATTTTTTATTATTATTTTGGCTCTGTTAATATTAAATGTAAATGCAGTGTTGCATCGACGTTGAATATACGATATCAAGTGTTCATTCGACATTGAATTATCTCGCCATGCTTTATTACATCGTTGTCTCGGTAAAAAAAATTTTACGAAAAATAAACACGTAAAATTTGTTCGAAAAAAATATATCATGACCGGTCTCGTTTCAAAGAGTATAAAATTCTCGTTTTTATGGTATAATTTTTTTGATTTAAAAATTAATTATTTTAATGTTATTTTTATTTAAGGAAAAAAGATATTTATTTTGCTGATGTCAATGTTTTTGCTATTTCCAATCTTTTCCTTTTTTACCCTTAAAAAATTAAGGTATCACTAATACCAATTTTTATTATTATTAATTCCAAACTTGAATCTTTCAAATCAAGACCATTAGATTAATTTAATCAATAGACAATATTGGTTTTACAGTTCTACACTAAATTTAGGTTATACAATGATATCATATATATATATATATATATATATATATATATATATATATATATATATATATATATATATATATATATATATATATATATATATATATATATATATATATATATATATATATATATATATGAAAATGCGTAGCACTACGTGTCGTTTTTTCGCTTAATAAAAATTTCGTTTTCTTGCACAATTTTCCATACAGAATTCTTTTTAATTAGTATCTAATTTATTTTTAAAATTTTAATCTATATGTATAATAAAAGAGAACAAAAAAAATGCTACATGGCGTGACCACGTTGCAAGATATATACAGTTTATAATTTTTGGAATAAAAGAAAATATAAGATAAATACAATTTATTATTTTAATATCTATAAACTTTAATATATAATTAATTTTATGTTCACTATTTTACATTATCTAATTATGTTATTTACCATCATTATCTATATGACATTTGATGATTATTCGCTAATTTATATCTAAACTTAAGAAAAGCCTTAATTATATAATTTATCTATAAACTTCAAATAAAATATTACAATAAATAAGATTATTATAAATGAAACAAATACAATATTATTAAATAACATCTAGAAAAGATAAATACACTTTATTATGTCTAATTAAAAAAACCTATTATATGTTATAAAGTTTTTAAAATATATTAAACATAAATAAAAATCACAAACTATATTAGATATAAGTAAATAAATTCATATTTTATAACATTTTGTTTATTGTAATAAAATATATATAACCATTAAGTTTTATGTAAAATTGAAACTTTAATATATATTGATTAAATACATATAATTTTAAAAATAAAATATATTTTAAAATTGTTAAAAATTAACTACTATTAAATATTAATTATGACAAATATGAATGTTAGCATATGGTGTGTAAGATGACATTACTACTGCATCATGGCTGATTTCATACTTGAGGGTCACACCGATGAGCACAACTGAACAGATGCAATTAAACTATTGAATAAATGATATTGGATATTGTTTATGACACGAAATGATCATTGAGATTAAATTATTGTGTGATTAACTATATCTTAAAGTACGGGGACTAAAAGTACAATATAAGATATTGTAAGTGATTTAATTGTCATTGGATGATAATTAAATAAATAGTTATCTAGTCTTTTATTTATTATTGGATATTAAATAAAAGATGTATTTATTTGAATTGATATTATCATCTAGTTATTAGATAATTAGATGGATAATTATTAACAAATAAATAACAGATAATTATAAATTATCTGATCATTTATATATATCAGATAATATATAATAGATAAATATTATTCAATAGATATATAATTATAGAGATAATTATATAAGGTTTAAATAATAAAGATAATTATTAAGATATATATTATATTATTATAATAGAGTTGGATTAAAACTAAAACACTTAATTAATAATTTTATATATATATATATATATATATATAGGGAGAGGTTCTTTTAAGAACCTTAAAGATGGTGAGAACTTAGGAACCTTTTAGAGTCCTTGGATCAAAAGGGTATTTTTGGAATAATAAAATATTATCTTTCTCTCTCCACCTTTTTAATTATATGTATCTTTTTTTCACTTTCTCTCTCTTACTTTTTTTTTCATTTTCATTTTCTCTTTCTTTCATTAGAATTGATTTTAATATTAAAAAAACCTTTTTTATAAAAAAAATAAATTTTTTTTCTATATAAAAAATTATTTAATTGCTAAAAATTTATTGTAATCTATATAGAAATATGATATGTCTATATAAAATGTTATATTTCTATATTTTTTTTTATGTAGATTAACATTACTATTCATAATCTAGGTAGAATGTTATGTTTCTTATATATTTCATATATTTTTATGTTTATTACACAAATCTATATCTTTTTTGTAGATTACCATTACTATTCATTGTGTTTTTGGTATATTTTATATCAGTTGCATACCAAGTGTTCGATAAAATGTTTAAATGAAATCTTTTTTTTTTGTTTCAATGTGTTTTTGGTATATTTTATCATTTAATCTACGTAAAATATATGATACTTGACATTTGTAGGTCCCGAAAGGTTCCCAAAGTATATAGTAATAAACTGTAGAGGGGGGGTGAATACAGTATTTAAAATCTACACACTCTTTTTCTCAATGTTTGTATGTATTATCAACAAATGTTAATTACAAACAAGCTTGACTGCGGAATTGTTCAAGCTGAGATGACAGAATACAACAGTATGGTTTCTAGTCTAAGACACACTCACACTAGATTACAATGAACACACTCACTAAGATGCACTCACTGTATTTTACAAGACTTTAAGGAACAGCTTTGGTAAACAGCTTAGACACACAGAAGCTTGTTTACAGAAGATTTGCATGCATGAATATCACACTTGCACGTTCACTCTTGGTTTAAGCACTTAGCTTTTTTCACATTCTTTCTGACCTTAGAAGCTTCCTTTTATACTCACTTAGAGGATCTAAGAGAAACATCTTCATTGGGCAGAATGAAAAAGGAGAAGTCTTGTTTGAAAAGACAATATAACTTTTCTGCACTTTTCTGAAAAGCAGACTTGCCTTCTCTTGTGCAGAACTTTTGTCTTTTTACTTTCTACTGTTGCATTGCCTTTAACCATTTTAGGAATGTCAACTTTGCGTCTTTCTTCCTTGTAAAGGCCTATTTTGATATAAGAAAAAGGTCTGTCACCCTTTTTCAAATATCCGTTTGTCTTCATGTAACAGAACAGCTTGGGCAGGCTGAGCGGTTCTGCTTTCCACTTTGTCTTCAACTGTGTAAACTGATCTGGTAGTTAAAAACAATACATGATGACTTGGAAACTAATTCCATAAAGTGTTTAGCCTGTTCACAAAGAACAGGTTCTGTTCACAAAGAACAGAACACTTTAAAAGTGCCCAAGCTGCTCAACAGTGTAGAGCAGCGTAGACAGTTTATGTCCAGCCTGATCAGCAGACTGATCAGTTTGGACAAACTGTCTTGGTTGCAACACATGCAACGTATAGAACAGCTTTAGACTGATATTGCAAATCATTTTCAGGTTTCAATAAGGCATATAACAGGCCTTAAATACAACCTTCAAATGCATCAACAGGTTTGAATATAAAATCTCCCCCTCAGATGTAGAGCAGGTTTGACTGAGGCCTTTTTGTGCCTAACAATCTCCCCCTATTTGCAATAACCAGTCCAAGCTGGTTTTGTCAAAAATCACTATATATTTTTACAGTACATTTGCTGAAATAAAATTACAACATTACAGTAAAGTAAAAGATCAGTTTATATATACACTGATTCTTGACTATACTTGAACAACATATGTTCTTACAAAAGTACAACTAATGTGCTAATGTATTTTACAACTAATGTAAAAACTAAAAAATTACAACTAATGTAATTGTGTACAACTAATGTACAGAGTGTACAACTTATGTACAAAATTTGGACTGTTTGAGACGGGAGCAGATAATGGCAAGCCTGTCCAACTAATGGACAGCTTCCATTCTTCACCTACCCAGATGGCAAGTGGACTTCATTCGACAGGGGGTGGCATCCCTTCTTTGAATCTTTTTAAAAGTTCTTCCCTTGTTTCTTCATGTTCTTCAAGTTCAGCTGTAAGAAACATAAAGTTAGAACTTTGGAGCTCACCTCTGTCATAAAATCCTTTCAGCTCTTCCCAGACAGCTGCTCTCCATTGGCTGGACTGACTGAAGGAGGTGGCAATTCTGAAGGCTGCAAGCTGCTTAAGACCAACTTTGTGTAGGTCAGAAGCTCTTTGAAAACATTTCTTCTGAGATAAGGGATCCACAAAAAATGCCCCTAACTCAGGCTCTTCAATCACTTTGCCATCTTCAAATTCAACTCCTTCAGGCAGGCTGTGGTCAACTCCTTTAATTTCCACAGCATAATCTCCTTGTTCAATCATCATAAGGAGTTCTTCCAGCTCTGAATCTCTCTTTTTCCTTCTGGCCTTGATTTTAGGGGATGTCACAGAGACACCCTCTTTGACTTCTTTAGGGATCAGGCCCAACTCACTCACTCTCTCCATCAGCTTCTTTATGTATGCCCTGATAGTCTTAGCCGTTTCTGACTTAGACTGGCTCAGGGCAACTGCCAGTTCCACCCATTCCCTGTAACCCATTTGAGCCACATCAGCGTGATCATATGATTCCAATTCAGGGCCTGTTGCACCCATCCTTGTGATCTGAAGTTTCCACTGAGTGCCTTTTCTTGATATGGGAACAGCTTTGACAATTCCTTCCTTGGCCAGCCTTCTAGTAGCAACATCATGAAATTTCTTTTTGGCCAAGTTGTCAAAATGGAATTTGGCTCTGGCAGAAGGTACTGTTGATTTGGTCACTGAGACCTGAGTACCTTTTTCCACTTCCTTCCCTTTTTCTCCTGCTGATTGCTTGGCAGCTTCCATTATTTTCTTTTGCACCTCCAAGGTAGACATTTTTATTTTCTTTGCTTCTTGGAGGGCAAGAGACTTAGCAGCTTTGGCAGATTGTTCTTCTTTTCTTAACTCTTCCAGAGCCTTAAGTTGTTCTTCCCTAAACTCAAAGTATTTGTGCATAGGGAGGCCCATCTCTTTGGCTCTGGCTTTGTGAAACTGAGTTTCTGCCTGTTTCTGCTCAATAGGATCCACCGCTGCCTTTTCTTTTCCTTTAGCTGCTGCTTTAGGGACAGCAGCTTCAGGAATACTTTCTTCTTCTTCTTCTTCTTCTTTTTCCTCTGAAAGAATAAGGTGCCTCCTTTTGCTGCTAGGCCTGTCCTCAGGAATGACTTCCTCCCCCTTAGACTGAGCAGGGTTTGGAGAGCCAGCCTGAGTAGGCATAGCAGCTTGGGAAGCACCTTCAGCTGCACCTGTTTCTGCTGGTTGATCAGTTTGGGTTGCAGACACTGGTATCTCCTTAGGAGAAGGAATCTTCTCCCCCTTAGACTTAGTCTTCGAGGCAGATGATTTCTCCCCCTTTGAAGGAGATGATGCAGCGACTTCAACCCCTGGTCTGCCTGAAGACACAAAGTCAGCAGGCTTGCCAGCAGGTTTGGGAGGTTTAGGACCAACAAGGCTGTTCACTAAGTAAGCCAAGTTGTCCTTCACCTCACCAAGCTGGGAAAGACAGTTTTGAAGAGAAGAGGAATGGGAATCAGCAAAAGTGGTCAGCTTAACAATGTTGTCTCTATCAGAAGCTGTGAACAACAAACTTTGGAGCTGTGCAAGATGAAGTTCAAGAGAATCTTGCACATCAGCAAGGTTTGATGACACAGAATTTGATAGAGAACCTATAAGAGTGTTCAGGCTGGCCAATGTGGAAGGAATGGTAGTATTACAGGAAGTGAGGAGAGAGGACAGCTGTTGAGAAATAGCTGTCATAGAGGACACAGAGTCCTGTTGTGAGGAGAGGATAGAGGAAAGAGAGTTGGATACATTTTGCAGCTGTGCAGTGAGTGCAAGCAGCTGTGGAGAGTGGTCAGCTTGTGGAGTAACTGGGAAGGATTCTTTAAACGTATCAAAGAATCCTTTGAGCTGCTCAGACACAGAGTCTGAGATTATGGATGGTAGGGAGTGCATGGTATGTTCCAAAGAACCAACTTTGTTGGTCAGCAATGAAAGCTGATCCTTCAAAGGCAGGTCTTTGGGAGATGGTGGTGTATGGGTGGACTGTTTGGAGTGAGTAGATGGAGAAGATGATGATGAGGCTGGTGTTTGAGGATGAGAGGGAGAAGGAAGAGAAACTTTGGACAATAGTTCCATAGCCTGGGCAAAAGTAAGGTGGCCCAGGTTAGAGGGATCAAGGGGTCCTTCAGCAGCGGCTGTAGCTGCATCATTAGGAGAAGGAGATGATGTTTGGGGCCTCTCAGATGCTGCTTGTGTTGCAGCACCCTCATGAAGACCAGTGGTGGTTCCCTCTGCAGTGCCTTGGTCTAAAGGCACCTCATCATGGGGAGATGGGATATGCATTTCAACATCAGCAGTGGTGAAACCTGCTGATGGAATTTGCATTGAGGGATCAGCCTCACCAGAGGGATGGTATTATCCCTGAGGTTCATCAGCTTGTGTTGTTGGTCCCTCAGCAGCTGTTTGGTGTTGAACAGCTGAATCATGGGGAACAGAAGTTTGAGGCTGAGCTGCTGATTGGTCTATATCAGCAGCGTGGGCACCTCGTGCAGACTCAGGGTGTAAGGAGATATGAGTGGGGGACAGTGTGGACTCAGTGTGGAGCGGAGAGGGCTCCTGTCTTTCAATATCCTCAGCCTGTTGGTAGGCTGGGATAGTTGATGTGGGTATCTCCATTTGTACAACTGGTTCCTGTTGGGAGGAACCAGAGGGTCTAGGCTGACTCAAGGGTGACTCAGGCTGGAGTGAAGCAGGCTCCAAATGAGCTGAACCTTCTCCCAAAATAGGAGAGGCAGCTTGGGTTGCTTCTTTTACAACTGAACCCTGTTGAGATGGAACAGAGGAGACTGTTTTCTGGGCTAGTTTCTTTTTGGCTAAGGATTTTCTTTGATAACGAATGGATGAAGTGGGTGATTGTGGAGAGGAGAGGGGATCTGTTTGGACTGGATGGGAGACTGGGTCAGGAACAGTGGGGCTGGACTGTTCCATAGTCTCTTGTGCCACAGAGGCACCAGCCACAAAGGCTTCAGGCTCAACAAATGAGCCAGGGTGAGGAATCTGCTCTTCCTCAGCCACAGAGGCTAAGGGAGCAGACTCAGCTTGAGCTGGTTTGGCCTTCTTTTTAACAGGCCCAGCTTCAGCTGCCAAGGTCCTTTTTACCAACTTAGACCTGGCTTTGGATTTTCCACCGGGAGCAGCAGTGACTGGATCCACCCTCACAGCAGAGGGTCCTTCCACTAAACCCAACAGCCTCCTCATTGGTGTTGAGAGAGGAGGCTCATTTTCCAGTACAGGAGTATGAAACACCCTATTCCCTATCAAAGGGAATGCAGCAGTTTTAAGTAGGGGTTGAGAGTGATATAGATGCTCACCACAGACATGGCAGAAGATGAGACTCAGGAACCTGGGATATCTGACAGCTGCTGGTCTTGTCTCTTGTTGTACCAGGTTTCTCATGTTCAAGAAGATCCATTTGGCCATGTCAAGTGTAGTCCCATCCACCAGCTGAAGGACTATCGGCACTTCATCTCTACTAAGTTGGTCAAAGGAACCAACCTTGCTGCTGAATGACATTGCCACAGAGGCAAATAGGAAATTATATGTAGGTGATAACTCCTTCCTGTACAGAGTAGTTCCGACCTTGGGTTCTGCCACACCACAGAAGCGTAGCAGATTGCCCATTTGCTCATTTTCAGGCTGAGGGAGATCATAGTTCTCAGCCACTGGAAGATGAAGAACTTCCCTCAAAAGATCGACTGTAATCTCAATGGTTTGAGTCCCATTGAGAATAGTACCTCTGATAACCTGAGTGTTTGGATTGTAAGAGCAGGTGTACCAGAACTCGTATACCATCTCTTGGTACAGGACACCAGGAGATGCAGTCAGGGCATAGTTCAACGGATGAACTTGCAGGAATTCCACCATTTGATCGTAACCCTTCCCCACATAGTTTTTGGGGATTGTGAGGTTTGCTATGTAGTTGGTGGGTTTCAGGGTCAGCATCGTGGTGACAGAAGGATGTTTAACAACATCCTCACCAACGAAAACTGGCAGAAAGGGATTGGGTCTGTGAGCCATTTGAGAAATTTGAAGGTTTGAGGAAGTAAAAGACACTTAGTCGATGTTAGGGTTCTTGAGAATTTTTTGGGAATGATGAGGAAGACGAAGATGAAACAGTATGGTGGTATTTATAGGATTTTGAATGGTCGTGTGTATGAGAGAGAAAAGATTTGGGCGGTTTGATTTGAAATGTTTGTTAACGGAAAACGGAACGGTTGTCCATGTCAGAAACATTGTCAGACCACTTGACCTTTTTGATCACTAACACACGTAACATACATTATCCGCAGTAATTAAGTTAAATAATACATAATTTAAGAAACTTAATTATGAAGAAAGGTAATTAAACTGTTGGTCTACGCTGATGGTCAAACCTGTGATGATCAGGGTCAACAAGGTTTTCAGTCTTCAAGCTGTTCTTCCTTCAAACTGTTCCTTCAGCCTGCTTTCCTTTGTGAGAACAGGTTGAGTTCAATAGATGAACAGGTTACAGTGTGAAGAAGTGAACAGGTTGAAGACTGAACCATCAGAGCAGGCTGGACGAATAAACAGGTTAAACTGTTTTTGTTCAGCCTGTTGTAGGTTCAAGCTGTTCAAGTTTTTCAGACAAATGACTAAGTACAGAACATGTATAACCTGTTCTGTCTAAGCTGTTCAGAGAAACTTGAGCAGTGTGAGACATACGAATTATTAGACCGTTGAGAGACACTTAGTCACTCTTGTTTAACATGCCCAGCTTGCTGACAAGGTAATTAAACCTTGTTTCATCCAGAGGTTTGGTGAAAATGTCTGCAAGCTGTTCATTTGTGGAAATAAAACTTACCTCCACATTACCTTTTTGGATGTGATCCCGGATGAAGTGATGTCTGACTTCAATATGCTTTGTTCTTGAGTGAAATACTGGATTGTTGGAGATGGCTATGGCACTTGTGTTATCACACAGAATAGGAGTTTTCCTATACACAAGCCCATAGTCTTCAAGCTGATGCTGCATCCACAGAATCTGCCCACAGCAGCTTCCAGCAGCAATATATTCAGCTTCAGCAGTAGAAGTGGACACTGAGTTCTGCTTCTTGCTACTCCAACTAATCAACTTTCCACCAAGGAGTTGACATCCACCTGTTGTGCTTTTTCTGTCTAACCTGCAGCCTGCAAAATCAGAATCTGAATAACCTGTTACTTCAAGGCTTGAGTCTTTGGGATACCAAAGACCCAAACCTGGAGTACCCTTCAGGTATCTGAAAATTCTTTTAACAGCTGCAAGATGTGATTCCTTTGGATTAGCTTGGAACCTAGCACATAAACAGGTGGCAAACATAATATCAGGTCTGCTAGCAGTCAAGTATAGCAAGCTCCCAATCATGCCTCTGTAAGCTGTTACTGAAACGGCTTTGCCACTGGCATCAGCATCCAATTTTACATTGGTTGCCATTGGGGTTTTAATAGGAGAACTTTGATCAAATTTAAACTTTTTCAAAAGATCTAAAGTGTACTTTCTTTGATTTATAAAAATTCCAGTTGAGGTTTGTTTAACCTGTAATCCTAAAAAGAAAGTTAGTTCTCCCATCATACTCATTTCATACTTGGATTTCATGAGTAATGAAAAATTCTTGCATAGTTGCTCATTAGTAGAACCAAATATTATGTCATCCACATAGATTTGAACAAGCATAATATCAGACTTCACCTTCTTTATGAACAGTGTGGTATCCACTTTACCTCTGGAGTACCCATTGCTCATAAGGAATTCAGTAAGAGTGTCATACCAGGCTCTAGGGGCTTGTTTGAGACCATAGAGAGCTTTGTCTAACTTATAGACAAAACCTGGGTGTTGTTCATTTTCAAAACCTGGAGGCTGCTTGACATATACGTCTTCTTGCAGCTTCCCATTCAAAAATGCACTCTTCACATCCATTTGAAATACCTTTATGCTCTTATGAGCAGCGTAGGCTAGATACAAACGAATTGCTTCTAGCCTGGCCACAGGAGCAAATGTCCTCAGCAAGTCATGCCTTCCCCTGTCTGTAGCCCTGAGCACCAGTCTTGCCTTATGTCTAAGGACAGGACCTTGGCGCTCCATTTTGTCCTGAAACCCATTTTGTGCGCAAGTATGGTTTTCCTTTAGGAGGCATGGGCCATCTCCATACTTGTGTCTCTCAAAACTGATTGAGTTCTTCCTTGATGGCAGGATCCAATGGCATCTTTTTAGTGCTTCATCCACCTTCTTTGGCGCCATCCAGTGAAACAAAAACTAAGAGAAAAATACAAAATTCCCTAAGCTGGTCCCACCGAGTTTTGATCCCCTTTAGTGTGTCCAACTTAGTTGATCATTGGGATGACCACCTATCCACTTAGGATCATTTCATGATGACTTACCAGAGTTTTACAATCTTCAGCAGGTCCTGGTGAACAGCTCTCAGATTTTCAACAC
>JAANYP010003187.1:119567-212814 GCA_020465985.1 Centrapalus pauciflorus
AGAATTTCCCATTTAACATGCAATTATGAACGTGGAAGCACATGCACTGCACTCGGCTCATGCACGGCTCAGATCTATTGCTTATGCACTGCACTAGGCTCATGCACAACTCAATCTCGAAGGGACATTGGCCAATTAATGCCCTTTTGATGCGCGACTTTGCTCAACTCCCAGTTATAAAACTGTTGTTGCTCTTGAGACTTTTAGACAAATTCGTAAGGAATGCTCGGATGATGATAACCCCATACACACGCATCATTAGTGGGGATCAGCCACGTACTGGGCTAGCTACCAGTAATTGCTATATGGGTATCATCAGAATGCTAAGCTCTAGCTACCCGCTGTGCTTTCATCACGTAAATCAGCACATCATAGGCCTAACATTAACCCAACACTGAGCAATAGTGATGGAGTTAAGCTTAACAATCAAATGACTCGTCAATGAAATAGAAGCTACAAGAATAAATGATCGGCTCAACAATTCATAGTAATCATGGCAATTATCAATATGCTCAATAAGATCAGAATGCCAATAAAATCAGAATCATGCAACAAAAGTCTCAATTCACATAATTTGCAGTTAAAGTAAAATCTACAAGTCACTGTTACTGGTTATTTGCACTTTCTGGCTCTGGCTCTGCTGCTCACAATCTGTAGTGGATTAGAACCACTATCTGACTTATGTCAGACTTTCAGATGCTTTCCATTTTGCTTGTTGCTCAATCTGTTATTCATATCATTTTTTGATATTTATTAGTCTTTATATCATTTGATTAATAAGTTCAATATTCGTTCGTTGGTCTTTTAATCTCAAAATCTCGTATCTTAATTATATTGAGATAAATGTGGCCATCAATCTTTATTAGAATCTTTCTTAGCTTTTATTAAATTCTCAAAGGATCTTTGTATATATATAATCATATATATATATATATATATATATATATATTTAATCATTAAGCCATTTATTTTTGTTATTTTATGTGTTGATCATATGTTTTATTCAAGATATTCAAACTTAAGGAAAGGGATTTCGAATTTATGTACTAAATTCAAACATGCAACCCTAAATTCAAGCATACCTCCCTAAATTCGAACCTATCTTCGATTCTAGTATCAAATTCGAACACCATAAGACAACTTCGAATCATAGGCTATTTAAATACATTAAATTCGAAATCCTTATACTAAATTTGAATACCTATTCGAATTTGGTGCATAAATTCGAAGGCTTATGTACAAACTCGAATACCCCTTCGATTTTATGCTTAAAATCGAATTCTTGGTTCAATTTTAGTTAAATTCGAGTTTGTTCTTGGCATCTCGAATTTGTTCATAAGTTACAGTTTTTAATCTTACATTTTCAAGTCTAAAATCATATATACACTAAATATGAAGCCTAGATTCAATTATATTATACATATTCTAGTTAAAATCAAGTTAAACCAGCTTTAAATCACGTGAAAATGTTAAATTCGAATTCCAAACTTCAAAACCGAAAATATAGAAACTTTAAACGTAAATTCTTACCTCAAATTCTTATTATATCCTACATGCAATGATAGATTGTTGTAGTACGCATCGAGATCTTTCCGATGATGTATAAATCTTGATAATCGGCCGGTTGGTTTGAGAAATAAATTAGAGAGAAGTAGAGAGAGAAAATCTAGAGAGAGAAAGTTAGAGAGAGAGTCAGATCTTGCTTAATGAACCTTAATTACGTTTATATACTTCAACTAGTTATGTTTGCTACTTAACCAACTAATACTTTCGTATCTTATATATCTTTTATTTAATCATCTTAATAAATTATTAAATCATAATTTAAATATTTATATAATTTAATTAAATATTTCAAAACTTAATTAAATTATAATTCAAATAATGTAATAAAATTACATTATTGGTTCGATAATCAGATAATAAGTTGGGCCAGAAGTTAGGTTGTTACAGAATGGGCTCCACCACGCACAAACTTCGTCCCCGAAGTTAGCTATGTTCGAACAGACTTGGATAGATAGCTTTTATGATATCTCTTAATTCCCAAGACTGATGCGAACCTTTGTGATGTTTCCACTGAACGAGCACCATCTGTATTTCATGATTTATGCTTCTTTGAGATTCACAAGCACAAGAAACACAAATTTCTCCTCGGAGTTCATATTTAATTCAATGTTTCGCTATTATGTAATTGTCATTGATCATTTTAGGAATTCCGACTTATCATTCATACCTTTAATATGTGAGCTTTATGCTTTATGCCATAATCAATCCAGATAACAACTCAATACATTAGTTAGCTCACATATCACTTTCATTTGATCTTGAGCCAGTTATAGCTTTTTAAATCTCTCATCTGTATTATTGCAAAATTTTCATTTACTAACTTATGCAATCACATAAGAGATTTTTAGGACTTCTGATTATCAGTTATATATTCACTTTTGTGCACTTTTGAGATTTAATTTCAATTCAGCTAGCATTTCTATATATTAATTAGCTCATATCTCTTTTCATTTGCTCTTGTAATAGTTACAGAGCTTTTCGGGAGTCTGATATCTGTACTTTATGTTTCTTTTATTGATGATGTTATAATCATCAATCGCTTAGCCGATTTTCTGACTTGTGCTGACTTGCTATAAATACTTATAATTTTCTTTGCTGTGACAAACAAATGGAATCAATCTTCTGGTGCAACAATCGGAACCAACTCTTCGTGCAACGACTCCACCTCACCTACCTTGGTCTCCAATTGCGCTGCCATTTCCGCCAAATCCTTTATATAAGCAACCTCTCGGGAAGCAAAACCCTCCAAGATGATCGAGTGTTTAGAAGCCGAGAATGAGAGTTTGAGGCAAAATGTTTTGAAATGCTGCATTTAAAGCTCGCTGAACAAAACAGGAGTTCGAACAAAGAATCAAAATTTGGAGTTACAATTGACCACATCTTCTTCGCAACGGTTTCAGCAGTTGATGGATATTTCAGGCAAGTCAAATATGATCAAGAACTTGAAAAGATCATACGCTTTCAAATTTTCCAGCGAATAGGAATATTAACGACATGGAAAACAAATGCTATACAGAATCGAATTCTAAGGAAACGATTTTGATAGAAATCGACAATTTACTTAGGCTTTCTCGGTATGATTCGTTAAACATGACGGCAGATTCTGTTTAATTATATGTATAGACTTATGTTTGACTTTTCATTGGTGAATTTCTGAATTTAAAATTACTTTACTCTTTTAGCGGAAACTTTTCGTTTTATATGCAGCTAGGTGGAATAGGAATTCCATATTAGATATCTCACTAGTTTCGCGTCGACATAATGAGGATCCATCACTTCATTATTTTGACATATACAAGCATTTCATTGGCCACTCATCACCAATCGCTTGACTTACAAAGATCTCAATCTATTTCTTTGTCTCTCTCGCTTTGTGCCTCTAACTTCTTTGATTCTTATTCAAGCTGTCATTGGGTGCTTAATTACTTGATTCAAATACTCTTCTCATTAATATTTATTGGATCAACAACTTCCACCTCTGTCTCATTATAAGACACGTTGTAATCATTCAGATTACAAGGATTTACGAAGTAGATTGTGCTTAGGATTATATTTTGATTTCTTAGAGCTTTTGAATCATACACGATTCAGATTACAATACCTATATTGTTTATAGGTATAAGTTCTGTTTGGAAATATATTTGTATAGTAACTTTAACTGATACAACCCATAGGTCATCCGCATTATTCACTATCGATGACAGGGTTGTACAGTTAACTCAATACTTATTTTGGAATTGAAATTCAGCTGGCAACGGAATTAAATCATTTATATCATATAAGAAACTTATTATTAATTACCATTGTGGACTTTTGGCGTCTCTGGTGTCTCCTCGGCATCCTCAGCAGTTATATGGAAAGCTCGCGCCTCAGCTATAGGTATCATTGTAGTACTCTGTTGGATTGCTCTGCCAACTGGTTGCTCAGGATTGATAAGCATGCGTGCATTTGGGCAACGATTGGCATAATGTCCACGCTCACCACAGTTGTAGCATACGTCGTTTCTTTCTAGGCACTCATCGCTTCCATGTCCAATCCGTTTACAAGTGTAACAGGTCACATCTTTAGGGTTGCAGCATCCGCTATGAAATTTGTTACAGCGTTTACACGGTCTTGCTCCTGACTGTATGGTATAGACTCTAGTCTTCTGAGGTGTAGAGGATGCTTGTGACTGCTGCTGACTGGACTTTGATGAACCGAAGAATCTACTGGATTTCTGTTTCTTAGGTGGAGATGGACATGTAGGACTTATAGCCATCATAACGGGTTCACAACTTGAATCTGTGAATTCCCGCTCCACCATCCTTGCTGCTTCCACTATACTGAGATATGTTTTGAACTTTATACTACTCATTTGTCTTCTATATGTTTTGGATTCAGACCCAGTCTGAATCGATTTATCATACGTTCTTCTGTTGCTACTTGATATGACGAGTAGACGCATCAACGGTCTTAGTTCATTGTTTCAATTGCATCAACTGTATCTCGAGTTCGTCTTGTTTGTCTGTTGGACAGTATTTGGCGTTGAACATCTCCAAGAACTGCTCCCAGTCCAGTGCCATAACTACTTCCTCACCATAGATGCTTCTTTGTGTTTTCCACCAGGCTTTAGCAGCTCTAACAAACAGTGATGTAGCAAACTTAACTCTATTGCTGTCCAGACATTCTAAGATACTAAAGGTCTCTTTAGTATGACTTATCCAATCTAACGCTTGTATTGGGTTTACTGTGCCTTCAAACGTCATGGCACCACTCGCTTTGAAGTCTTTAAATCTACAGCCTTTTGGTTGCACAACTCGTTGATTGACATGCTCATTATCGGATTCCGATTCGCTTGACTGTTCAGTTTGCTTCTTTTTATGTTTATTTCTCTTTTCAGTTTTCTTTATTGATTCAATTTGCTCTTAAACTTGTTTTGTTGCTCATTATTCTGGGTAATTAGTTATTGCATCATTTCCAGGACTTGCTCTGGGGTCATGCCACCTGATGGTCCACCTTCTAGTCTCTGAGACCTATCTTAGTTCAAGCCATCCTATCATGATTGATACTATAGCATTGCACAAGTTTGAGATCATGTATTACACGTAATACAATGATTCACTCAAACTATTGCTCTGATACCATCCTGGGAGACCCAAGATTTCTCAAAGGTCTCAATTCTAGGCCCAGTAGCAACGCAATATCAATCATGAAACTAAGATAAAATTAATAGTGCGGAATTACAGTTAAATACAATCAGAGACAATTTTAGATAATAAGGTACAGACTTCTAAACTATTTCATCAAAGCACAATTATAAACTAGCGTCGAACCCCAAAGCTCTATTATCAATCAAGTACCAAGGTGTTGAAACAGGTTCTAAAGCACTTCAAGCTCTTTCAAAGTCCTGACCTATGAACTAGGTCCAGCCAATCCTTTGCTTTTACCTGAAAAATAATGCAACAACGGGGTAAGCTTTGCTTAGTGAGGATGTAGAATTTCACATTTAACATGCAATTATGAACGCGGAAGCACATGCACTGCACTCGGCACATGCACGGCTCAGCTCTATTGCTTATGCACTGCACTAGGCTCATGCACAGCTCAATCTCGAAGGGACATTGGCCAATTAATGCTCTTTTGATGCGCGACTTTGCTCAGCTCCCAGTTATAAAACTGTTGTTGCTCTTGAGACTTTTAGACAAATTGATAAGGAATGCTCGGATGATGATAACCCCATACACACGCATCATTAGTGGGGATCAGCCACGTACTGGGCTAGCTACCAGTAATTGCTATATGGGTATCATCAGAATGCTCAGCTCTAGCTACCCTCTGTGCTTTCATCACGTAAATCAGCACATCATAAGCCTAACATTAACCCAACACTGAGCAATAGTGATGGAGTTAAGCTTAACAATCAAATAACTCGTCAATGAAATAGAAGCTACAAGATTAAATGATCGGCTCAACAATTCATAGTAATCATGGCAATTATCAATATGCTCAATAAGATCAGAATGCCAATAAAATCAGAATCATGCAACAAAAGTCTCAATTCACATAATTTGCAGTTAAAGTAAAATCTACAACTCACTATTGCTGGTTATTTGCACTTTCTGGCTCTGGCTCTGCTGCTCACAATCTGTAGTGGATTAGAACCACTCTCTGACTTATGTCAGACTTTCAGATGCTTGCCATTTTGCTTGTTGCTCAATCTGTTGTTCATATCATTTTTTGATATTTATTAGTCCTTATATCATTTGATTAATAAGTTCAATATTCGTTCGTTGGTCTTTTAATCTCAAAATCTCGTATCTTAATTATATTGAGATAAATGTGGCCATCAATCTTTATTAGAATCTTTCTTAGCTTTTATTAAATTCTCAAAGGATCTTTGTATATATATAATCATATATATATATATATATATATATATATATATATATATATATATATATATATATATATATATATATATATATATATATATATATATATATAATCATTAAGCCATTTATTTTTGTTATTCTATGTGTTGATGATATGTTTTATTCAAGATATTCAAACTTAAGGAAAGGGATTTCGAATTTATGTACTAAATTCAAACATGCAACCCTAATTTCAAGCTTACCTCCCTAAACTCGAACCTATCGTCGATTCTAGTATCAAATTCGAACACCATAAGACAAATTCGAATCATAGGCTATTTTAAATACATTAAATTCGAAATCCTTATACTAAATTCGAATACCTATTCGAATTTGATGCATAAATTCGAAGGCTTATGTACAAACTCGAATACCCCTTCGATTTTATGCTTAAAATCGAATTCTTGGTTCAATTTTAGTTAAATTCGATTTTGTTCTTGGCATCTCGAATTTGTTCATAAGTTACAGTTTTTAATCTTACATTTTCAAGTCTAAAATCATATGTATACTAAACATTAAGCCTAGATTCAATTATATTATACATATTCTAGTTAAAATCAAGTTAAACCAGCTTTAAATCACGTGAAAATGTTAAATTCGAATTCCAAACTTCAAAACCGAAAATATAGAAACTTTAAACGTAAATTCTTACCTCAAATTCGTATGATGTCCTACATGCAATGATAGATTGTTGTACTACGCTTCGAGATCTTTTCGATGATGTATAAATCTTGATAATCGGCCGGTTGGTTTGAGAAATAAATTAGAGAGAAGTAGAGAGAGAAAATCTAGAGAAGGAAAGTTAGAGAGAGAGTCAGATCTTGCTTAATGAACCTTAATTACGTTTATATACTTCAACTAGTTATGTTTGCTACTTAACCCACTATTACTTTCATATCTTATATATCATTTATTTAATCATCTTAATAAATTATTAAATCATAATTTAAATATTTATATAATTTAATTAAATATTTCAAAACTGAATTAAATTATAATTCAAATAATATAAAAAATTTACATTATTGGTTCGATAATCAGATAATAAGTTGGGCCAGAAGTTAGGTTGTTACATAATCATCATCATGCTCATTATGATTAACAGGTTCCACACCGGATGTAATGGAAGCTTTTGAGTCCTCTTCACTGTTAGAATGCATGAGATCATCAAAGTTGAATTCTCCTGAAACTGATTCAGGAACAGCTTTGGTGGAGGCATTCCTGGACTCTTCCAAAGTGACATTGATAGATTCATCTATCACCTTTCTTTTGTTGTTGTACACTCTGTAGGCTTTGGAGATAGCAGAGTAACCAACAAACACACCTTCATCAGCTTTTGGTTCAAACTTTGCCAGTTGATCCCTTTGATTCAGAATGAAGCAGGGACATCCAAACACATGGAAGTAGCTAATATTTGGCCTCCTCCCTTTGAGTAGCTCATAGGGAGTCTTGTTGAACCTTTTCACTACTAAGGATCTGTTTTGGGTGAAGCAAGCATTGTTGACAGCTTCAGCCCAGAATGATGAAGGTAAACCTGATGCACACAGCATGGTTCTAGCAGCTTCAATGAGGGTTCTGTTTCTCCTCTCAGCAACTCCATTTTGATGTGGAGTTCTTACGGCTGAAAAGTTTTGTGAGATCCCTTTTTCTTCACAGAAGACTTCAAGAGTACTGTTTCTTAACTCAGTACCATGATCACTTCTAAGCTGCTTTACTTGAGCAGAGTTCAGCATTTCCATCTTTTTGACAAATCCAATGATTTCTCTAGCAGCCTCTCCTTTGCTCTTCAAGAAGATTACCCATGTAAACCTGGAGAACTCATCAACCATTACTAGAGTGTATCTTCTTCCTCCAAGACTTGGGACATTGACAGGTCCAAACAAGTCCATGTGGATTAAGAAGAGAGGAGTATCGATAGAAAAATTATGCTTGGATTTAAAAGATGATTTCCTCTGCTTGCCTTTCTCACAAGCTGTGCAGAGTTTATCTTTAACAAAATTCATGTAAGGCAAACCTGTTACCAACTCTTTCTTACAGAGTTTTTTGATGTTCTTGAAGTTCAGGTGTGACAGCCTTTTGTGCCATAACCAGTTTAGGTCTGCATTTGTTCTTGTGAGAAAACAGGTTTCAGTTGTGGGATCAGCAGATTGCATATCCACAACATATACACCTTTCTTTCGTTGAGCACACAACACAACTTTGCCTTGGGGATCCAATATGTAACCCAGGTGCTCATCAAAGTTAACCTTGTAGCCAGCATCACACAGTTGACTTATGCTTACAAGGTTATGTTTCAGCCCAACCACATAGGCTACTCTTTTGAACACTGCAGCACCAGCTTTAAGAGTTCCATATCCCTCAGTGGATCCCTATACATTGTCACCAAAAGTGACTTTTGGCCCTTTTTCAGACCTTAGATCATTCAGCAGGTCCTTGCAACCTGTCATGTGCCCTGAGCAGCCACTGTCCAAGTACCAAACCTGGGATGGTTGTTTGTCCTGCAGAATGTCATAGGAAAATATTAGTTACATTTAGGGGAACTCTTCATAGTGATGAGTTCTCCTACTTCATCAACATGTGTTGATGGGCTAGTAATATCCATATTAATATTTCCTATTTGAATGGTATTAGTTTGGATACCACTCTCATTGACTAAGTTACTACCAACACTGCTTGTTTTAGCAATGATGGAACTAGCAGAGTCAACAGGCCTCATGTCCTTAGTTTCAGGACAGTCTTTGGCCACGTGTGTCTTCTTCCCACATTTATAGCATTTTCTCTTTTTGGCCTTTTTGGAAGAGGAGCTTTCAGAAACATATTCTGAATTATTTCTGTTGATTTTATCAGCAGGTTTAGCAAACTTATTACTGTTTTTCGATAAATCAACAGCTTGGGTATCACATCCTTGCTTTAATCACGCTTGCTTAATCCCAGGAATAAATAACAACAGACATAATATATCACATTAAGGCTAAAGCTTGCATAAATCTAAATAAAAGTACTACGATACAGTAATGCATTACACGTGCTACAAGGTGCGTTGCTAAGTTACTAAAACATCACAATATAAATAAAGCAGCTACCCAAATCCCAAGGCAGCTCAATACAATACCACAAGCTGAATAGTGAGCTAAAGTCCTCTAGGTTGATCAGAAAATAGACCTAAGCAGATGGTCCAGCTTGCTCTTTACCTTTTCCTGTAAAAATTATGAGTAGCAACTGTAAGCTAATTGCTTAGTGAGTTAACAGATATTCATGATGCATGTAAGATATGTGGCGAAAGTGCCTATAAAGGCTGTAGTGCTTGCTTGTTTGCTAGCTTGCTTAATACCCAGAAAGAATGTTTGCACAATTGAGACATTTCACGCTGAAAGGAGATGCCACCACTAGGGGTTACCGCTGACAGATGATCAATTTGTGATGCGGGGCTAGCTACCCGCATAATGCTTGGGATAGTGGTGAGCATCGGAATTGCTTGCTTGTAAAGTAAAATACTTATGAATGCACAAAGAAATGCTCATACAAGGCTTGTTGTAAAATATGCAGAACAATAAACAGATAGCAATATACTATGCATATTAATAGATCAGATGTAAGATCCGGCTAAGCTGAGCACCGCCTGTACCACAGTGTTCGCCTTCACTCACAAAAGTCTATTGAATTCCAAAGAACGCATATAGAAGCAAATTATGTCTCAATTACATATAATACATGAAACAAGAATAATTGTTAGTCACTGTACTGTCTTATGCTTTGAAATATTCTGAAATGCTTGCTTGGGCTTAACTATGCTTTATATTGCTTTCAAACGCTTGCACTTGCTTATCTAGACTTTAATATATTCTGGCACTGGCTTTGACTCGTAACCGAGCTAAACTCTTTAATTTAATATCTGTGGTGCTGTGAAATATCTGTAATTTAACATTACAGAATATATTCTAAATTAATAATGCTAGCTTAAAATTCCAACATCTACAAACCATAACTTCTAGCTAAATATCTTGCTAATTATTTTGTTAATTTATGCATTGTCCATGAATTTTATCAATTAAATTCGAAATTAGGGGGAGGGGTTCGAATTTGTGTATTAAATTCGAACATATAGCTAAATTCGAAGGCATGATTTCGAACATAGGCTAAATTCGAACCCAAAGTTTCGATTTTAGCTATTTTCGAATTTGTTCTATGCATTTCGAGTTTGTTCGTGTTTTGCAGCTTTCAAACATGCATTTCCAAGTCTAAAATCATGAATATGCTAAGTAATAAGCCTCGGTTCGATTCTATTATACATACTCTAACAGAATCGAGTTAAAACTCAAGCTAAAATGGCTTTAAACGAATTAAAGATGGGAAATTTGAAGCCTTTTCTCAAAACCGAAAATAAAGTAGATAAAAATGGCGATTCTTACCTCAAACTCGAATCAAATCGCACATGCAATAGCAGATCCGTGTAGTACTCTACGAGACCTTTTCGATAACGTATAGAACTCGAGATTTGGCCGGTCGGTTTGGGAGAAAAGCTAGAGAGAAGGTCGGGTTTTAGAGAGAGAGGCTCTCAAACTTGTAGCTGAATTTTGTAAAAGTGAGAAAAGTGAACACTCCGCTCCTATTTATACCAAAACTCAGAATTACATCATTTAACGCAAATTGCCCAAAAACGCATAAATAACTAAATAAATAAAAGCAAGGTGTTATAGTATGAGCCCACCACGCTTGCACTTCGTCCTCGAAGTACCTAGGGCTCAAAGAGATGCGGATATCGAACTCTCATGTCTTGCTCAGATTCCTAGGTCTGGGATATACCATGAGAAGTTCTCCATTGCACCAACACCATTGCCACTTCTCGATTCCTTAGCTTCTTCATTTTCGTCTCCAAGATAACCTCAGGCTCATCGCTTTGCAGCTTCTCATTGATCTTGTATCTCAGATGATCGGTCCACTTTTCGCTTTCATCTTCCTTGCACTTCCTCAGTTGTGACACGTGAAATACAGGGTGTATGTTGGACAGTTCACTCGGAAAGTCCAACAAATAAGGTTGAGTTCCAACACGTTCGATGATCTTAAAAGGACCAACGAATCGTGGTCCTATATTGCCGCGCTTGCTGAATCTAAACACACCTTTCATTGGCGAAACTTTCAGTACGACATAATCATCCTTCTGGAATTCTAAAGGCTTATGGCGTCGGTTGTGATATGATTTCGGTCGAGATTGAGCGGTTTCTAAGCGTTGGTGAATGATTCTGATCTTGTCATTGGTTTGTTGGAGTAATTCGGGACCAGCGATTGGTACTTCAACTGCTTCATGCCAGCAAGTAGGCGTACAACACTTGCGTCCGTACAAGGCTTCAGAAGGTGTGGCTTTGATGGATGAGTGGTAGCTGTTGTTGTAAGAAAACTCTACTAACGACAAGTGGTCGTCCCAATTACCACTAAACTCAAGTACACAAGCCCGCAGCATGTCTTCGAGTGTAAGGATTGTGCGCTCGCTTTGGCCATCAGGCTGCGGATGATACGCCGTGGTCATTCTGATCTTGGTACCTAATCCATCTTGCAATGCACTCTAGAACCTCGAAGTGAACCGGCTGTCGCGATCTGAAACGATTGACAGTGGCACTCCGTGTCGAGTAACGATCTCGTCTATATACAACCTAGCCAGCTTCTCCAATGAATAGCTCTCGCGAATTGGAATGAAATGAGCGACTTTGGTTAGACGATCTACAATGACCCAAATTGCGTCGTGCTGTCTTCGCGTAGTCGGAAGCTTCGTCACAAAGTCCATCGTTATGTGATCGAACTTCCACTCGGGAATCGGTAGAGGTTGTAGACTGCCATAAGGCTGCTGATGCTCCGCTTTGACTAATCGGCATGTAACACAATTATCGACATATTGGCCTACATCTCTTTTCATACCAAGCCACCAATACTCGGCTTTTAGATCGTTGTACATCTTGGTGCTGCCAGGATGTACCGAGAAGTTAGAACAGTGAGCTTCTGAAAGAATTTTTTGTCGAACATCTCTAAATTTGGGAACCCAGACACGATTCTTGAAGAGCTTTAAGCCACGAGGGCTATCGATTAAGAATTGATATTGCCCTTTCATATCCTCAGAGTTGAGATTTTCTTCTTTTAGGGCTTCGGCTTGAGCAACGAGAATTTCATCGATCAAAGTTGATGAAAACAAAGTATGGGCCAAGGTATAGAGACATTTAGCAGAGTAATATTTACGACTCAATGCGTCGGCCACCACATTCGCTTTGCCAGGGTGATACAGAATCTCACAGTCATAGTCTTTGATAAGTTCCATGGAGCGTCACTGGCGCATGTTGAGCTCCTTCTGGCTGAAAATGTATTTAAGACTCTTGTGATCCGTATATAACTGGCATTTGGTGCCGTAGAGATAATGTCGCCACGTTTTCAACGCGAAAGTCATAGCAGCAAGTTCAAGGTCATGGGTCGGCTGACTCTTTTCATGATCCTTGAGTTGACGAGAAGCATATGCTATGACCCTGCCCCTTTGCATCGAAACACACCCGAGTCCTTGATATGAGGCATCACTGAAGACCACAAAGTCTTCATTGCCTTCGGGTAAAGCCAGAATAGGTGTTTTGGTGAGTTTCTGTTTTAATGTTCGGAACGCGGTCTCTTGAGCTTCTTCCCAAATAAAGGGAACATTCTTGCGAGTAAGAGAGGTAAGAGGCACGGCTAATTTTGAGAAGTCCTTAATGAATCGACGGTAGTAACCCGCCAATCGCAAGAAACTTCGGATCTCAGTAACTGATCTGGGAGCTTCCCAGTTTTGAATGGCTTCTATCTTAGAAGGATCTACAGAGATTCCTTCACCAGATATCACATGTCCAAGGAATTGTATCTGTCGCAACCAAAATTCGCATTAAGAGAACTTGGCATAAAGTCGCTCCTTGCTCAGCAACTCTAGCAGTTCTCTAAGGTGCACAGCATGCTCAGCTTCGGTTTTCGAGTAGATGAGAATATCGTCTATAAAGACGATAACAGACTTATCGAGCATTGGTCTACAAACGCGGTTCATCAGATCCATGAACGCCGCAGGAGCGTTTGTAAGGCCAAAAGGCATAACAAGAAACTCGTAATGCCCATATCTGGTACGGAAAGCTGTTTTGGGAACATCTTCTTCACGAACTTTGAGCTGATGATACCCAGATCTAAGATCGATCTTTGAGAAATAGCTGGCTCCCTGAAGTTGGTCAAAAAGATCGTCTATTCTGGGTAACGGATATTTATTCTTTATTGTTACCTTGTTCAACTCCCTATAATCAATGCACATCCGGAGAGTCCCATCTTTCTTCTTAACGAATAAAACAGGAGCTCCCCAGGGAGATGAACTTGGTCGTATGAGTCCCTTGTCAAGCAACTCTTGCAATTGCTTCATCATTTACTGCATCTCAGCAGGTGCAAGTCGATATGGGGCTCGAGCAATCGGTGCCGCGCATGACACTAAATCAATTCTGAACTCCACCTGACGGTCTGGTGGAAGTCCAGAGATGTCCTCAGGAAAGACATCGGGAAACTCTGAGGCTAACGGTACCTCGGCTAAAGTTTTTTTTTCAGATTTAGCATCTATTGCATATGCTAAGTAAGGCACGCAACCCTTAGCTATATGCTTCCTAGCTTTCACTATCGAGATCAAGCATAAATCACCTTTCATTCTGTCACCATAGATGCAAATACTGCGGCCATCAGGAGTAGTGAGCTTTATTAACTTCTTCTTGCAGACAATGTTGGCGTCATGATGATCGAGCCAATCCATACCCACGATGACGTCGAATTCGTGAAAGTCCATCGGGATAAGGTCAAGTTGGAAAGTACAGTTATCAAGCAGAATAATGCAGTCGCGGTAAATTTTATCGGTAGACATGCATACGTTACTGGCCGTTTCGATATCAAATATAACAGGTAGAGTAGTCGGAGTAATTCCAAGTTTAGATGCAAATGTACTTGATATGAAAGAACGATTTGCTCCCGAATCGAAAATAACTCTAGCAGGTACAGAGTTAACAAGATATGTACCAGATACCACATCTGGTATTTCCTTAGCTTGCTCGGCTGTTATTTGGAATGCGCGGTTCTGACTCCGTGCTGGCTCGTTTCGGTGGCTAGAACCTCCACGTGATGTGCTATGTCGGGCCGGTTGGTTTTGTCTTTGCTGCTGTTGATGTTGTTGAGGTCGGTGTTGTTGCTGCTGCAGTCGTGGATGATGCTCTGCACTCGGATAAACTAAACTGAACGGATGCATGCATGCCCGCTCAGTATGTCCAGGACGTAAATAATTGTTGCAAACTGTAACTTTGTTAGGACATTCTTCACTGCTATGCCCTATGTCGTTGCACACGTAACACCTCACATCATTGGGGTTACAACGCCCAATGCCTGACTTATGGCAGCGGCGACACTGCCTCGGCTCCGAATGTACCGCATAAGATCGAGATTGCTGTGCCGGAGGTGAGCTAAACTGTCGGTACTGAGACTGCTGTGGTTGAGAATACCTGGATGAAGATCCAGAATAACTGCCAGTGCGTGATATCTTGGGCGGTGATGGACATGTCGGGTTAACAGATGAAATAGGAACTCCTCCAGCTCGAATAAAATCCTGCTCGAGAATTCAAGCAGCTTCAACACAATCAGCATAGTTGGTATATCTCTGGTGCTTCAAGAACTTCTGATATTCGAGATGCAGACCCATCAGAAAACGGTCGATCTTCCGCTCCTCCGTAGCAACTTGGTAGTCAGACAGCAGGCTAAGTCGAGTAAATTCAATCTCATACTCAGTCACCGATTTGGTTCCCTGAGTAAGAGATATCAGCTTCTCTTCCAGACGTTTCTTTTCATCAGCCGGGCAGTACTGACGAAAGAAGATAACCTTAAATTCATCCCAAGATTGGGACTTAATCCAGTTGGCTCCGTGCATGTTCTCCTGAGATCTCCACCACATAACAGTGCCACCCTCGAACAGTGTAGTAGCAAAGCTGACCTTTGATTCTTTAGCACAGTCACTAATAAGAAATATGCGCTCGATGCCAGTAATCCACTCGAGCGCTTTGATCGAATTTGCAGCTCCTTTGAAAGGCTGAGCTCCGCAAGCTTTGAAGTAACGGAAGTTGCAGCCCTTAGGTTGGACTACAGGAGCTTCCTCCTCATCAGTGTCATTGTCACGACGCCCAGTATCATCATGC
Organism: Centrapalus pauciflorus; assembly: GCA_020465985.1. Lineage (NCBI taxonomy): Eukaryota > Viridiplantae > Streptophyta > Magnoliopsida > Asterales > Asteraceae > Centrapalus > Centrapalus pauciflorus. Next base: position 135,250 of record JAANYP010003187.1, read on the forward strand.
TGCTGCTTCCTACGCTCTTCTCTGCGTCTAGTTTCGGCTTCATCACGAGCACGAAACTGATCTTGCAAGAACTTAGCTTGACGCTCGTTGTTTTCATTTAGCATGGTTTGCATTATTTGCATGATCTGTTCAGGAGTGAGTCCACCTCCTGCTCCTTCACCAGATCCAGACATGTTCTGAAATTATATAATTAATACTTGCATAAGAATAGGTATAATTCCTATTCTACCCCATTTCCCAGTTCCTAAAGTAATGTCAAAGCCTATCTCAGGTCAAGTTAAAGCCTAGATATTCGAAGCTAATATCTTTGCTTAAAAGTTTGAGTCCAAGTGTTATTGCTAACACTTGAATCCCTCAAACTAATGCTCTGATACCATCCTGTCACATCCTTGCTTTAATCACGCTTGCTTAATCCCAGGAATAAATAACAACAGACATAATATATCACATTAAGGCTAAAGCTTGCATAAATCTAAATAAAAGTACTACGATACAGTCATGCGTTACACGTGCTACAAGGTGCGTTGCTAAGTTGCTAAAACATCACAATATAAATAAAGCAGCTACCTAAATCCCAAGGCTCAATACAATACCACAAGCTGAATAGTGAGCTAAAGTCCTCTGGGTTGATCAGAAAATAGACCTAAGCAGATGGTCCAGCTTGCTCTTTACCTTTTCCTGTAAAAATTGTGAGTAGCAACTGTAAACTAATTGCTTAGTGAGTTAACAGGTATTCATGATGCATGTAAGATATGTGGCGAAAGTGCCTATAAAGGCTGTAATGCTTGCTTGTTTGCTTGCTTGCTTAATACCCCAGAAAGAATGTTTGCACAATTGAGACATTTCACGCTGAAAGGAGATGCCACCACTAGGGGTTACCTCTGACAGATGATCAATCTGTGATGCGGGGCTAGCTACCACAGTGTTCGCCTTCACTCACAAAAGTCTATTGAATTCCAAAGAACGCTTATAGAAGCAAATTATGTCTCAATTACATATAATACATGAAACAAGAATAACTGTTACTCACTGTACTGTCTTATGCTTCGAAATATTCTGAAATGCTTGCTTGGGCTTAACTATGCTTTATATTGCTTTGAAACGCTTGCACTTGCTTATCTAGACATTAATATATTCTGGCACTGGCTTTGACTCGTAACCGAGCTAAACTGTTTAATTTAATATCTGTGGTGCTGTGAAATATCTGTAATTTAACATTACAGAATATATTCTAAATTAATAATGCTAGCTTAAAATTCCAACATCTACAAACCATAACTTCTAGCTAAATATCTTGCTAATTATTTTGTTAATTTATGCGTTGTCCATGAATAAATAACTAAATAAATAAAAGCAAGGTGTTATATTGGGTGGATGGCACAATAGCAACAGCTTTGCCTGTTTCTTCTTTCCTCTTTTTGGGAGGACAGATGTCAAAGACAGGACGCTTGATTGGTTTTTGACCTTCCACAGGTTTGGGAAACTTATTCCCAGATTTCTCAGGCTGAGCAATGGCTTTGCCTTTGCCCTTACTGAGATGTGATTGACGCTGCCTATCAGCATAATCACTGTTTCTGGTTTTGAAAGACTTATTTTCATTTATAACACTACTACAAATCGAAGCTAATGCAACACTTTTGATGTAACACATTTAAAAAGTGTTGTTTTTTTATTTAAGTTCGCTCTAAAGCAACACATTGACAATAAGTGTTGCATATAATGATTTTATGCAACACTTTTTTTAAAGTGTTGCCATTTTTACTAAAAAAATGCAACAATTTTCTAAAGTGTTGCAATTTTGCTAAAAATTGCAACATTTGTTTAAAGTGTTGCATATTTCAATAAAAAATACAATACATTTTTAGAGTGTTGCATTTATAATGAAAAAAATGCAACACATTTTTAAAAACATATAACATTTTTTTAAGTGTTGCATTTATAATAAAAAAAATATGACATATATGTTTTATTTTATTATTTTTTTAAAAGAGTACAATTAGAATACTGGTTACAAATTTAAAAAATCACTATTTTAAAACTTTCACTACTACAAAATGAACCTAATGCGACAGTAACACACTTTTTTTCTTTGATGTGTTATATGTTTATATATATATATATATATATATATATATATATATATATATATATATATATATATATATATATATATGTGTATATATGAAACTACTTTTACATTTTAAATATTAATATTTAATTTAAAAAGGGAAAAATTGCTCAAAATAGCAAGCAAAATTTCTATTTTTTTATTGTAGCAATTTCGCAGAATTTGTACCAAATAATGGAACCATCTCTTGGTTTACTCCAGATTAATCCATTTAACCGGTAAACAATAATAGTTAACCAGTAAACAAGGGTTATACATAGGGATTATTGTTTAAAATAACAACCTACTTTAATTTTTTTATTGGGGCAATTAAATTTAATATATTGTTTGAAAATAAATAATTGTTGTTTGTCGGCTAAATACATTATATTATTTTAGACAAATTTGATGAGATTGCTAAAATAGAAAAAGAGAAAAAATTGCTTGCTATTTTGAGCAATTCACCCATCTAAAAACCTTGTAACTTTGGATCGGGTCGGGTCGGTTCATTTATCAGCTCTCCTCCACCCCCAAACCCACAGCTCATTTGCAAAAACTGCTTTTGCTAATCCTCTCTCTTCAAACCCTAGCATCTCTCGCCGGCCAACACTCGCAGCCCTCAACCGCCCCCAACCTCGGCGGCGACCTCCAACCCGACAACTCTCTCTCTCGCGTCGAACCTCACCGTCGAGCACTCTTTCTTCGTTGATCTCCTCTCCCCTTGACAACTCCAGTAACTTTGGTGGCGGCGGGTTCGTCTGTATATCACTACCACCGCCGTCTTAGTAGCCCTCATCGCATCCATCGAACAGCGGCAACTTTCCCTTTCCTTCTCTGGTTAGCAACGCCTTTCCTTGTTTCCGTGTTTCCTGCTTTTCTTATACCAATGTTTGTGGTCGGAAAGGTGAGTTTTGTAGGCTTTCTACATCAGTATTTAATGCGAAAAAAGTTATTTGCCATGGTTTATTTTTTTGGGACCGAATTGGGTTTTAACAATGCATATGGTTCATGTTTCTTTTGGTACCGAATTGGTCTAGATTGGTTCAGCTTTGGTTCAATCATTTTTAATTTTTCTGCTTGACAGGGAAGGTTCTGATGCTTCTGATGAAATTTTGTCGTGCTTGACAGTGAAGGTTGGAATAGGGGAGTTCTTGAATGGAATTGGGAACGGAGTTGAAACATATGCTGAAAAGCTCGAATACGAATTTGGAGATTTACAAAATATCATGGTCGCTCATTCTACGAAGCTGAAGAAACTCAACATTGGAGGCAATCCAAAAGTTTGCAAACACGTAAGTGCATCTCTTGGAATTGATTTGAAAATAAATAATTGTTGTTATTTGCTTGATTTTGTTTGTATTTCAAACATGCATATCCTTTGTATATGATATTTGCTTGTATAATTCTATACATCAGCATCATATAATATATTTGTATTGTTTATTTAGTGATATTTTGATGCTTGTGATGTAGTCTGCGGCTTGCAATATTCGTAATTCTTTCATTGTTCAGAAACCACGTTATGTGTTATGTATGTTTACTGCACAAACACAGCTACCCAAAAACTTGGTATTTAGTTTTTCTCCTTGATTGTAGTTTAAACGTTTATTTGAAACTAGACATTGACTCTGTTAGTAACTCCCTCCATATCCTTTTTATTATGTATTTACAGTTGCAGTGCATCAATGACTAGTATAAGATAGTGGTTAAAATTTCAGCATGTAAATTAGTCCACACAGTGGACTCCTCTTTTCTGCAAGTACATGCTTCCATATGACCTGTAAAGTCCTTCTATATGACCTATAAAGTCCTTCCCTCAAAAGAAATTATAAATCTAAATGTTTTGTTTAAATTTTTTTTAGTGTCAGGATTAGGTGTATGAAATCTAGGTGTGGCAAAATGGACGGGTTTGGGTCAACACGGTGCCGGTCTAAACGGATTACGAATCATAACGGTTCGGTTGACCCATTACTTTTATAAAAAATTCATTACTCTTGATACCTTACTATAATAATTATTAAAATTTTAATAATTTATGGTTCAGACATATTACATTACATGCATGCATAGATACATAAATATGTACGTACATACATATATGCACAACACACATGCTTGTCCTCGTCGCCCTCCAACTGATCTGCCAAAGCTCTGTGACAAGATAATTTGTCAATAGCAGATAGTTTATACGTAGAAATTTAAAAAAAACCAAGAACTCATGTGCACATTTTTAGCCAGTAGCCACATGTTAGGCACAAAAAGGCCTCAGTCAAACCTGTTCTACATCTGAGGGGGAGATTGATAATCAAACCTGTTGATGCATTTGAAGGTTGAATTTAAGGCCTGTTATATGCCTTATTGAAGCCTGAAAATGATTTGCAATATTAGTCATAAGCTGTTCTATGTGTTGCATGTGTTGCAACTAAGACAGTTTGTCCAAGCTGCTCTGTCTGCTGAACAGGCTGGACATAAACTGTCTACGCTGCTCTACACTGGTGAGCAGCTTGGGCACTTTTAAAGTGTTCTGTTCTTTGTGAACAGAACCTGTTCTTTGTGAACAGGCTAAACACTTTATGGAATATGTTTCCAAGTCATCATGTATTGTTTTTTACTACAAGATCAGTTTACAAAGTCGAAGACGAAGTGGAAAACAGAACTGCTCAGCCTGCCCAAGCTGTTCTGTAACATGAAGACAAAAGGTTATTTGAAAAAGGGTGACAGACCTTTTTCTTATATCAAAATAGCCCTTTACAAGGAAGAAAGACGCAAAGTTGACATTCCTAAATTAGTTAAAGGCAATGCAACAGTAGACAAAGTAAAAAGACAAAAGTTCTGCACATGTGAAGACAAGTCTGCTTTTCAGAAAAGTGCAGAAAAGGTTATGTTGTCTTTTCAACAAGACTTCTCCTTTTTCATTCCGTCCAATGAAGATGTTTCTCTTAGATCCTCTGAATGAGTATAAAAGGAAGCTTCTAAGGACAGAAAGAAGTGTGAAGAAAGCTAAGTGCTGAAACCAAGAGTGAACGTGCAAGTGTGATTTTCATGCATGCAAGCCTTCTGTGTAAATCAGTATCTGTGTGTCTAAGCTGTTTTACATAAGCTGTTCCCTTAAGTCTTGTAAACACAGTGAGTGCTTCTTAGTGAGTGTATTCATTGTATTCTAGTTTGAGTTTGTCTTAGACTAGTAAACATACTGTTGTATCTGTCATCTCAGCTTGAACTATTCCGCATTCAAGCTTGTTTGTAATTAACAAATTGTTGATAATACATACAAACATTGAGAAAAGAGTGTGTAGTTTTTAAATTGCTGTATTCACCCCCCTCTACAGCTTATAACTATATACTTTGGGAACCTCTCGGGACCTACAACTGGTATCAGAGCAGTTTAGAGTGTGTGTCATTCTAGATCTCTCATTCTCCAAAGTTTCCATGGACAACAGTGCTGCAAATTCTTCTTACTATGACAATGGTTCTATGGGCAAACCTCCAAAATTTAATCATCAAAACTTCTCTGGTTGGAAGTGCAGAATGATGCTCTATTTAGAGAATCTGGATGTACAACTACCAGAGATAGTGATGGAGGGTCCCTATGTGCCAACCTCTGTTACTACAATAACTCCAACGGTTGAAGGAGCTGCTCCTGAAATCAGGACCTTTGAGAAAGCTAAAGCTCAATGGTCTGATGAAGACAAGAGACTGGTGGCTCTGGATGCAAAGGGCAGAAACAATCTGGTCATTTCTCTTCCTGATGATGTGTTCAAACAGGTTGAGAAAATGAAGACAGCAAAAGAAATGTGGGATACTTTGTGTACTGTCTATGATGGACCCACAATCACACTGGACAACAGGATCAACAATCTTGTTAGACAGTATGAACTTTTCTTTGCTAAACCAAAGGAGACTCTCACTGAAACCTACACCAGGTTTACTGCTTTAGTGAATGATCTCAAAGCTGTTGGGATCACTAAGGACAGTCTCACCCTGGTGAATAAATTTCTGGACATTCTACCTGAAGAGTGGAACTACTTCTCAACAATTCTAAGGAACTCATGTACTATCAGAAGTATGGATCTAGTCAATCTGTATGGATCCTTCCTGAATGATGAACAATCAAGGCAACAAAAGAGAAATGCTTTGGAGATGTCCAAAAGAGGTGCAGCCTTTGTGGCTAATGTGAGACAGCCTGTAAATCAGGTGAGTGATGTGTTCACTCAACCTGATCAACAGGATGATGACAAGGAGGAAGAGTCAGGTGAAGAAGATAATGCAGATCTTGCTGAACAAAATGATGAGCAAATGATAGCTATGCTTGTCAAAAGGTTCAACAAGAAAAGGTTTGGAAGAAACATGTTGCAGGGAAGTTCAGGTGCTGGCAAAAAGAAGGCATTTGATAAATCCAAGGCTGAGTGCTTCAAATGTGGCAAAACTGGCCATATAGCTGCTGACTGTGTGTCAAAAGCTGTTGGTCAGTCATCCAAACCACCATACAATACAAACAAGGATGATGGTTATAGGGTTAAGTACCTTATGGCCATGGCTAAGCTGAGGAAGTTGGAAAACTCAGTGAGTTCCAACCGCCAAAAGGGACTCATGGCAGAGACTTGTGATTGGGAGGAATCTGATTCATCATCTGATGAAGAAGATAATCAATGTCTAATGGCCAACACTGATGTCCCATCAACAAGCAGCTTCAAACAAGATATGGCTGAAGCTGAAGCTTTCAGCAGCTTAGAGAACTGGAATCCTACTATGAGGTATAAGGTACAAAATTTTATGGCTTACAGTTCTGAAGAAAAAGTTAAAATGTTTGAATATATGCTTGTTGATCTAAAAGCTGCTGTTGAGAAGCATGATGCTTTACTATCTGAAATCTCTAAGCTTAAAACTGATCTTAAAACTAAATCTAGTAAACTGGACAGTTTCCATAAGTTGGAAACTGAGCTTGATGAATTAAAACACATCAACTCTATTTTACTGGAAGAAAATAGAGAAACAGATATAAAGCATGCTAAGCTTCAAAGATAGTTGACTCTTGGTGCCAATCTGCACAACAAGTCAGCCATTGTATAAGTCAACAGATTCCTGCACAAATCCAAGCCTATCTTGGAGGGGATCTTGACACAGCAGCTTCCATTGTTGAGATCAATAATCTGAAAGAAGATTTATCCACTCTTGGTGAACTTCCAAACACATTCATTCAAAATGTGAATGGTAAACTAATCTCAACAAATAGGTTTGTCAGGCCTCAAAACACTGACAGCTTGTGTGAATTTAGTTCTAAAGCTGATATTGGAATTTGTTCTCCATCAAGTCAGCCTGCTAAGTGCTCTGCTGGTTCACACAAGCAAAAGAAAGGAAAACATGTTCAAACTGAAGTTGTGGATACTAAACCTGTTGACAAAACAGGTTCTAAGTCCAAAGCTGATGGTAAAAAACATATTAATCCTTTTGATGCTAAACACTTTGAAAACAAGTTTTCAAAAAGTAAGCAGCCTGTTTACAACAAGGGTAAGTCTCATGTTGAAAACAAAACTGCTGTGATTTCAAATAAGTTTTCAAATCATAGTGGTAAACTGGTCTTAAATAAGAATAAGCTTTTCAAAACCAGACACAGTGAATATGCTGATAGGCAGCATAAATCACAATTCAGTAGGGGCAAAGGCAAAGCCATTGCTCAAACTGAGATAATTGGGAATAAGTTTCCCAAACCTGTGGAAGCTCAAAAGCCAATCAAGCTCCCTGTCTTTGACATCTGTCCTCCTAAAAAGAGGAAAGAAGAGGCAGCCAAAGCTGTGGCTATTGAACTATCCACTCAAGCTGTTGATTCAACAAAAAGTAATAAAACTGCTAAAACTGCTGAAAGAATCAACAAAAATAACTCAGAATGTGTTTCTGAAAGATCTTCTTCCAAAAACCCTAAAAAGAGAAAATGTTACAAATGTGGGAAGAAGACACATCTGGCCAAGGATTGTCCTGAATCTGAGGACATGAGGCATGTTGACTCTGCTGTTTCCACCACAGCTGTTACAAGCAGTGTTGGAAATGTCACAGTCACTGAAAGTGGTATTCAAGCTGATACCATTCAAATAGGGAATATTAGTGTGGATATTTCAAGTCCATCAACACATGTTGATGAAGTAGGAGAACTCATCTCTGTGATGAGTTCCCCTAAAAATGACTGATAATTCTCTTATCACTCTACAGGAAAAAAAACAACCTTGCCCGGTTTGGTACTTGACAGTGGCTGCTCAGGGCACTGACAAGGTTGTTAAAGATTGCTGAGCTGACTCAGGCCCGAAAAAGGGCCAAATCACCTTTGGTGAAATGTACAGGGATCCACTGAAGGATATGGAAATCTTTAAAGCTGGTGCTGCAGTGTTTCAAAAGAAGTAGCCTATGTGATTGCTAAAGCAATAACCTTGTCAAGCAAAGTCAACTGTGTGATGCTGGCTACAAGGTTTAACTTGTGAAGCATGGGTTAAAATAAATTGGGATTCCCAAGGCAAAGTTGGCTATGTTGCTCAACGAAAGAAAGTGTATATGTTGTGGATATGCATTCTTTCCTGACCCCACACTGAAACCTGTTTTCTCACCAAGAACAGAATGCTGATCTAAACTGGCTAGGCACAGAAGACTGTCACCATCTGACTTCAAGAACATCAACAAACTCTGTAAGAAAGTTGGTGAAGGTTTGCCTCTAGACTTTGCTAAGGATAGAATTATGCACACTTGTGAGAAAGGCAAAGCAGAGAAAAACATCTTTTAAATCCAAAACATAATTTCTCTATTGAATAATCCACTCTTCTTAATCATATTGGACTGTTTGGACCTGTTAATGCCCAAGTCTAGGAGGAAGAAGATACTCTCTTGTAATGGTTGATGAGTTCTCCAGGTACACATGGGTGATCTTTCTAAAGAGCAAAGGAGAGGCTGCTAGAGAGATTATTGGATTTGTCAAAAAGATGGAAATGCTGAACTCTGCCCAAGTAAAGCAGCTTAGAAGTGATCATGGTACTAAGTTCAGAAACAGTACTCTTGAAGACTTCTGTGAAGAGAAAGGAATCACTCAAAACTTTTTCAAGTCAGTAAAGAAACTCCTCACAAAAATGGAGGTTGCTGAAGGAAACCGAACTCCATTGAAGCTGCCAGAGACCATGTTGTGTGCATCAGGTTCTTCATTCATATTGGGCTGAAGCTGTTAACACTGCCTGCTTCACCCAAAACAGATCCTTAGTGGTGAAAAGATTCAACAAGACTCCCTATGAGCTGCTCAAAGGGAGGAAGCCAAATGTCAGTTATTTCCATGTGTTTGGATGTCCCTGTTTCATTCTGAATCAAAGGGACCAGCTGTCAAAGTTTGAACCTAAAGCTGATGAAGGTGTGTTTGGTGGCTACTCTGCTATCTCCAAAGCCTACAGAGTATACAACAACAAAAGAAAGGTGATCGATGAATCTATCAATGTCACCTTTGAAGAGTCCAAGAATGCCTCCACCAAAGCTGTTCCTGAATCAGCTTCAGGAGAACCTAACTTTGATGATCTGATGCATTCAAACAATGAAGAGGACTCAAAAGCTTCCACTACACCCAGTGTGGAACCTGTTAATCATGATGGACATGATGATGATTATGTCAATACACCCTGTGTGAATAAATGTACTGACTTAATTACAACTGCATGTCCAGAACCTATCAATGCTGATTTTCCCAGTTCCTCTGTTGATATGTTCAACAGTGGTCAGACATGTTCAACAAGTGAACAGGCTCAAGACAACAGTGTGTCTGAAATTCTTGAGAGCTGTTCAACAGGACCTGCTGAAGATGTTAACAACTCAGGTGAATCATCATTGAAAAATGATCCTAAGTGGATCAGGTGTCACCCCAATGATCAAATAATTGGTGACATCAACAAAGGGATACAAACACGGTGGGACAACTTAGGGAACTTTTGTATGTTCTCTAGTTTTGTTTCCTGATGGGAGCCAAAGAAGGTTGAATGAATGCATTAAAAGATGCCAATTGGGATCACTGCCATGCAAGAAGAGCTCATCATTTTGAGAGAAACAAGTAATGAAGCTGGTCCCTTTCCTAAGGTAAAACTATAATTGGCACTAAATGGGTTTTTCAGGAATAAAATGGATGAGCAAGGTCATGTCATTAGAAATAAGGCAAGACTGGTTGCTCAGGGCTACAGACAGGAGGAAGGAATTGACTATGATGAAACATTTGCTCCTGTGGCCAGGCTAGAAGCAATTCGTTTGTATCTAGCCTACGCTGCTCATAAGAGCATTAAGGTATTTCAAATGGATGTGAAAAGTGCATTTTTGAATGGGAAGCTGCAAGAAGAAGTTTATGTCAAGCAGCCTCCAGGTTTTGAAAATGAACAACATCCAGGTTTTGTCTATAAGTTGGACAAAGCTCTCTATGGTCTCAAACAAGCCCCTAGAGCCTGGTATGAAACTCTTACTGAGTTCCTTATGAGCAATGGGTATTCCAGAGGTAAAGTGGATACTACACTGTTCATAAAGAAAGTGAAATCTGACATTATGCTTGTTCAAATTTATGTGGATGACATAATATTTCTGGTTCTACTAATGAGCAGCTATGCAAGAATTTCTATTATCATGAAATCTAAGTATGAAGATGAGTATGATGGGAAGAACTAAAACTTTCTTTTTTAGGATTACAGGTTAAAACAAACCTACTGGGAATTTTTTTATAATCAAGAAAAGTACATTTCACACTCTATTGAAAAAGTTTCAAATTTGGATCAAAGTTCCCTCTATTAAAACCCCAATGGCAACTAATGTAAAATTGGATGCTGATGCCAGTGGTAAAGCTGTTTCAGTAACAGCTTACAGAGGCATGATCGGGAGCTTGCTATATTTAACTGCTAGTAGACCTGATATTATGTTTGCCAGCTGTCTGTGTGCTAGGTTCCAAGCTGATCCAAAGGAATCTCATCTAGCTGCTGTTAAAAGAATCTTCAGATACCTAAAGGGTACACCAGGTTTGGGTCTTTGGAATCCCAAAGACTCCAGCCTTGATCTAACAGGCTATTCAGATTCTGATTTTGCAGGCTGCAGGCTAGACAGAAAAAGCACAACAGGTGGATGTCAACTCCTTGGTGGAAAGTTGATCAGTTGGAGTAGCAAGAAGCAGAACTCAGTGTCCACTTCTACTGCTGAAGCTGAGTATATTGCTGCTGGAAGCTGCTGTTGGCAGATTTTGTGGATGCAGCATCAGCATGAAGATTATGGTCTTGTGTATTCTGTGTGATAACACAAGTGCCATAGCCATCTCCAACAATCCTGTATTTCATTCAAGAACAAAGCATATTGAAGTCAGACATCACTTCATCAGGGATCACATTCAGAAAGGTAATGTGGAGGTAAGTTTTATTTCCACCAATGAACAACTTGCAGACATTTTCACCAAACCTCTGGATGAAACAAGGTTTAATTACCTTGTCAGCAAGCTGGGCATGTTAAACAAGAGTGACTAAGTGTTCTATCAAGTCTACGAAGTTGTATGTCTCACACTGCTCAAGTTTCTCAGAACAGCTTAGACAGAACAGGCTATGCATGTTCTGTACTTAGCCAATTTTCTGAAAAACTTGAACAGCTTGAGCATAGAACAGGCTGAACAACAACAGGTTGTAAGTCCAGCCTGCTCTGATGGTCCAATCCTCAATCTGTTCATCCTTTCACACTGTCTTACAAGTCTTTGTCTTGTAACCTGTTCAACTATTGAACACAACCTGTTCTTGCAAAAGAGAACAGGCTGAAGGCACAGTTTGAAGGGAGAACAGCTTATGAAGACTGAGAACCTTGTGTTGACCCTGATCATCACAGGTTTGACCAAAAGCGTAGACCAGAAGTTTAATTACCTTTCTTCATAATTAAGTTACTTAAATTATGTTTTAATTTAACTTAATTACTGCGGATAATGTTGATTTCGTGTGTTAGTGATTAAAAAGGTCAAGTGGTCTGACAAATGTTCTGACATGGACAACCGTTCCGTTTTTCCGTCAACTAACATTTCAAATCAAAACCGCCCAAACCTTCTCTCTCATACACACTCACATTCAAATCCTATAAATACCAAACCACTGTTTCATCTTCGTCTTCCTCATCATTTCCAGAAATCCTCAAGAACCCTACAAATCGACTAAGTGTCTTTTGCTTCTTCAAACCTCAAAAATTCCCAAATGGCTCACAGACCTAATCCCTTTCTCCCAGTGTTCGTCGGTGATGACGTTGTCAAACACTCGTCAGTCACCACAATGCTGACTATCAAACCCACCAACTACATTGCTAACTTAACCATTCCCAAAAACTATGTGGGGAAGGGTTATGAAGAAATGGTGGAGTTCCTTCAAGTTCATCCGTTGAACTACGCGATGACTGCATCTCCTGGTGTCCTGTACCAGGAGATGGTATATGAGTTTTGGTACACCTGTGCTTACAACCCAGAAACCAAAGTCATCCAAGGTACTATTCTCAATGGGACTCAGACCATTGAGATTAGTTCTGATCTGCTCAGGGAGGTGCTACATCTACCAACTGCTGCAACTTACGATAAGCCCCAAGCTGAAAATGATCAAATGGGCAATCTGCTACACTTCTGTGGTGTGGCAGAACCCAAAATAGGAGCAACACTATTCAGGAAGGACCTCTCTCCTACCTACAGTTATCTCTTCGCCTCAGTGGTGATGTGTTTTGGAAGCAAAGTTGGTTCATTTGACCAACTCAGCAGAGAAAGAAAAAGAGTTGGTGACAGGTTTACCTTCTATGACTTTCTTTAATTTACGCAGTGTTGAAAAAAAGTATTTTTGAAAAGAAGTATTTTTGAAAAGAAGTATTTTTAAAACATTCCTAAATGTTATTAGCTTTTTACAACATAACAAATGCAAGCTATACACAATGATTAAAATAATTTTTTAGCAAGTTTAATTATCAAATTTGAATACACTGACAAATTTAAGAAATTATAATTATTATTGTTTATGTCGAAGAGCAAATATGATTAATCTCAACAATTTTTATTGAGGGCCTGAATTTTTTTTATGTGGACTGTTAAAGAGGTCCCGGGTCTTGAACCTATAACCTGCTATGTTTGTTTTGGTTGTCAGTAACATCAGTTTATTTGGTTTGGTTCAAAAGTGAAAGTCAACCTGCAAATTGTTTCGAACTTAAAACAACACCTATTATGTTTTATCTAATAAATTATAAATTAAGCATGTATGTATGGGGTTAACACTAGAGTTTGGTTTGCTTATTCATAACTTTTTTTAATTTTTTGTTAGGTTCAGATGCATACCGCATACCCCTGGTGGGAACATGTCTTGGTGTAACATGGAGACATGTGAAGGTTGATGGCTTTTTCTTTCTTTAATTTATGCAGTGTTGAAAAGAAGTATTTTTAAAACATTCCTAAATGTTATTAGCTTTTTACACCATAACAAATGCAAGCTATACACAATGATTAAAATAATTTTTTAGCAAGTTTAATTATCAAATTTGAATACACCGACAAATTTAAGAAATTATAATTATTATTGTTTACGTCGAAGTGCAAATATGATTAATCTCAACAATTTTTATTGTGGGCCTGAATTTTTTTTATGTGGGCTATTAAAGAGGTCCCGGGTCTTGAACCTAAAACCTGCTATGTTTGTTTTGTTTGGTTTGGTTCAAAACTGAAAGTCAACCTGCAAATTGTTTCGAACTTAAAACAACACCTGTTATGTTTTATCTAATAAATTATAAATTAAGCATGTATGTATGGGGTTAACACTTGAGTTTGGTTTGCTTATTCATAACTTCTTTTATTTTTTTGTTGGGTTCAGATGCATACCGCATACCCCTGATGGGAACATGTCTTGGTGTAACATGGAGACATGTGAAGGTTGATGGCTTTTTCTTTCTTTAATTTATGCAGTGTTGAAAAGAAGTATTTTTAAAACATTCCTAAATGTTATTAGCTTTTTACACCATAACAAATGCAAGCTATACACAATGATTAAAATAATTTTTTAGCAAGTTTAATTATCAAATTTGAATACACCGACAAATTTAAGAAATTATAATTATTATTGTTTACGTCGAAGAGCAAATATGATTAATCTCAACAATTTTTATTGAGGGCTTGAATTTTTTTTATGTGGGTTGTTAGAGAGGTCCCGTGTCTTGAACCTAGACATCAGTTTATTTGGTTTGGTTCAAAACTGAAAGTCAACCTGCAAATTATTTCGAACTTAAAACAACACCTATTATGTTTTATCTAATAAATTATAAATTAAGCATGTATGTATATATGGGGTTAACACTTGAGTTTGGTTTGCTTATTCATAACTTTTTTTAATTTTTTGTTGGGTTAAGATGCATACCGCATACCCCTGCCCCCTGGTGGGAACATGTCTTGGTGTAACATGGAGACATGTGAAGGTTGATGACTTTTTCTTTCTTTAATTTACGCAGTGTTGAAAAGAAGTATTTTTGAAAAGAAGTATTTTTAAAACATTCCTAAATGTTATTAGCTTTTTACACCATAACAAATGCAAGCTATACACAATGATTAAAATAATTTTTTAGCAAGTTTAATTATCAAATTTGAATACACTGACAAATTTAAGAAATTATAATTATTATTGTTTACGTCGAAGAGCAAATATGATTAATCTCAACAATTTTTATTGAGGGCCTGAATTTTTTTTATGTGGACTGTTAAAGAGGTCCCGGGTCTTGAACCTATAACCTGCTATGTTTGTTTTGGTCGTCACTAACATCAGTTTATTTGGTTTGGTTCAAAACTGAATTGTTTCGAATTTAAAACAACACCTATTATGTTTTATCTAATAAATTATAAATTAAGCATGTATGTATGGGGTTAAAACTAGAGTTTGGTTTGCTTATTCATAACTTTTTTTAATTTTTTGTTAGGTTCAGATGCATACCGCATACCCTACCCCTGGTGGGAACATGTCTTGGTGTAACATGGAGACATGTGAAGGTTGATGGCTTTTTCTTTCTTTAATTTATGCAGTGTTGAAAAGAAGTATTTTTAAAACATTCCTAAATGTTATTAGCTTTTTACACCATAACAAATGCAAGCTATACACAATGATTAAAATAATTTTTTTAGCAAGTTTAATTATCAAATTTGAATACGCCGACAAATTTAAGAAACTATAATTATTATTGTTTACGTCGAAGAGCAAATATGATTAATCTCAA
Organism: Centrapalus pauciflorus; assembly: GCA_020465985.1. Classification (NCBI taxonomy): domain Eukaryota; kingdom Viridiplantae; phylum Streptophyta; class Magnoliopsida; order Asterales; family Asteraceae; genus Centrapalus; species Centrapalus pauciflorus. The sequence goes on from JAANYP010003187.1 coordinate 150,593, forward strand.
CAATTTTTATTGAGGGCCTGAATTTTTTTTATGTGGGCTGTTAAAGAGGTGTTTGGCAGTCCATAGAGGGCCCAGCCCCTCCCCCCACCCCCCACCACTTCTCAACCTGTACATCCGCCCCTAGGATCATGGGTCAATTATAAAAAGCACAAATAGAATACTTGTTATATTTGTTGTATCGTTTCTGTGTAGAAACGTCGTCTTCTAGAATTTGTTAATAAGTAAAATTATTAAAAGAATCAGATATTAAAAAATCGAGTTCATTATTCTAAATAAGAGTACTTTTATATAGATTTTAATACAAATTCCGGACTAGGTCAGCAAAACTGTTCTTCTAGATGCATTTTATTGCTTTGTGCTTACATTAATTAGGTGAATTTATTATGTAACTAAATTCTTGCATCTAAATTATTGAAGTTGATATTTTTTAATTCGGTCGGGAATAGTCGGAATACATAATGCAATTACATATTAGGAAGCAATTGCCACTCTAATTTACAAAACAATATAAAAGTACATAGGAATTTTTGATATTAATTCAGCATCACCGTATATATTTGATTTTTTCGCTTTGGTTTCTTACAATTTGGTTTTGTTCGGTTTATGGGTTGAGTCCCAAAACATTTCCATTGGAGAATCTTGTGCTCAAACTATGAGCGGTACGTTAGATATATAATGTAATTGTATTAGGGTATTATATACATTTAGCCTTTCAGGGTTTCGTTTGTAACCTATATAACATGGTATAGGGATCATTAAAACAAGCATGAATTTTCAAGAAATTAATACAATCAAAAATACAAATTTCAATAATAAAGGTATCGTGAAATTTTTTTGTTAACATGCAAGACAACATAAAATTCTATTTTTGTCAAGAAATGACATGGAATTCAATATTTAGGTCGATAAAAGGTATCAAATGTTGTTTTTTGTTTGCCGAAAAAGAGACTATAAAAAATTAACTTTTTACCTGATTAATATGTCTTTGATGCTTTTTTGTCAAAATTAAATTTTATATTAACTTTTTGGCCCAAAAAATTTCACATTACATTTATCGTCAAATTTTATATTTTAAGCCTTTTTAGGAAAATTGTTCATAAAACAAGTGTGAGTAAATGTTAGATTGTTTATATACTAACATATATGCATAATTTAATATTTTTGTTAAATATACAAGCATGTGGTTGGCTTTCAGATCGAGTAATTGAGGTCCATGCATGCATATGGCTTATTCATTGTTTGAAGTTATATGCATCTAGAATGCTTGCATGGCGACATGGCATTGGCTACCAACACAAATTCTGGTTGGCTTTTAGATCGAGAAATTGAGGTCCATGCATATGGCTTATTTATTGTTAGAAGTTAATTATATGCATCTAGAATGCTTGCATGGTAACATGGCATTGGCTACCATGCACACAAATTCTATACATTAATGGGTTGTTGTATTCAGTTATCAACAAATTTTTTATGCAATTAATATATACAACGCCTAGTTAAAATTATAAATACTAAGCTAATTAAATCAATGCAAAATAAGAATTATAATGTTTAGTTTCCTTCTTTCTGTGAACCATAACTAGACGCTCGAGTTTTCGTGTAAATTTGTTACGAAAATGCACATTGTCAAAGAATCAAAGAAATTTATAAAACCTTCCAATCCAACTCCACCAATACTTCGTCAATTCAAGCTTGGCTTCATTGATGAGCTTATGTCAAACGTAAGTGTTACTAGTGTGCTCTTCTTCTCGGCTCATAATAGTAACAATTTAGAGTTTGTTGTCAAGTTAGAAAAATCACTTGAGAAAATCTTAATATCATTCTACCCTCTTGCTGGTAGATATGTTGAAGAAACTCAAACGATTGATTGTAATGATCAAGGTGTTGAGTTTATTAAAGCAACATGTAACATCAAACTTCAAGATCTTCTTGACTCCAAAGTGAATGTGAAGTTCGTTGATGAATTTATTCCATCTATATTGGGGTCTTCTAATCAAGTTACGGACCCTTTACTTACAATTCAAGTTACCACATTTGAGTGTGGAGGTGTAGCACTTGGTGTAAGCTTTAGTCATAAGATTGCTGATGCATCCACTCTCGGTACTTTCCTGATGAAATGGGGTGATATGAATCGAGAAGAAAAGGAGGCAGAATTCACAGGTTCAGTGTTCAGATCACCCTCACTGTTTCCTGCTCGTGGTACGTCTCCCCCTGATCATGGACTTGTAACATCAAAAAGTGATTATATGCTAGAAAAGATTGTGACTTTGAAACTTTCATTTAGCGAGAGTGAGATATCAAACTTGAAAGAGAAACTAGTAGCCAACAAAAGAAATGGTAACATAAAATGGTCAAAGGTACAATTCGTGTCAGCTTTAATTTTAAAGGGTCTCATTGCAGTTGATAGAGCAATACACAAGTATACCAGAGATTGTATCCTCGTTCAGATAATAAATCTAAGGGAGAGAACTGCATCCTTAATACCAAAAGATTCTTGTGGGAATATTGTTGCAATGCTAGTAACAGAATGTGGAATTACTGAAGCAATCGAAGACTTGGCAGATCTGTTGACAAATTCTATTAACAAAACCATAAGCCGCTACTCCAAGGTACACCATGATGATGAGGAAGGGCAAACAATGATTATTAATTCCTTCTTAAATCTTGCCAACTTTCCTCCCATGACAAATGTGGTTTGGTTTAGTAGTTGGTGTAGGTTCCCTTTATATGAAGTAGACTTCGGTTTTGGAAAGCCCGTTTGGGTAAGCTGTGGTAGCTTAGCTACAAAAAATGAAGCATGTTTGATGGATGGTATGGGAGGGAGTGGAGTTGAAGCATATGTGTGTTTGGAAGTTGAAAACATCTCTTATTTCGAAGAAGCTCTAGACATCAAAGTAGCTTCTACATAAAACCAAAAGCTTTCATACAAAGTTATATTTCTATTGTTGTGCTTAAAATGAATGGCTTTCATATGATGTTGTTGTGCTACTTTAGCCACTTTTTGTCGTTAATAGTTCAATATTTCTTGATGGTTTTACAATAGCAAACTAATCCCATTTTACACCTTCTACTTTTCCGTCATTCGTGGGTGTAGATTTGGTTGAATTTTTGTCACACCCTAAGTTATGATGATTAATTATATTTATTTAGGATTTAATATATGTGGGATTTTAAGGAAAAAAATGTGTTAGACTCTTGTAAGTAAACTTGAGGAATGAGGTGCTACAAGAAATTAGCTTAGGGTTCCTTCAACTTTGATTCAATATTGGATGGAGAAAATGAGATTGAAGACTTGCATGCAATATAATTTAAATCTTGAACACAATCTCATAAAAACTGCTTCTAAAGTTTAATTCTTTAAAACCCTAACTAGTGTTCAAGATGTGGGTTGATGGAGTATACAGTTTTGGAAAGAAACATTGGATTTGGTAAAGTTTGTGTTGGAAAAAAGTGTAAATTTTTCAAAGGAAAAGTGGTTTTTTCATGGTTTTGGACCAAATATAATTATATATAATTGTGATATATATAATGAATATTTTGTGGGTTTGTATTCTCCTTGAAGAGAGGATTCCAACGATATAAAGAACGTCCAAAACGGAGCTAAGATGAATGAGATATCGATGCTCAAAGATTGATGTTTGGAATGAAAGAAACATCTTCTAAGTGGGTGAAGAGAAGATGAAACCAAAGTGGGTTTATAAGGAGGAGTGTTCAAAGCAATGATAAGATTGTTTGTGGTTTTACTCCAATGCCTACCCGCGTGCAGGGGGGGGGGGGTGCAAATCTTGGACCTCGAAGGCTAAAATCCACTGAACTCGTGTACGCCAGCACCTGCGGACACGAATGCAGCTCCGAAAATCAGGGCTCGTGCGAGACAACCTTTTTACTCCAGGTGAGAGCTGAACAGCGGCGAGCAGGTTGAGGCTCAGCAGGCTTCGACCAAAGCTGTCCGGTGAGCGATTTAATGAGCTGTTACTATTTGGTTTTTGGTTTCAACACATAATTACTCATGATTAATTGACAATAAACCTTGTAATAATGGAATATTACAAAACGGTTTTTGTAATTAAAAAGATGATTAATTTTGTTGTTTCAACTCAAATTTCCTATAAAATAATAGGAGATTCAACACACCAACTTACTTGAAACATTTCTGGAAACACTTGAGATATTTGAAAGGTTTTACACTTTAATGGCGAGACGTTGCTCCTTCCAAGAACGAAGATCACTTTGAATTCAAGTGTTTTTTCAGGCAAGTTGGTTACTTCCGGCAGTACACGCTGCTTTGGCTGTTGTACCCTGGGAAACAGACTTCGAATCTGTTTTAAGGGAATCGTGTCAAACACGAGACTCAGCCTTTATTTTCTGTATTGTAATTTACTTTTCGTAGTTTTATTTCTTTTATTTGTAATTTTAATTTCCGTACTTTATTTATTTCTGTGTATTGTAATTCCATTTCTTGAATTGTAATTCGTAATAATTTTCTTATATTTTATAATTGGTATCGGGCACAATATCCCTACAGTTTGTATTGGAGTTTTTGTTTGAACAGGTATGTAACTCTTAACACTTTTCTAAAAGAAACCAGTGATTAATTGTGAAGGTTTAACTCAAAAAATTTCAAGATAAGAGTTCGTGAGTCTATTAGATGAAATTAGAAGAAAATTATTTCAAATGGGATAGTTTGAGAATGTTTTGGTTAGGATTTCTAAACAAAGTTGTCACTACAAAAAAAATGTGAAATCTCTGCAATTTTTAGACTAAATGTACACACTTTAAAGCGCATACAATTATAAAGTCCACACTTTTCAATTGTGTGGAGATTATTGGTGTGACAAAAAGATTTCAAATGCCCACACATACAAGCGTGGACAATGTTTACTTGTCCGCGGTTAAAAACGTATCCTAATCAACTAAAAGTCTACGGTTATAAGTGCACACTCATTAACTATATGTACACACTTACAAATGTACATAAATCACATAAAAGTTTACGGTGATAAGCGTGGACCTATTTACTAATGTAAGCACTTACAAATGTGAACATCTCACCTATATGTTTACAGTTACAAATGTGGAGAAAATACTCAATGTCCACTCCTATAAGAATGGACAAATCATGTCATTATAATCCACAAATTATGAAAATATTTCGGTTCACTACAATTATAATATTAAATCACATGAAAGACTTGATTTTATTTTATTTGATAACCAACCTTCAATATAAAAGGTAAAAAGTATATCTAATAAAGTCTCACGAACACAAAATGTTAAAATACAAAATAAAAGTAAAAAGGATGTAGAGGAGAAGCTGCTTGATCTTAACAAGCCGTCGATTGGAAGACCAGTGATGACTAACATAAACAATCACTACAAAAAAATATCAATTGTACACGTTATTTTTACACACTTTTAGTAAGTGCGTAAAAAAGTTTTATGTTTATTCACACTTATAAGAATGTAAAAATTAGTTACAATTACAAGTGTGGAGTTTTTATACTCAAATATGAGTTTTAAAAAAAGTTTGCAGATATAAATGTGGACAAACTAATAATTTGTCCACGCTTAAAGTATGAAAATTAATTTGTCACATTTAATTTGTCCGCATAAGAGGAAGCGTGACAAAATTGAGTGTGATAAATTTATCTTTACACTTTCAAGTGTGAAAAAATTAAAATTTGTCCACACATATACATGTGAATTTTTTTCTTCGTGATTTTAAATGTGGTAATTAGGATGATTTAGTATATATTATCACACTTATTACTGCAATAATTTTAAACACATTTATAAGTGTAGAAAATTTACTAAATTTTTACACACTTTTAAAAAGCGTGTAAAAATGATGTGAACAAATGACATATTTGTTGTAGTGAATTGACGCCATTCGTGAATTGTGGGTCCATATTTCAGCAGCAACTACATTGCATCTGAGGTCAGTAAGAACCGCAAAGATCTCGGAGAGCAAGCCAGGACGGTCACGCCCCGTCAGCTCAATCGTAGTGTTTTCAGAAGCGTATTGAACCCCAACTGAACCTCTCAAGGTCCTGAAGCTGAAACCCCTTGGCCCAAGTGACTGCAACAACACCCAAAATAAACAATAATATATAAGAAGAAAGTGTAAAATTATTATATATAGTTCGTTTCAAAACATGAAGAAATGAAGAAACCTACTGAGGTCCACGAGATCCTGCATGATAGTTGTTGCTGCAGAGCCTGATGAGCCGCCTCATGCGGGGAAAGAAGAATCGTAATCAGAAAGCCCTGCAGGATCTTGTGGCACCAACAACAACGATGACATGATGAATGATCTTTGGGAAGAAAACTGTGTATTAAAGGGTTTCATAGCACCAGACAAGATAACTCTATACAATTATCAAAGACAAATTCAGATTTAAATAATCATGTAGATAGTTCATATATTCTTTTCCCATTTGGCTTCTTTCCAATTACTTCTGTGACTTTCTAAGCATAAATTTAGTCAAATATATTCTCATCAAATTCTGAAATGTGCTTCTCGCCGTAATCATATAATATCTCTGTGATGCATTTTTATATAAACAACCCATATTTTAATGAGTTCTGTTTTCTATTCTAAAGTAGTACATGTTCCAGGCATGGAGGACGTACGGATTCCCAATCAGACGATCAACTTCCTTCCGAGTTCTGTCCCAAAAAGTGCAACATCCTTTTTTTTTCGAGTTCTTATGTAAAAATGTAATGTTTGTTTGTTGATATATACTATATACTATACTCTAATCCAAATTTATCAAGTTGCTCACCAACTATTATTAGAAGAACTTAGTAATTAAGATAATTATCACCAGTTTTTTCTTGATTTTGGCAGATTCCATAAACTTATCTTTTATAGGTCAGATAGTCACCAAATATAAGTAATTATTAATCCTAAAACTTCTATCAAACTATGCATATTTCACCTTAAAGCATTTTCTCATATGCACATTCATTGGTTTCAAATTCATTGGTCACCAAATATAAGAAAATTCTAGGTTTTGAGTATGGCACCACCTACCAAATAAAGGACAATAGATTAATCCAAATTGCAGCTTTAGTTGATGAAGGGAGCAAGAACTATTATATTCCACTTGAATAATAAACCCGAATTAACTATATTGTCAAATCATTAAGATAAATTATAAATGTGTAACACAATTTAGTTCCTATTCAAATTCGGCCTAAAGCCCAAACCATCTATCCTAAACAAGTAATAAAATAGAGGATACCTAATACCAAAGATTGATGTAACAAAACACGGAAGCTAAAAATAACAGAAAAACAATAATCTTACCGTGTACAAGCGTATTTATTGTAGAACTTCAAAACATTTATTGTTGAACTCTCCTGCTCCAACCTTCACAACTCTTACATTGTATGTAATAGCCGGAGTCAAGCAAAAGAAAACAAGTTAAGATCTTATATATATATATATATATACATACATATATATATATATATATATATATATATATATATATATATATATATATATATATATATATATATATATATATATATATATATATATATATATATATATATATATATATATATATATATATATTATACTAAGACATTTCATCACAGACAAGTCTTTATAAAAAGTTGAATTAATAAACATTACATCAAAAAAACAACACTAACACGTCACTGTTAGCAGTCATCTTCTATTTCAATGTCTGTCCTATGCCAACTTGGTGCCTCATTAACATCATCAAGAATCAGAAGATTACAAGGCTCACATGAGGTATACGAGTCATCATCATATATATTCGAATTAGCCCCCATGTCATATATATCCCTTGGCTTAGTCATTATTACATGCGACCAACCAATGTCTTTTAGATCCTCTATGTAGAACACTTGTCTAGCTTGGGAAGATATTAAAGGATCATCTTTCAATGATTCACCGGTGTGTACCAATGGCCTAGAAAAGTTTACAAGAGAAAACCCATATCTATCCTTTTTGAGCCCTCTTGAAGGTCGAATATCAACCCAATTGCAACGAAAAAGCACCACTTTATATCCGGAAAAATACTCTAGCTCAATAATGTTGGTAAGTTTTCCATAGTAATTTCCTCCTTCAACTTCTACCATGATTCCAGAATTTTGTGTCTTTTTAAATTCTTCATGGCTCATTGTAAGGAATCTAAAACCTCTAGTGATAAACCCTTTATATTGCTTAGCAAAAGTGCTTGGGCCAATAGCAAGGGCCACTTCTTCATCAAAGTTGTTCTTTTCTAAGAATGGCACCTGTCATTATTAAATATCATTGTTAGTTAATGCACCTAGAATATAGAGTAAGAATAAAGAATTTTGAACCTGGTGTTGAAGCCACGAAGAAAATTTCTCAACAAGCAATTTCTCTATTCTCTTTGAGTTCATTTGTTCCACCCGGAGACCTTGTTGTTCAGCCAAAAAGCGACTACAAAAAATAGATAATCTAACATTTGTAATGCACTATTTAATGCTGGACGTAACAATTAGTTGAAAATGTTACTTACTCACGGAAAGACTGAATTTTACTATGGTTTAGTAACACATAACGGTGTGCTTGAGCAAATGACTTGTTATCAAGTTTAATAATATCAACCTTTCCTAACTTACGACCCCCAGAATTAAGCATGTACATGTCTTTGCCAAGAATATTTTCAGCATTCCTAGGAGGGCGATTAAATCGAGTCTCCGCACCTTCAAAATATCTCGAACAAAAGGTAAGACACTCCTCTTTAACATACTCTTCTGCAATTGAACCCTCGGGTTGAGCCTTATTACGAACATAGGACTTCAACCGCATTAAGTACCTTTTAAGTAAAGTATAACAAAGAAAGTTAGTGTGAAGTAAAAATGCATATACTGATATTTTTAGAAACAATAGTTACTGTTCAACAGGATACATCCATCTATAATGAACAGGTTCACCAAGCTTAGCCTCTGATATCAAATGAATAGTTAAATGGACCATAATTGTGAAAAAGCTGGGAGGAAACAATTGTTCCAACTCACATAATGTATGCATAACTTGATGTTCCATTTTATCTAATTCACTAAAGTCAAGAACTTTAGCACATAACCCTTTGAAAATTGAACAGAAATCAGACACCGCTTTAATAACTCGAGATTGTGATCTTAAAACCATGGAAGCCCTTAAAACAATTGGCAAGATGTCTTGCATTAAAATGTGACCATCATGACTCTCAAGATTGAAAAGCTTACAGTCTTTCAAGCTTACACACCTTGAAATATTTGAAGCATATCCATCGGGAACTTTAAGATTTTTAGAACTTGCAAAAAGTTGGACTTCTCAACATTAGACATAGTGTAAAATGCAGGCGGAACGTATGGCTTTTTGTTCGGACGGTTTACAAGGTGAAGACTATGCCTTATTCCCATTTCCTTGAGATCCTTGCGAGTGTTTTCGTTGTCTTTAGTCTTCCCAATTAAATTTAGTAAAGTCTCGAGCAAATTATCACAAACATTTTTTTCAACATGCATCACATCCAAGTTATGTCTAACTAAATTATGCTCCCATTACGGCAAATCAAAGAAGATACTTTTCTTTTTCCACAACAGGGTCTCACCATCAATATCATCTTCTATGAAATTCTCTATATCTTTAAATGCACTAGAGTCATCATTTATTGCATCCATTGTACAAGGAGAACTATTTGTTAAACAATTAACATCACTCCTTGTCCTCTTCTTAAAAGATTTAGAAGACTTTCCATATGTAAATGTTGCACCTCTCAATTGTTCCAAAATATCAGACCTTGTTAATGAAATGGGAGGGCCCTCCTCCTCGATCGTACCATCAAATTTGTCCTTCTGAAATCGATAATAATGATTTTGCACTAGCCATCTACGATGTCCCATATAGCAAAATTTTTTCCCATGCTTTAACCACATTGAACGAGTAGAATTAGCGCAAACTGGGCATGCCACACGACCCTTGGTGCTCCAACCAGATAAGTTAGCATAGGCTGGAAAATCATTCACTGTCCATAAAAGCGAAGCTATTAACTTGAATTGTTGTTTAGAAGAAGCATCATAGGCATCTATACCGCCCCACAACATTTTTAGCTCTTCAATTAAAGGTTGTAGATAAATGTCTATATCATTCCCAGGAGCTTTTTCCCCTGGAATAATTGCTGATAGAATAAAAGATGACTGTTTCATGCATATCCAAGGAGGTAAATTATATGGAATGAGTAATACCGGCCATATACTGTATGTTGTACTCATTGTACGAAAAGGATTAAATCCATCACTAGCAAGGCCAAGCCTTACATTGCGAGGATCTGAGGCGAACTCTGGATGCCTAGCATCAAATGCTTTCCAAGCAAGACCATCTGCTGAATGCCTTAGCTTTCCATCATTTGTTAAACACGTCTCATGCCACCTCATCTCCTTTGCCGTTTTATCAGACATGTATAGCCTTTTTAGTCTTTGTATTAAAGGAAAATAACGCAAAACTTTTTCTGGCCTTTTCGACTTGTGTGATTTGGAAGTTTCACCAACTTCATCGCTCATATCCCTTTTATATCGTGGAGCTTTACAAGCATGACATGACTGTTGACCTTCCGTCTCACCCCAATAGAGCATGCAATCATTAGGACATGCATGGATTTTCTTATAACCAAGTCCTAGATCATTAGTTAATTTTTTGGCTTCATTAACAGATGATGACAATGATGTTAGGTGAGGAAATGCATCCTTTAAAAGCTCCAGCAACATGCCAAAAGCCTTATTAGATATGCCACACATACATTTGATGTGATATAAGCGTAAAGTGAAGGACAGATTAGAAAACTTGCAACCCGGATAAAGTTCATTGTCACATTCTTCTAGCAACTTTTTGTACGAGATATCCTCACTACTATGATCAGAATTTTCTGTTGCAGGTTCGATGTCTCCTTCACTATTTGATTCCCTTAATTGCTCGTTATTCGAAGGCAAAGAACTTACACCTAAGGCATCTTGAACCAAACCTATAATGTTGTCTTGAAAAGAAGAAGATTCTTGAATGCTATCAGACTGAGAGTATAGTGAAGACATAGATAACTCCCCATGAAATGTCCATGTGGTGTACCCAGGTAAAAATCCATAACGCAATAGATGCGCATGAACAGTCCCACCTTTAACCATTTATCATTACAACATCTAAGACATGGGCATATAATTGATCCTCTTATATCTCTAACACGAGCAAAACCAATAAAATGCTTAACTCCATCTTTAAAAGTATTGCTTGTAATATGAGCTTTGATCCAACTCTTGTCCATTATATCAATATACCTAAACGAATCATAGAACCACGAGTAACGACCAAGTAGTGAATATATATATATATATATATATATATATATATATATATATATATATATATATATATATATATATATATATATATATATATATATATATATATATATATATATATATATAGACTTTGAATATAATAAAAAAATTTACTAAAAATACAAAAACTACTAGTATTTTCTCAACCATTTATAATAAAAACAGAGCCAACATTTATGATGAATCTAGAATTGTAAGAACCAACCTACAGCACATATAATTTTTTCATTAATGAACTAATATTTACCTAAAATAAAAATGTGTCATTATTATCCTTAATGATCATAGTTAAATTCAAATGTAAAAATTTAATTTTAATTATATATAAATTTTATAATAATTTATTTAAAAATAAAAAATATGTATTTTTCTAAATCAACCCATGTAATACATGAGTTGATTAACCTATATATTATAATAAAACAAAACAATTCATGTCACATGTCACTTCTACAATACAAAAAGATAATTACAACTTATTAAAAATAAAAGATAAATACAATTTAATATTATTAAAAAAGATAAATATACTCTATTTTTTAATCTGTAATAATAATAAAAAATAAACACAATTATTATTTTTGTATGTTTTTATTTTCACTCATATACATTTTATATAAATAAATTTATATAAAAATATCCACGTAATACGTGGGTTATAAACTAGTTTATAATAAAAACAGAGCCAACATTTATGATGAATCTAGAATTGTAAGAACCAACCTACAGCACATATAAATGGTTTTTAGCATTTAAAATTTTAGGCAACTCATACCCAATCCAAATTGAACTAGACAAGTTTTTTTTAGCACAATACAATTCAACACAACAGAATAATGATATGATTAACTATAGAAAAAATATTTCCTCATGTTTTATCCAATTAACCCAACTAATCCTTTGGGAAATTATAATGCATCATCGTTAATTATGGTAATAAAGATAGCAGTCTGCAGTAAGTATGTTTCAGGATTTGCCTTATTCATTTGTAGTGGGAATAGATTTTGTTAGAAAATGGGAGTCGTGTGATTCTTTTTAATTACCTCAAACTTGCATAGTATTAATCATAAAATCCAGAACATAAAATATCTCCATTTTATAATCATACACACCTGCAACTCTTCCAGATGATGTGAAGCAAATGATAACAGATGCTTTCACTAACACAACTTCAAAACTAAATTTCATCTTCTTTTCCTTTTCAATTTATGTTTTCAATAATGGATGGATATGATGGAACACATATACTCAATTCCTAAAATTTTCTCAACCATTTATAATAAAAACAGAGCCAACAATGGAGTATCTGTGTATATACTCAATTCCTAAAATAAATCGAATCATAAAATAAGTATGAACACAGGAGCAAAATCAGTGGTGAAATCATACCTGTCGGCCAAAAAATAGAGAAGTATCGAGATTGAGCAAAATCAAAGCATAAGTTGAGTGATTAGAACAAACTAAAAGAGTATTAACAATACAAAACTTCAATGATAAATGATCGAAAGGATTATAAAGAACACCACGAGAACGGTTGCGGTGGCAACAAGCGTATGTACCTGAACCACAATGAGATCTGGCCGGTGTTTCAATGATAATTGATCGAAAGCTACGACATCCTGCACCACCACGAGAACGCTGGAATCGTTTGGTATCAATACGACGGTCGATGCTAATACCTGAACCACAATGAGATCGGCCGCTGTTTCAACTTTCAAGCAAGCAAAGCGGCTGTTTCAAGCAAACGAGATCCTCAGCTTTTGATTTGGGCTAATTTGTTAGTTTGGGCTTAGGGCAAAATGTTTTAAATTACAAAATTTCATTTCTAAAGACTGTCCATATTATTTGTGAGTTTTACTTTTTCTTAGAAAATAAATGATAAATTTTCTTTTCTATTGTTTAACAGTTTGAAGTGTGTACTTTTTATATTTGTATACAATTATAATTGTGGCATTTATTTTTGTTAATATACAATTTTAACCGCGTACTTTATTTTACATTTCTTTGCATTTGTAAATGCGACAAATTTTACCACTCTTATAACCGCGAATATATTTTTTCCTCTACATTTCTAAATGTAAACATGTTTCTCTACATTTATGGTTGTATAATTTTTTATAAGGCTTACACTTATTAATGTAAATACTTTTTACACGGTCATAATTGTGAATATTGCATTGAAAATTTACACGGTATCATCAACTGCGAAAAAAAAAGTGTGAATAATCTTCATTTTTGTTGTAGTGTGTTTACGAAGGTTTAATGAAGTTGGGTGGAAATTTAGCATGATTTTGGGTTGGTTTCGTGGTTAAAAATATTAGAACTAGTTTCGAGCGGAGATTTTCGAGTTTTAGACAACACTTGTATGTATTCTTAAAAAAAAATCATATAAAATCAATATAGCATATACAATCTAAAGGACTTTTGAATTCCTTATAATTGACGCATCATTTTTTTATAATTATTTTTGATTTTTTAATAATCTACATCGATTTTCATTAAAAACCACTCTATTCTAAAAAAACAATTACAATATCCTAAAAACTCTTGAGGTTACTTAACAAATGTTTTTAAGATTTATTGTCTTTTCTTTTTTTATAACGGTTATATAAATAATGTCCACTTTCTATGTTAAAAGCTTCACCTTTTGAGATCCTCGTGCAAGCTCCCACCTCCTTGATCAAGTCTTTCGTGAAGGACTTCATGGACCACCCACCACTCCTAAGGCACTTCCTATTCCATGTTGTCACTTCTTTGACATGTCATTGTCACATAAGCCAAAGAACTCTTTTCGAAGGACCCATTTGAGATGTTCTAAGAATTATCAGACTTCTAAGTTCCTTTTAAGTAACACATCATTTTTTAAATTTATTTATATTATTTTTAAAACCTACATCATATTTTTTTAAACAACTATTCCTTTTTTTAAATCAACTTACAATCCAAAAACTCTTGAGGTCCTTGACACATATTTCTTACAAATTTATTTTCTTTTTTGCTTTTTTTAAACCAATTATATAAATAGAAGGTGTAACATCCGTCTTTTTGACCTGGTACGTGGAATTATTTTAGTGGATAATTATTCTATTTATATTGAGTTGGTCCAATTATATCCCGTTTCGTGGATTGATACGTGTCGGGATTGGGATTGCGTGTCTCCGGGTTATAATTTTAGCGGATTAATTATATATTTGGGATCATGTGATTAAATGGGTTAAAAGAGTATTAATAGTGAAAAAGTGATATCGGGTTCGGGTTATTGGGTTCGGGGCTTGCCTAAAATAGAAATATATATGAACGTGCCTTCCCCTTTTCATTCCTTTCTTCATTTCGGAGCCCTAAGGTGTTGTATGTGTATATGTGTGTGTGTGTTTGTGAGAGACTCCAGCAGCAAGTAGCAGCCCTTCAACTAAAATTGATTGCTGAAAATCTGATCTTCTTCATCTCTTTTAGTGTTCTTGAGCTCCAAGAGGTAAGAGGCTATGTTTTGAAGGGTTAATTCATGTTGTATGCTATGAAATCATAAGGGATAGTTATGGGGTCTGTAAAGGGTTAGCATACACTGATTTATGAGTTTATTTGTGGCTGAAAACGGTTCATATGGGAGTTTTAACTCCTGGACAGAGCTAAAATTCGAAGAACAGGGATGAACTCAGGCGTTGGGTCGCGGCGCGACTATGGCTGGGGGCGATGCGGCTGGCGGTTGAGCCGGGTTCTGCTTGGGTTTCGTAGAGATGTTTGAGCTGGGTTTTGGGGTCTTGTTGAGAGTTGTTTTTGGGTGGGGTTTCGGTTGGGTTTTCGGGGTTTCCGTTGAGGTTGTTGGGTCCGGGTCGTTTACGGGGTTATTGTTATTCGGTTATATGTGTCAATTGGGATTGAGATTAATGGTTGGGATCCGTGTGTTTACAGGGACGAGCAGACAGCGGGCCGAGTTTGATCAGGGGGTTCAGAGTTCTGCGAATCAATCAGGTGAGTACTCGAGTTCTTTCTAAACGTGTGCCGTCTTTTGTGTTATTAGTTGTAAAACTATATTTGTGTGTGTTATATATATGAGACAGGGACGTGAACCTCAGGTATATTTCTATGCTTTTATATGTGATGTATATGAGATATGAGATCTATTCCAGGGGTCCGTGATGAGTCCCATACGGACAGCGATTTGCGATACGGGATCGGGCGGGTTGACTGTCCCTAACAGTACTTGGGGCGTATATATACGGCAGGGCCTGTAGCCTAGTCGCTCCTGTGCTACATGGTTATTGCTAGTCACTGCTGTATGCGGTGTGTTAGCCGGGGAAGGGTCCTCACTGGGGTGGTGCTAGTGGCCAGATCTCATACTTATGTTATCATACCTAAGATGCGTGTGGCCAACAGGGATAGGGACAGGGACTATGTGTGCTATGTGCTATGTGTTTATGTGCAGTGTCTAACCCTCGCGTGCTCGGCTTTATAGCTCACGTCTTCGAGTCTAACGTGTTCACGGAATCAGAAGGGATCACAGCAGCAGCCGCCGAGATAGAGCTGGGGTTGAATTGAAGATCTGATATCTGTTTTGTGAAATGTTAGAACTGCATGTGATAGTGTTTTAGGTGTATTAGTATGTGTATTTGATACCCAGGGATATTATGTTTAGCTTAATCTGGGTTTGCGAATGTACTGGATTGTAATTTTCTGATTAGCATTGTGTATAAAACTTTAAATTGTCAGTGATCTGCATTATCCATTGACACGTGTATTATGGATTGCATGCGTTATTGCCACTTATGATATTGTGTTAACGTGGCATTTCTGGGATCAGGAGGGGTGTTACAGAAGGACTCACCCTCTTTATGAATCTCACCCTTTGAGGCCCTTACATTAGCTCCCTCCCCTTCAACTCCTTTAATAAGGGACCTTCCCTTTTCATAAACCAGTCATGCACTTCTTCCTAAATGCATCCATGTTGTCACGTTTTTGTCACCACATTGTCACATAAACCAAGGACCTCTCTTTCATGGACCCATTGTGGATGTTGTTTAATCTTTAGACTTTATAAGGGATTCAACCTACTGCAATTGTTCAAAAATCAAAATTTTGATAGTTGTGCAAATGTGGACACAAATTTAAGAAAATGAGTTGAAAATTCAAATTCCTGGATAATTATGAAACCTTTTTATATGCTATTTTAGGTCAATTTTAGCCTCATTCCGGGGCTTGTTTTTTCGGCCTTAAAAGGCTCATTCGATTTTGCGAATTGTTGCTTCTGTTTAAGACTTGCGGCTTGCTTTGAAAAGAAACCAAAGGAAACTGATTATTGTGCATGGGTTTCGTATTTTGGTTATAACTCTTTCATACGAACTTGGATTTAGACGAAGAGGAAACACGTGGTTATGACTTTTATCTTTTGAGAATTAGCTCAATAGTTACTGACTTAGAAAGTCAAGGGGTATGGCTCAGCGAGTCACCACCTGAACTGCACTATTGTGTTTCCCTAAACTGCTTCCATCCTTTGAATCAACTTGAAACATGTTTGTAGTGCATTATTATACAACATTTAGCATACACACACACACACACACTCACATACATATATACATACATACATATATATATATATATATATATATATATATATATATATATATATATATATATATATATATATATATATATGTGTGTGTGTGTGTGTGTCTGTGTGTGTATAAGCATTCTTTAACTCTTGTTTAATCATTTGGGTACCAAATCCTCTCTCTTTTTCATCATATAAACTCACATTTCATCATTGAGTCATTGTAATAAACCAGAGTATTGGTGCTTATGAATTCACATGTATGATTCTTTAATTGAGTTAGGACTTGGTGACAACTCCTAACTCACAAAACTAACATTTAATTGATGTATGATTCTTTACAATATTCATCTACTTTTTTTCTCAAGGAACAAGACAAGATGAAAAATGGATACACACACTTAGAAATTTAATGGAGCTTAACATATGATTCTCAAGACCAATGAACATAATTTCTTTTGCAAATTAGCCTTAAGGCTTCAACCATGTTAATTGGGTGATGGAAATTTTTTTAGAAATGGGTGGAAAAAAAACTTATATTACAAATGCTTGGTTTTGGGAGAGTTATTAAATATACTTGGGTCAGACTTAGAAACACCGACCCGTCGGAACCCTCTTAAAGGTCGGGCTTAGGAACTCCGACATGTCATTGACTCATTGTCAACATTACGAGCCGCATGCTAACCCAATATTCACAATACTTAATAACAAAAAATTAAATACAAAAACTAATAAATGAATAATAATAAAGTAAATTTAAAATATAAAGACAAAATTAAATTAAATTTTATATCTAGAAATTATGTCTAAAATTTAAAGATTAAATTTATATGTAAAATATAAAGATAAAAATTAAAATTTAAACACTACAAATTTAAATGTAAAAAATTAATAAGTTTTTTTAATATAAATAATTTTACAACTATGATATAATGTTTGACTACACGACGACATTACGGAGGAGATCTACTTCGATTATATTTGAAATTTAAATACATCCTTTATTTTAAATTATAATACAATACAACAAATATAAGTTGAATCCTTTATTTGGTACAATAAGAATTACAAGTATTCAGACATTGCTTGGACATCTACTTCGATTATGTCCCGGTCGAAAACAAATGGTACAACAACGAGTACGAGGTTCGTCTGGATCTCGGTCATCCATCTCATTACGTATCCGACATGCTTTTCTTCTGCCTCTAGCCGTAGTTATTTTTGAGACATCTGCCTTTATGTTCCAACCCGGGTTAGTCAAGTGATCTGGGTGTGGTAGGGGTTCAAAATTGCATAGGTATTGTTGACGATAAGTATTTATTGTATAAACTTCATCAACGACGGTTCTGATTTCTTCGCCTCTGTCACGGCAAACAGCAATTGCATGAGAGCATGGAAACCTAGTCATTTGCCACTTTCCACATGTGCATGTGCGTTCAAAAAAATTGAACTGTATAATCATTTCCTCCCCTGTCGTATGTGGTCAACCTTGAGAAAACTCGGTATGTCCCCTCTGCATAATTAAACTGATTGATTTTATGCTCCTGTGCGTATCTTTCACTAAGTGTGTATAGTCTCCACATTCGAGGTGGCAATGACATGTTGCAGTTATGTGCGATCTCACTGTGCTTCCTGAAATGCTGGACTGTTTTGTTGAATGTATGATCAATACAAGCTTTTATAGGAAGGAGTCTGGATTGTTGACGTTCTTCCGAGTGTTCGGAGCTATAATCATCAGATTTAGCTTGAAGCCTCCGCAATTCGTAGTGCATTCCTCGTGATGTTCCTGCGATGCAACACGTGATGGTACTGTATGTAAGTTATAAATCATCCATTCAAGAACGAACATCTTGAATTGAAACAATGAAAAGGAATATCTGGATCCTTCTTTATTTTCTATTTTATGTTGCCTATGCCTCTGATATTTCACAAGAGATTCTTAATCATGACTAACAATGGAAGAAGTTTAAGAAGAACGAGCCAACGCTCTAGTAATCCTTCTGGAGCTCTTCATGTTCGATTCTTGTACTTTTACAAATGTATCTGGCTGCTCTCCTTGTAGGATTCAGAATCAGTAGTTTTTTTATTTGTATGTTGCTTTATTATTGTATTTCAACATGAATTTGAATGTTAATTTTCATATTATTGTATGTGTTTCAACATGAATTAGAATGTTAATTTTCATATTATTGTATGTGTTTCAAGATGAATTGAATTGTTAATTTTCAAATTATTGTATGTGTTTCAACATGAATTAAAATGTCAATTCTGAATTGTTATATGTATTTCAACAAAACTTTTGGTCTTTACCACTTTTGTGACTAAACTAACTTTTATCTATTACAAAATAACCCCTGAAAATTGTTCCATAAGCTCATTTGGTGAACCGTCTTCGGCATAATTTCTTCCTCTATAAATCACAGCACTCGTATAAACCGATCCTCTTTAAACATCATGTTCAATAAGCCCATCTCGTGAACCATCTTCGATATAATTTCTTCCTCTATAAATCATATCACTCGTATAAACCGATCCTCTTTAACCATCATGTTTAATAAGCCCATCTAGTGAACCATCTTCGACATAATTTCAGGTAGAATCATCATCGCAATTTGACGTAAAACAAATGCTACCTGCTATACAATCCTTTTAGGAGTTCGGACACTACTCAAGGCACTCCAATGACAATGCTTCCACTCGATAATTAAACTGAAAAACTCATACAAAACAACAACACCATGCATAATTAAATAATCCTCATTTGACAACAATAGTTTAAACAAAGTAACCAGTAATGATGTACCTTTCATAGCCTGATCGGAGAAGAAAACTGTATCGTGAAGAACACGTTGATTGTGGATTGTGGTGGTTTTCCGTATCATATCTTCGAGGCTTGAACTCCAATTTAGGGTCACAGCAATCCGTAACATCAATAAATTATCTTTTTACAAGTACAAATTTATCAAAATCTATATATTTACAAGTAATGTGTTTAAAATCTATTATTGTCTTGATTATCACATGTATTACAAAGGCGTGGCCCTGTATTCATCACTCGCCCTCGTCTGTGGCAATATTGCTTTGAGGTGTTGGCATTCTGGGTTCCGACATCGATGGTTCTTCTGCATTTAGTGTTTCAGATATCCAGTTTAGACTAATAGACGTATCCCAGTCTTTATTTTCTGAATACTGATCATATGGCACAACCAAAATAGATTCAGATGCTCCCTCTTGTAAACTGTGTCGGGAAACCAACGGAACCTCTGGCGGGACTAGAGAACCGGTTAATGCCTGAAAGCCATTGAATGTCGGAGTGTAAACGTTATCGTCCGGAACACTAAATGCCATTGTTTGCTGCAGTGGTGAGTGTGAGTGCAAAGGGTGTACTCATGTTGAGACAGATGAGGTGTCTGCATTACATGTTGATAATTTGACGGGCCTCTTGATTCCACTATTAAATTATTGTGGACCATCATTGATGACCCTGCAACATTGTAATCAGACGGGCCAACATCATCATAATTAGATGACCCTGCAACGTTGTAATTTGACGGGCCAGCATCATTATAATTAGATGACCTTGCAACGTTGTAATTAAACTGCCCTTCAAAATTCTCATCAGATGCAACTCCAGATTCGTTAAGATCTGGTACACGAAACTTTTGATTAACACCCCGTGGGTTTGGTCTTCGACGATGCCTTTGAACAAACGGAGCTGGATGACCTTGAAATTCAGCAAAGTCACTGCTAAATTGTCGATGTGGCATCAACAGACGTTGCCCTGCACCAACTGCCTGCATGTACTGCTCAATCATTGGACCGTGTTGATTTGCCGTCCCAGATTGCATCGACAATTGATAGGACTGCGACATTCCCTCCATCTGTAAGTTAACATAAAAGTATGTAAGAATACATAAACAAACTATTAACTTAAATAAAAATAAAGTTAAATATCTAAAATTATCTAAAAAGTAACGTGTAGCAATACATACCATCATATCCAAAGCTCCTGCCTTGTTAATGAACCCGTGATGTTGAGAGAGAACTCGGCGAACAATATGACACACCATTCTCTCCGAATACCATCACATATATTCAAGGGAGAATTTCATATATACCCCTCCAAAATGTCATAATATCATATATACCCAACTTAAAATTTTAATCTCATATATATCCCTCCTAAACATCATAATATCATATATACCAAATTTTAATTATTAATATCACATATATACCTCTTAAACATCATTAATATCACTGTAGGTCCCGAGAGGTTTCCCAAGTATACAGCCTTAAGCTGTAGAGGGGGGGTGAATACAACAATTTAAAAACTACACACTATTTTCTCAATGTTTGTATGTATTATCAACAAATGTTAATTACAAACAAGCTTGACTGCGGAAAGGTTCAAGCTGAGATGACAGATACAACAGTATGTTAACTAGTCTAAGACAGACTTAAACTAGTTGCAATGAATACACTCACTAAGAATCACTCATTGTGTTTACAAGACTCAGAAAGACAGCTTGAATAAGAACAGCTTAAGCACAAAGCACTGTTTTATTCAAGCAGACTTGCATGTATGAAAAGACACACTCTAATGCACGTTCTGATTTCACACTCTTGGCTCAGCACTTAGCTTTCTGCTATTTTCTTTCAATCCTTGGAAGTTTCCTTTTATACTCACTCAGAGGATCTAAGTGAAACTTCTTCATTGGACGAAGGGAAAAGTGGGAAGTCTTGCTGAAAAGACAACATAAACTTTTCTGCACATTCTGAAAAGCAGACTTGTGTTCATGTGGGCAGAACTTTTGTCTTTTGTCTTTGTCTACTGTTGCATAAGCTTTAACTAAATAAGGAATGTCAACTTTGCGTCTTTCTTCCTTTGCTAAGGCCTATTTTGATATAAGAAAAGGTCTGTCACCCTTTTTTTCAAATATCCTTTTGTCTTCATGTGACAGAACAGCTTGGGCAGGTTGAGCAGTTCTGTTTTCCACTTTGTCTTCGACTTTGTAAACTGATCTTGTAGCCAAAAACAATACATGAGGACTTGGAAACATATTCCATAAAGTGTTTTAGCCTGTTCACAAAGAACAGGTTCTGTTCACAAAGAACAGAACACTTGTAAACTGCCCAAGCTGCTCACTAGTGTAGAGCAGCATAGACAGTTTATGTCCAGCCTGTTCAGCAGACAGAACAGCTTGGACAAACTGCCTTTGTTGCAACACATGCAACACATAGAACAACTTTAACTGATATTGCAAATCACTTTACAGGTTTCATTAAGGCATAAACAGGCCTTAAATTATACCTTTCAAGTGCATCAACAGGTTTGATTAAGAATCTCCCCCTTAGATGCATAACAGGTTTGACTGAGGCCTTTTTGTGCCTAACAATCTCCCCCTATTTGCAATAACCTGTCTAAGTTGGCCTTATCAAAAATCACTATATATTTTTAGAGTACATTTGCTGAAATAAAATTACAACATCAATAGTAAAGTAAAAGATCAGTTTATATATACACTGATTCTTGACTTCATGAAAACAACACATGTTTTTACAAAAGTACAACTAATGTACTAATGTATATTACAACTAATGTAAAAAAAATTACAACTTATGTAATTGAAGTACAACTAATGTACAGCAGGTTTTGGACTGTTGGTGTTGGGAGAAGATAATGGTAAGCCTGTCCAACTGATAGACAGCTTCCAATCTTCACCTACCCAGATGCTAGATGGACTTCATTCCAGTGGAGGTGGACCTTCAAACAATTTTTCAAGCTCTTCCCTTGTTTCCTCTAGATCTTGAATTTCAATTCTGAGGATCAGAAACTTGGGATCTTGAAGTTCACCTCTTTCATAAAAGCCTCTGAGCTGATCCCAGACGGCTGCTCTCCACCTGCTTGATTGCCTAAATGAATCTGCAAGTCTGAAGGCTGCAAGCTGTCTCAGATCCACCTTGTATAGATCTGAGGCTCTCTGAAAGGATTTCTTCTGAGTTAAGGGATGTACAAAAAAATGCCCCCAGCTCAGGTTCTTCAATTATCTTGCCTTCTTCAAACTCTACTCCACTAGGCAGGCTGTAGTCAACTCCTTTCATCTCAACAGCATAGTCACCCTGTTCAATTAAGATGAGGAGTTGTTCAAGCTCAGTGTCCTTCTTTGTTCTCCTGGCCTTTATTTTAGGTTGTGTCACATAGACACCCTCACTAACTTCTTTTGAGATCAGGCCAAGATCCTTCACTCTCTCCATCAGCTTCTTAATATATGCCTTGATAGCCTTAGCCATTTCTGACTTAAACTGGCTCAGGGCAACTGCCAGCTCAACCCATTCCTTGTATCCCATCTGTGCAACATCAGTGTAGTCATAAGTTTCCAGTTCTGGGCCTGTTGCACCCATTCTGGTTATCTGCAATTTCCACTGACTGCCTTTTCTTGATATGGGAACAGCTTTGACAATTGCTTCCTTAGCAAGCCTTCTGTCAGCTATATCCTGAAACTTTTTCCTTGCCAAGTTGTCAAAATGGAATTGGGCCATTGCAGAGGATGCTTGTTTTGGTTTGGTCACAGAGACCAGAGCACCCTTAACCTGTTCACCTTCCTTTTCACCCGCTGATTCCCTAGCAGCTTCCATCAGTTTCTTTTGCACATCCAGAGAGGGCATTTTGATTTTACTTGCCTCTTGAATTGCAAAAGTTCTAGCAGCTTTGGCAGAGGCCACTTCTTTTCTTAGAGCTTCCAGGGCTTGAAGCTGTTCATCCCTGAACTCAAAATACTTGTCCAAGGGAAGACCCATTTCCTTGGCCCTGGCTTTGTAAACCTTGAGGTCTGCTGCTTTCTGCTGTTGAGGATCAACTGCTGCTTTTTCTTTTCCTTTAGCTGCTGTAGTAATAGCAGCTTCAGGAAATTCCTCCTCTTCTTCTTCTTCTTGTAAAATTAGATGCCTCCTCCTGCTGCTTGGCCTGTCCTCAGGAATGAATTCCTCCCCCTTAGACTGAGCAGGGTTTGGAGATTCAGCCTGAGTAGGCTGAGCAGCTTGGGAAGCACCTTCCATTGTACCTGTAGTTGATGTCCCTGCTGGTTGACCAGTGGGTATTGTAGGTACTGATTTCTCCTTAGGAGAAGAAGTTTTCTCCCCCTTAGACTTAGTCTTCGAGGCAGATGACTTCTCCCCCTTTGAAGGAGATGTACCAGCACCTTCAACACCTGGTCTGCCTGAAGACACATAGTCAGCAGGCCTGCCAACAGTTTTGGCAACAAGCTTGGGGCCAACTAGGCTAGTCACTAAGAAAGCCAGGTTGTCCTTCACCTCTGCAAGTTGGGAAAGACAGGTTTGAAGAGAAGAGGTTTGGGTATCAGCAAGTGAAGTCAGCTTGATAATGTTTTTTCTATCAGAAGCTGTGAACAGCAAACTCTGAAGCTGTGCAAGATGTAGTTCAAGAGAATCTTGCACATCAGCAAGGTTTGATGACACAGAATTGGATAGAGAACCAATAAGCATATTCAAGCTGGCCAGAGTGGCAGGAAGTGTAGAATTGCAAGAAGTTAGGAGAGATGACAGTTGTTGAGAAATAGCTGTCAGTGAGGACACAGAGTCCTGTTGGAGTGAAAGAATTGAGGATAGGGAGGTGGAGACAGTTTGTAGCTGTGCAGTGAGTGCAAGCAGCTGTGAGGTGTTGTCAGTTGGTGGAGTGGTTGGGATGGAATCTTCGAACAAATCAAAGAATCCCTTAAGCTGTTCAGACACAGAGTCTGAAATAAGAGAGGGTACAGAGGACATAGAGGTTTCTAAAGAATCAACTTTGTTGGTCAGCATGGTAAGCTGATCCTTCAAAGGCAGGTCTTTAAGGGATGGAGGTATATGAGTGGATTGTTTGGAGTGAGTATATGGTGATGAAGAGGATGAGACTGGTGTATGGGGATGTGATGGAGAAGGAGAGGGTATTTTGGACAGAAGCTCCATAGCCTGGGCAAAAGTAATGTGGCCCAGCTTGGAGGGGTCGATGGGTCCTTCAGCAGTGGCAGTAGCTGCATCATCAGGAGAGGGGGGTAGAGGATGGTAGGCTTTCAGACACTGCTTGTTTTGCAGTACCTTCATTAAGGCCAGTGGTTGTTCCCTCTGCAGTACCTTGGTTTAAAAGTACCTCATCATGAGGAGATGGAATTTGCGTTTCAACATCAGCAGTGGTGAAACCTGCTGATGGAGTTTGCATAGAAGGGGCAGCCTTACCCAAGGAATGGTATGTTCCCTGAGGTTCATCAGCTTGGGTTGTTGGTCCCTCAGCAGCTGTTTGGTGTTAACAGCTGTATCATAGGGAGCAGAAGTTTGAGGCTGATCTGCTGGTTGGTCTAAACCAGCAGGGTGGACACCTCGTGCAGACTCAGGGTGCTGAGAAGTTTGAGGAGGTGACAGTGTGGACTCAGTATGGAGTGGAGAGGACTCCTGTCTTTCAATATTCTCAGCCTGTTGGGAGACTGGAATAGTTGAGGTGGCTATCTCCGTTTGTACAACTGGTTACTGTTGGGAGGAACCAGAGGGTCCAGGCTGACTCTAGGTGGACTCAGTATGGAGTGAAGCAGGCTCCAATTGTTCTGAACCTTCTCCCAAAATAGGAGAGGCAGCAGGGGTTGCTTCTTTTTCAACTAAACCCTGTTGAGAGGGAACAGAGGGGCTAGTTTGGGTTGTTGTGGTAGCTGGTTTCTTTTTGGAGAGGGATTTGCGATGGTATAGTATATGATAGGATGTGGGTGAGGTTGGAGGGGAAAGAGGTTCAGATTGGACAGGTTGTGAGATAGGGTCAGGAACAGTGGGGTTGGCCTGTTCCATAGTCTCAGGTGCCATAGAGGCACCAGCCACAGAGGCTTCAGGTTCAACGAATGAACCAGGGTGAGGAGCCTGCTCCCCCTCAGCCACAGAGGCTAAGGGAGCAGACTCAGGCTGAGCTATTTTGGCCTTCTTGTGGACAAGCCCAGCTTCAGTGGTTGCCAGGGTCCTTTTAACAAGCTTGGCCCTGGCTTTAGATTTTCTCTTGGGAGCAGTTTCAGGATCCACCCTCACATCAGAGGGTCCTTCCAACAATCCTAACAGCCTTCTCATTGGTGTTGACAGAGGAGGCTCATTGGGTAGAATAGGAGTATAAAACACTCTATTTCCTATTACTGGAAAAACAACAGTACTAAGAAGAGGTTGAGAATGATACAGATGCTCACCACAATGATGCTTGAATATGAGGCTCAAAAACCTGGGATACCGAACAGCAGTTGGACGGTTTTCTTGTTGAACCAGGTTCCTCAAGTTCAGGAAAATCCACTTAGCCATGTCCATTGTAGTCCCATCCACCAGTTGTAGGACTATTGGGATTTCATCACGGCTCAGTTGGTCAAATGAACCAACCTTACTTCCGAAGCACATCACCACTGAGGCAAATAGAAAACTGTAGGTAGGAGACAGATCCTTCCTGAACAGCGTAGCTCCGATTTTGGGTTCTGCTACACCACAGAAGCGTAGCAAATTTCCCATTTGGTCATTCTCAGGTTGAGGCATGTCATATGGTTCAGCAGTTGGCAGATGAAGAACCTCCCTGAGAAGACCAGTCGTTATTTCAATGGTCTGAGTCCCATTGAGAATAGTGCCCCTAATGACTTTGGTGTTGGGGTTTTAGGCACAGGTGTACCAAAACTCATACACCATCTCCTGGTACAGGTTACCAGGAGTGACAGTCATTGCGTAGTTCAACGGATGAACTCTTAGAAATTCCACCATCTGTTCATAACCCTTCCCTACATAGTTTTTGGGAATGGTTAGGTTGGCATTGTAGTTGGTGGGCTTTATGGTCAGCATCGTGGTAACTGATGAATGTTTCACAACATCATCACCAACGAATACTGGAAGAAAGGGATTGTTTCTTTGAGCCATTTGTGAAGGTTTGGGATTTTTAGAAGCAGAAGACACTTAGTCGATTTAGGGTTCTTGAGGATTTCTGGAAATAGTGAGGAAGACGAAGATGAAATAGTAGGGGGTATTTATAGGATTTGAATGTGAGTGGGTATGAGAGAGAAACATTTGGGCGGTTGATTTGAAAAGGCCGTTAACGGAAAACGGAACGGTTGTCCATGTCAGACCGTTTGTCAGACCACTTAAGCCCTTTTTAATCACTAACACACGTAACCCACATTATCCACAGTAATTAAGTTAAATAAAAAAAAATTTAAGTAACTTAATTGTGAAGAAAGGTAGTTAAAACTGTTGGTCTAAGCTGTTGGTTAAACCTATGATGAGTAGGGTCATCACAAGCTGTTCATTCTTCAAGCTGTTCACTCTTCACACTGTGCCTTCAACCTGTGCTCTAATGTAAGATCAGGTTGTGTTCAATAGTTGAACAAGTTACAGGACAATGTCTTGTAGATCAGTGTGATGGAGTGAGCAGAGTGAACAATAGACCATCAGAGCAGGCTTTGACATGCAAGCTGTTATTGTTCAACCTGTTATATGCTCAAGTTGTTCAAGTTTTTCAGAAAAATGACCAAGTACAGAACATGCATAACCTGTTCTGCCTAAGCTGTTCTGAGAAACTTGAGCAGTGTGAGACATACAAAGTCTTAGACCTTTGAGGACACTTAGTCACTCTTGTTTAACATGCCCAGCTTGCTGACAAGGTAATTAAACCTGGTTTCATCAAGATGTTTGGTGAAAATGGCTGCAAGCTGTTCATTAGTGGAAATAAAACTTACCTCCACATTACCTTTCTGAATATGATCCCTGATGAAATGATGTCTGAACTCAATATGCTTTGTTCTTGAATGAAATACTGGATTGTTGGAAATAGCTATGGCACTTGTGTTATCACACAGAATAGGAGTTTTCCTATACACAAGCCCATAGTCTTCAAGCTGATGCTGCATCCACAGAATCTGCCCCACAGCAGCTTCCAGCAGCAATGTACTCAGCTTCAGCAGTAGAAGTAGACATTGAGTTCTGCTTCTTGCTGCACCAACTTATCAACTTACCACCAAGGAGTTGACATCCACCTGTTGTGCTTTTCCTATCTAGCCTGCAGCCTGCAAAATCAGAATCTGAATAACCTGTTAGTTCAAGGCTTGAGTCTTTGGGATACCAAAGACCCAAACCTGGTGTGCCCTTCAGGTATCTGAAGATTCTTTTAACAACAACTAGATGAGATTCCTTTGGATCAGCTTGGAACCTAGCACACAAACAGGTAGCAAACATAATATCAGGTCTACTAGCAGTTAAATACAACAAGCTCCCAATAATGCCTCTGTAAGCTGTTACTGAAACAGCTTTGCCACTGGCATCAGCATCCAATTTTACATTGGTTGCCATTGGGGTTTTAATAGGAGAACTTTGATCAAATTCAAACTTTTTCAAGAGATCTAAAGTATACCTTCTTTGATTTATAAAAATTCCAGTTGAGGTTTGTTTAACCTGTAATCCTAAAAAGAAAGTAAGTTCTCCCATCATAAATATTTGGATTTCATGAGTAATGAAAAATTCTTGCATAACTGCTCATTGGTAGAACCAAATATTATGTCATCCACATAAATTTGAACAAGCATAATATCAGACTTCACCTTCTTTATGAATAGTGTGGTATCCACTTTACCTCTGGAATACCCATTGCTCATAAGGAATTCAGTAAGAGTGTCATACCAGGCTCTAGGGGCTTGTTTGAGACCATAGAGAGCTTTGTCCAACTTATAGACAAAACCTGGATGTTGTTCATTTTCAAAACCTGGAGGCTGCTTGACATAAACTTCTTCTTGCAGCTTCCCATTCAAAAATGCACTCTTCACATCCATTTGAAATACCTTAATGCTCTTATGAGCAGCGTAGGCTAGATACAAACGAATTGCTTCTAGCCTGGCTACAGGAGCAAATGTCTCATCATAGTCAATTCCTTCCTCCTGTCTATAACCCTGAGCAACCGGTCTTGCCTTATTTCTAATGACATGACCTTGCTCATCCATCTTATTCCTGAAAACCCATTTAGTGCCAATTATAGTTTTACCTTTAGGAGCAGGGACCAGCTTCCATACCTTGTTTCTCTCAAACTGATTGAGTTCTTCTTGCATGGAAGTGATCCAATTGGCATCTTTTAGTACTTCATCCACCTTCTTTGGCTCCATTAGTGAAACAAAACTAGAGAACATACAGAAGTTCCCTAAGCTGTCCCACCTTGTTTGTACCCCTTTGTTGATGTCACCAATTATTTGATCTTTGGGGTGACACCTGATCCACTTAGGATCATTTTTCAATGATGATTCTCCTGAGTTGTTGACATCTTCAGCATGTCCTGTTGAGCAGCTCTTAAGATTTTCAGACACACTGTTGTCTTGAGCTTGTTCACTTGTTGAACGTGACTGAC
Source organism: Centrapalus pauciflorus (assembly GCA_020465985.1). Taxonomy (NCBI): domain Eukaryota; kingdom Viridiplantae; phylum Streptophyta; class Magnoliopsida; order Asterales; family Asteraceae; genus Centrapalus; species Centrapalus pauciflorus. The sequence continues at coordinate 179,908 of JAANYP010003187.1, forward strand.
CACTGTTGAACATATCAGCAGAGGATCTAGGAAAATCAGCATTGATTGGTTCAGGACATGTAGTTGTAATTAAGTAGGTACACTTATTCACACAGGGTGTATTGACATAATCATCATCATGTCCATCGTGATTAACAGGTTCCACACTAGATGTAGTGGAAGCTTTTGAGTCCTCTTCACTGTTGGTATGCATGAGATCATCAAAGTTGAATTCTCCTTAAACTGATTCAGGAATAGCTTTGGTGGAGGCATTCATGGACTCTTCAAAGGTGACATTGATAGAATCATCTATCACCTTTCTTTTGTTGTTGTATACTCTGTAGGCTTTGGAGATAACAGAGTAACCAACAAACACACCTTCATCAGCTTTTGGTTCAAACTTTGCCAGTTGATCCCTTTGATTTAGAATGAAGCAGGGACATCCAAACACATGGAAGTAGCTAATATTTGGCCTTCTCCCTTTGAGCAGCTCATAGGAAGTCTTGTTGAACCTTTTTACCACTAAGGATCTGTTTTGAGTGAAGCAGGCAGTGTTAACAGCTTCAGCCCAGAATGATGAAGGTAAACCAGATCCACACAGCATGGTTCTAGCAGCTTCAATGAGGGTTCTGTTTCTCCTTTCAGCAACTCCATTTTGTTGTGGAGTTCTTACAACTGAAAAGTTTTGTGAGATCCCCTTTTCTTCACAGAAGTCTTCAAGAGTACTGTTTCTGAACTCAGTACCATGATCACTTCTAAGCTGCTTTACTTGAGCAGAGTTCAGCATTTCCATCTTTTTGACAAATCCAATAATTTCTCTAGCAGCCTCTCCTTTGCTCTTCAAGAAGATTACCCATGTAAACCTGGAGAACTCATCAACCATTACTAGAGTGTATCTTCTTCCTCCAAGACTTGGGACATTAACAGGTCCAAACAAGTCCATGTGGATTAAGAAGAGAGGAGTATCAAAAGAAAAATTGTGCTTGGATTTAAAAGTTGATTTCCTCTGCTTGCCTTTTTCACAAGCTGTGCAGAGTTTATCCTTAACAAAAGTAATGGAAGGCAAACCTGTTACCAACTCTTTCTTACAGAGTTTGTTGATGTTCTTGAAGTTCAGGTGTGACAGCCTTTTGTGCCATAACCAGTTTAGGTCTGCATTTGTTCTTGTGAGAAAACAGGTTTCAATTGTGGGATTAGTAGATTGCATATCCACAACATATACACCTTTCTTCCGTTGAGCACATAGCACAACTTTGCCTTGGGAATCCAATATGTAACCTAGGTGCTCATCAAAATTAACCTTGTAGCCAGCATCGCACAGTTGACTTATGCTTACAAGGTTATGTTTTAGCCCAACCACATAGGCTACTCTTTTGAACACTGCAGCACCAGCTTTAAGAGTTCCATAACCCTCAGTGGATCCCTGTACATTGTCACCAAAGGTGAATTTTGGCCCTTTTTCAGGCCTGAGATCACTCAGCAGGTCCTTACAGCCTGTCATGTGCCCTGAGCAGCACTGTCCAAGTACCAAACCTGAGAAGGTTGTTTTTCCTTATACATCATTGTAGGATTCCAGTTCTCCAACCTGCTGAAAGCTTCAGCTTCAGCCAAGTCTTGTTTGAAGTTGCTTGTTGATGGGACATTAGTGTTGGCCATTAGACATTGATTGTCTTCTTCATCTGATGATGAATCAGACTCCTCCCAGTCACAAGTCTCTGCCATGAGTCCCTTTTGCCGGTTGGAAACCACTGAGTTTTCCAACTTTCTCAGCTTAGCCATGGCCGTAAGGTACTTAACCCTATAGCCATCATCCTTGTTTGTCTTGTGTGGTTTGGATGACTGACCAACAGCTTTTGACACACAGTCAGTAGCTATATGGCCAGGTTTGCCACATTTGAAGCACTCAGCTTTGGACTTATCAAATGCCTTCTTTTTGACAGCGCTTGAACTTCCCTGTAGCATGTTTCTTCCAAACCTTTTCTTGTTGAACCTTTTGACAAGCATGGCTATCATTTGCTCATCGTCTAGTTCAACAAGATCTGCATTGTCTTCCTCATCTGATACTTCCTCCTTATCATCAGTCTGCTGATCAGGTTGAGTGAACACATCACCCACCTGACTTACATGTTGTCTCACACTGGCCACAAAGGCTGCACCTCTCTTAGACATTTCCAAGGCATTTCTCTTTTGTTGCCTTGACTGCTCATCGTTCAGCAAGGATCCATACATGTTGACAAGATCCATACTTCTGATGGTACCTGAATTCCTTAAGATTGTAGAAAAATAATTCCATTCTTCAGGCAGATTGTCTAAGAATTTGTTCACCAGAGTCAGGCTGTCCTTGGTGATCCCAACAGCTTTGAGATCATTAATAAGAGCAGTAAACCTGGTGTAGGTTTCTGTGAGAGTCTCCTTTGGTTTTGCAAAGAAGAGTTCATACTATCTAACAAGATTGTTAATCCTGTTATCCAGTGTGATTGTGGGTCAATCATAGACAGTACACAAAGTATCCCACATCTCCTTTGCAGTCTTCATCTTCTCAACCTGTTTGAACACATCATCAGGCAGAGAGATAACCAGGTTATTCCTGGCCTTTGCATCCAGAGCCACCAATCTTTTTTCTTCATCAGACCATTGAGCTTTTGCTTTCTCAAAGGTTCTGATTTCAGGAGCAACTCCTTCAACCGCTGGAGTTATAGTAGTAACAGAGGTTGGCACATAAGGACCCCCCATTACTATCTCTGGTAGTTGTACATCCAGATTCTCTAAATAGAGCATCAATCTGCACTTCCAGCCAGAGAAGTTCTGATGATTTAACTTTGGAGGTTTGCCCATTGACCCATTGTCATAGTATGAGGAATTTGCAGCACTGTTGTCCATGGAAACTTTGGGAAAACGAGAGATCTAGAGATGACACAAACTCTAAACTGCTCTGATACCAGTTGTAGGTCCCGAGAGGTTTCCCAAGTGTATAGCCTTAAGCTGTAGGGGGGGGGGGGGTGAATACATCAATTTAAAAACTACACACTATTTTCTCAATGTTTGTATGTATTATCAACAAATGTTAATTACAAACAAGCATGACTGCGGAAAGGTTCAAGCTGAGATGACAGATACAACAGTATGTTAACTAGTCTAAGACAGACTTAAACTAGTTACAATGAATACACTCACTAAGAATCACTCACTATGTTTACAAGACTCAGAAGGACAACTTGAATAAGAACAGCTTAAGCACGAAGCACTGTTTTATTCAAGCAGACTTGCATGCATGAAAAGACACACTCTAATGCACGTTCTGATTTCACACTCTTGGCTCAGCACTTAGCTTTCTGCTACTTTCTTTCAATCCTTGGAAGTTTCCTTTTATACTCATTCAGAGGATCTAAGTGAAGCTTCTTCATTGGACGAAGGGAAAAGTGGGAAGTCATGTTGAAAAGACAACATAAACTTTTCTGCACATTCTGAAAAGCAGACTTGTCTTCATGTAGGCAGAACTTTTGTCTTTTCTCTTTGTCTACTGTTGCATAAGCTTTAACTAAATAAGGAATGTCAACTTTGCGTCTTTCTTCCTTTGCTAAGGCCTATTTTGATATAAGAAAAGGTCTGTCACCCTTTTTTCAAATATCCTTTTGTCTTCATGTGACAGAACAGCTTGGGCAGGCTGAGCAGTTCTGTTTTCCACTTTGTCTTCGACTTTGTAAACTGATCTTGTAGCCAAAAACAATACATGAGGACTTGGAAACATATTCCATAAAGTGTTTTAGCCTGTTCACAAAGAACAGGTTCTGTTCACATAGAACAGAACACTTGTAAACTGCCCAAGCTGCTCACCAGTGTAGAGCAGTGTAGACAGTTTATGTCCAGCCTGTTCAGCAGACAGAATAGCTTGGACAAACTGCCTTTGTTGCAACACAAGCAACACATAGAACAACTTTAACTGATATTGCAGATCACTTTACAGGTTTCATTAAGGCGTAAACAGGCCTTAAATTATACCTTTCAAGTGCATCAACAGGTTTGATTAAGAATCTCCCCCTTAGATGCAGAACAGGTTTGACTGAGGCCTTTTTGTGCCTAACAATCACATATACCCAAATTCATTAATTTAATTATTTTTATAACATTTAAAACTCATATTAATATTGATTATTAATAATGACCGTTATACCCATACTTATTTCTTCCTTCAACTAAACCTTCAAAATATCATATTTATTAGGGGTGTGCAGAAAAACCAAAATCCAAACCGAAACCGAAAAAAACCGAAAATCCGAAACCAAAAAACCAGACCGTTTGGATTTTGGACTGGTCTGGACTCTTGATTTTCAAAAACCGAAAGTTTCGGTTTGGTTTAGGTTTGAACCTTTAAAAAACCGAAAATAATCCAAACCGAACCGATTTTATATACACTATATTATAAAATTTAGATTTATTAAATTGCTACCTTCTTTAATTATTAAATTAGGTTGTTTAAATTTTAAAATTTTATTAAATACCTACAATTCTTTAATTACTAACTGGTAGAATGGGAACTGGGAAAGTGAGAAGCATCAAACGAATACCGAAAGTGGGAAGAATCAAGCGACGCATCTGGGGATGTTTAAATTTATGATTTGAATTGTTGAAATTGGATGTTTGAAGTTTAAGTTTTTTTTTTTTCTTTTTTGTCTTTTTTATGTTTGATTTATGATTATTGTATTGGATGTTGTTAAAAAACTCATATTTTGTCAAAGAAAAAATAAAATTCACAAATCAAAAAATGGGGTTTCGAAAAAAAAAACAAAATCCAAAAAAACCGAAATCCAAACCGAAACCGAAATAAAAAACCGAAAGAACCAAACCGTTTAAAACCAAACCGTTTGGATTGTTAATTTTAAAAACCGATATTTTGGTTTGGATTTCGGTTTTTGCCATAAACCGATCCAAACCGCTCCATGCTCACCCCTAATATTTATCCAACTTAAATCAAAATATCGTATCCCTTTAAATAATTTTCCCCAAGCTATATGAGCGATGCCTATTATGATGTAATGTTACATGGACAAAATAGTTGGTTATGCCATTTATAATTTATTTTTGTAAAATTTACTATGTAATTCTTCATAGTAAAATATCAAATTTTTATTAAATAAATTGTATTATATTTTTGCTCGTTTGTAATCAAATCGTATCGTCTTATTATATTTTCTTCTTTGTTTTTTCTACAGTTTTCTATATACAATTAACTGATTATATATTATGTTTTTTCTTTTCTTTTTCTTTTCGAATTTATATTTGTATTGCATTTTTTTAATTTAGTATATATCTTTTGTTTTCTATATACATTAGTTACTATTTTTTTTCAAGCTTATTTTCGTTTTATAATTATTGTTTTCACTAGTTACTTTTTTTTTAATTTTTGTATTTAATCTAGTATTTAAATAATAACTTGTTATTCAATATTGTTAGTTGTGTATATTTTGTGTTAACAATAAGATTATATATATTTTTTCCTACATATATAAAGTCCAGTTTTATGAAAATTTATTTACTAATTAGTAACGAGAAAATATTTTAATATTAAAATTACCGGATGAAATTTGTATATTATTAGTAAATTAATTTTTTTCATTATAATTAAAGGGTTATTTTCATTAGTAAAGAAGTCAGTTTTTTAAACAAACCAAAGTTCGCAATAATTATATTGTTAATATTAATTTGTTTTAAGAGCAAAAATTTATACGACAAAGGTTTTACAAAATAAATTATATATAATTACTATGTGGAATATGATATTAAGAATTAATTTTTTTGGGTAAATAAATTATATATAATTACTATGTGGGATATAATAAAGACTCTAAATATGTAGGATAAAAAATATATATAATCTTATTGTTAACACAAAATATACACAACTAATAATATTGGATAACAAAGTATAATTCAAATACTAGATTAAATATAAAAATTTAAAAAAAGTAAACTAGAAAAAACAATACTTATAAAACGAAAGCAATCATGAAAAAAATATAGAAACTAATGTATATAGAAAACAAAATATATATATATATATATACTAAATTAAAAAAATGCAATACAACTATAAATTCGAAAATAAAAAGAAAAGAAAGAACGTAATATATAATTAGTTAATTGTATATAAAAAACTGCAGGAAAAAACAAATAAGAAAATATAATAAGACGACACGATTTGATTACAAATAAGCAAAAATATAATACAATTTTCTATTGTCAATGTTAATTATTTTAACTGTGAGGAATTAAATAGTAAAATTTACAAAAATAAATTATATAAAATTATTTAAAGGAATATGATATTTTAGTTTAATTTGGATAAATATGATATTTTGAAGGTTTAGTGGAAAGAAGAAATAAATAAGGGTGTAATGGTAATTAAATAATAATCAATATTAAATATGAGTTTTAAATGTTCTAAAATAATTAAATTAATGAATTTGGGTATATAGGATATTAATGATGTTTAAAAGAGATATATGTGATATTACTTATTAAAATTGAGTATATATATATATATATATATATATATATATATATATATATGTATATATATATATATATATATATATATATATATATATATATATGTATGTATATATATTATATTATGATGTTTAGGAGAGATATATATGATATTAGAATTTCAATTGGGTATATATATGATATTATGGAGTTTTGGAAGGGTATATATGAAATTCTCCCTATATTCAAAACTGGCACTAAAATTGTTGTTTTTAATAATCTCTCCATGCATAATGTTTGCATGTCGAGAGTGGCAGGTCAATAAAATATAAGTGGGTCTCTGTCCAATTAACCCTCCTCGACAGTCTGCAGATATGGTGTATTTTTTTATTTACATCCAGTGTAAAACCAATATTTGTTGGGATCGATTGCACCATGCAAAACTGCCTCATTACCCTACTAGGCAAATGTGGTTCAACAATCTCCCAAAAAACTAAGTACGTATCACACCACCATGTTTCTGCACCATCTGTACAATCACAAAGAAGGGCTTGTAGATCATCTAGATAAGGAACCCACAAAAACTGCATAAAAATTGACATAACATATTGTAATAAAAGTCATCATGTGTTATAAGATATTGTAATAAAAAGTCAATTAAGTATACATTTACATACATCATTGTCTCCAAAAACACTTAATGAATAACGCATAGCTCCTAACAAATGGGAGGCCGAGTCCAAAAAACTATGTCTGCCTCTCCACCTGAAAACAAAGTAGTTAAATATAATAAAAAAACGAGTCCATAGCTGAAAACAAATTAGATGTCAATCTAGAAACTTACCTTCCGCTATACGGCAACGTATTGTCGGATTCTATGTTTGGCATCCTAGGCCTAAAGCAACATATTCTTGCCCAAGCCCATAGCTGCAATAAAACCATCGGACAACAGACATATTGTTCCGTCGGGGAACATGCCTTGCATAAATTTATATACAATGATGCAAGGACGGCCACCCCAATTCAAACGACGGGAAATGGAGAAATACTCTAAATTTTGTACATAATTTAATGTTGCACGGTTCCCTGGTAACAACATGCCACCAAGCAAATATAATATATACACCCGAGGTCTTTGAATCGGCCCAGCTCACCTCAGTTAGATAAAAATAATTTTTTTTAATATTTAACATATCGAATTTAAAAGAAAGACTAGCGTCAACAAGAAATAGCAGCCAGTCAGGTCAGTCGGAGGGCAGGATCCTTTCGGTTATTAACCTTTCGGAAAATCCAATAACCCAATCCGAACGTGATTATCCTAGACACCACCATTGTAATTATATATTTTTTAAAAGTTAATAAATAAATGAATCTTTATTTTGATACAACTTATAAATATTTAATTCGTTAACTAACCGTTTTGTATTATATATTTTAAAATTTAATAAATAAGTAAATAAATACATTAGATTTCTAAAAAAAACATACATAATAATAATAATACAATAAAATACATATTAATAATAATAATGCAACTTATTCAAGTGTATGTGTGTGAGTTAATTTATTTAATTAAATCTTTTTAAATAATTCGTTAAGATTTGTATTATATATTTTAAAACTTGATAAATAAGTAAATAAATACATTCAATTTTTAAAAAAACATACAAAAATAATAATAATACAATAAAAATAAATAAATAAATAAATACATATGATTTTTGAAAAACATAAAATACATAATAATAATTCGTTAAGATTTGTATTATATTTTTTTAAAAGTTAATAAATAAGTAAATAAATATATACAATTTTCGAAAAACATACATAATAATATAAATACAATAAAAAATAAATACATACGATTTTTTAAAAACATAAAATACATATTAATAATAATAATAACACAATAAAATACATATTAATAAAAATAATGCTACTTATTCAAGTGTATGTGTGTGAGTTATTTTATTTAATTAAAACTATTTAAATAAATAATAAATAAAAGAACAATATAATTTTATTTTGATATAACTTTATACATATTTAATTCGTCAAGATTTGTATTATATATTTTAAAAGTTAATAAATAAGTAAATAAATACATACAATTTTTTAAAAAAACATACATAATAATAATGATACAATAAAAAAAATAAAAATAAATAAATACATACAATTTAAAAAAAAACATACATAATAAAAGAACAATGTAACTTTATTTTGAATACCTAAACGAATAATAATAACAACAATAACAATAGTAATAACGGTAATAAATTTTCTAAAAAAAGCATGGAAATTTGTTAGCTGCAGGGACCGGTTTCATTTTTTTCTTCCATTAAAGCTGCCAGTTTCAAATGGTAGCCTTTAAAGTGCGATGCAAGAGGAACAAAACCCAAATATCATTGAACATATGAAAATAGATATTCTTCCTTTGTAAAATGAAGATCCATGCCGGTTACGACATAGCCATCAACGGAAAGGCCCCACAAGACTTGTACGTCTTGCAATGTCACCGTCGCTTCACCAATAGGAACGAGGATGGTCACGGGTTGCTGCAGCTGCTAGTCACGGGTCAGGAACAGGGATGGTCACAGGTCTTGGAATCTTTGCAAAGTTCGGGAATCGAGTTCGAAGCCTCAGCTTTGCAGAGTCACATGAATTTTTTGCAGCAAACTCGGACGGGTCGGATTTCATAACACCGACCGAAGCATTTCTAATAGACATACAAACATCAATCATTTGTAATATATTTTTGCTTTTTCCAATCATTTTTAAAAATTTTCTGAGTGATGAGATGAAGAAACCGATTGCCAAGCTCGGTCTTTACTCTTTAGACTCAAAATTGTCACAAAATTCACTTTGCACCCTTACTTATATTCACTTCCTTCACCAATGCCCCTTGATCTCCTTTGTCTACTTCAAGTCACACCCTCAAGTCTTGATTTTTGTACATTAAGTTGGCATGGCAATTCATGATGCTTTATCACACTCTATGCATAATCCCTACAGAACACTTACTGAGCTAACTTGAGGATTTATTTAAAATCTAAGGAGTTGTTTGGTTTGAATGATTTAAACAACTCACTTAGGATTTGGATTTATAAATGCTTTATTGTAATGTTCGGAAAAAAAAATTTTAAATAAAGGATTTAGCTCATTTAATATTTCATATTACCCATTTCTCCACATTTCATGATTCATCCATCCGCCAAAATATTTCAAAATTCTATCAGTATAGATACGATCATATTTTAAATAATGCAATTCAAACGTCACCTGAGATTAATTTTTGTTTGGATTCTTGGAACTTAGGTACAAGTTTTCGATGCTTATGTAAACGTTGCTTATGCATTTAACACATGCCGTATCATTCGAATGATCGTGTGTGTGTGTGTGTATATATATATATATATATATATATATATATATATATATATATATATATATATATATATATATATATTTCCATATTTACCATAATAACTTTTATAATTATAAGTTTAATGTATTTAGTGATTTAAATATTAGCTTTTAATTTAAGAATGTTACTTGATGAGCACCTGCGGACGTTTAGTATTATGGTTAGTCATGTTATTAATTCTAACCTAAGCTTGATTATGCGCAAGTTCTTGAGTCATCCTCTTGATCTGTTGGAATGTGTTGTTGTGACACCCTCAAAATTTAAAGTAATATTTAAACTACTAATTATATACTTAACTGATAAATTAAATGATTTATTTATGTTAATCTATATGTAGGAATTGATTTTATAATCATCTAAATATATATATTAAAGAGTTGCTTTACAAAACTATAAATAAATAAGCTTGTAACACCCTCGAACTACTCCCCAATTCCACGTAAATAACACGTCAACACAAATATAATATAATAATTCCTAATTGTACCCAATGTAATCATGTGGAAACCCCGATAATTTAAAACTTTAGTCTACATCATAAGTCAAGGAATTCAATGGTTAAGTTTGTTAGATCTATAAGTTGTGATAGTTTCAAGGTTCATTTTGTAATAAACAATACTCTGTTTTGTAATTAAAATGTAAGGATCCAAAGTTATGTGTAAATGGGTTAAAGACCTAAAAGGTCAACCCATGGGTTGTGGTTTTGTATTTGGATCCATGTCAAGTGCTTGCTTATAAATAGTTTACTTTAGGGTTTTATATTTCAATCTTTTCAGCAATTGTAATCGTACGTGAGTTTGCAAGTATTGTGGTTTTCATCTTTGCATAAATAAGGTATTATCTTTGTTCTTCATATTCATGTTCTTAATGTTCTTGATGTTGTTGATGAATATATGATAGATGTTGAATGCCTAACATAATCTGGGAATTACAATTGGTATCAAAGCCAGGTTGGTTTTAAAGGGTTTATTCTTTTTTGATTTTCGATCATATGTCTGAAAAATATGATATTTTTGCTGAAATAATTGTTCAAGTTCTTGATTGTTCTTCGTGTTCTTCGAAGATCTCTGTTTGATCTTTACAATCGAAAATTCTGAACTGTTTGTGGTTACATATCGTTTGGTACTATATTTCTTCGGGTGAACATCACACTGTTTAATCACAATTTCGTGAAAGAAAGTATATCTTAAAAATCATTCAGATTTAAGCTTAATTCGTGTTAAATTCTCGATAATTAGAACCGTTCATAATTCTTAGTTTTACCCGAGAGTTACAACTCTCGGATATAACTATCCATTTTTTAAGCCTTGCAAATTTCTCTAAGTGTCAACACTCTTCATGCTTTATCCGAGAGTTAAAACTCTTGAATCATACTGCTTGGTCATTGTCACTTAGATATTGCTTAAGTCTCCATAGGCACATCCGAGAGTTACAACTCTCGGATCACAAGGCACACACAAACAACACTTCCTAAGTCCTTTAGACTATAAGTTTCATCCGAGAGTTACAACTCTTGGATACCATAGTGATTCAAACTTAAAATATATTCTAAGTTATTCTCGAAAGTTACAACTCTCGGTTATAGCTTTATCCGAAAGTTGCATCATTTTTCACACTTAAAAAATTTTCAGTCTCACTTTACTGCTGTGTGTTCATAAGTAATAAGCACTTACCAACCTCGGTCAAAAGAAGCTTTCAACATGAATCGCGATACTCTAGCTATGGGATCAGACGTTAGGCCTCCAACCTTGTACCGGGGACGCTATACTTTGTGGAAATCTCGATTTCTCGACTTCACCGAACGTCATGACTTAGCAGACGACATTCAGGATTTGATCTACAACGGTCCAGCAAAATTCGATCAAGATCTTCCACCCAATGCTGACCCCGAAATGGCTGCCAAAGATTAGGCAGTTCTCACACCTGCTCAACTGAACCGAAAGAAGGCTGATAGAATAGCACATTCATTCATCATACAGGCTGTTCCGGGTGAAATATATATTAGCATAGATAGTTTTAAGACTGCTCGAGAGACGTGGGAAAAGATTGAGAGGCAGATGCAAGGAAATATCGGAACGCTAAACAACGAGAGGTAAATGCTCTCAACAACTATGATATGTTCTCTGCCAAAGATGGTGAGCTTCTGGAAACCACACATCATAGGTACTACACACCAATGAAAGAACTTCGGAAGAATGGAGTTAAGAAGTGTCATTGAGTTGAATAGGAAGTTCGTAAACTCGTTAAAACCCGAGTGGAAACAATTCGTTTGGTTGATCCGAGAAATTAATGACATCAACATTCACATTCTGTTTGACAACCTAGTTGTCTATCAGTCAGAAGTCTCTAGTAAGTCTGAAACCAAAAAGGTAAATGAACCCACCACATCTGACTCTCTAGCACTACTCATTACTAAAAGACTTAAGTCTTCAAAAGCTGCTAAACTTCTTAAACTTCTTTCGGAGTCCTCTGAGTCCGATACCAATGAAGTTGACACTGATCCCAAGGCGACTGAGCTTCAGAGACAAATTGTGTTGCTCAGAACTGCCTTTCGTAAGAAGTTTCCTAAGACATCAAACGATCCGCGAAGAGAAGCTAAGAGTAAGTAGTATGATGACAAGAAGGAGATAACTGAGAAACCGAAGGTAGAAGAATGCAAAACTGATGATAAGGAGAAAGGATGCTTCAACCGTGGAAAACCGGGCCACTTTTCTCGCGAATGTCGTCTTCCGAAGCAGAAGAATGAGAATTACTACAAGACGAAGTACAATATCTCTAAGAAAAGGAATGTTGGTCGCGCTTTGTTTGCAGTAGAAGAACACTGGCTTGAAGACACTGATAATGATGAAGAGGATGCTGCAGATCTCATATGTTTCATTGCTGATGTTCAACCAACAGAAGCTACAAATGAAGCATTTGAAGTCTCTCTGATGGCTCAGGATGCTGGTACAAGCAAGGAATCTTCCTCAACCGATACAAAGGTAAGTATTCTTCCTGATGAATTTCTTATTGTTAAGAAAAGAGGTCAAAAACTTAAATGTTTTTCGAAATGCCCTTAGAAATGCTCAAAACGAAAAATCTAATTTTAAATCTAACATTTTAGAATTACAAGAAGAAGTGTCTAAGGCTAATAACGAGAAAAAGGATTTGTCTGCCAAAATGTCTGAAATAGAATACGATAATCAAATGCTTAAGGTAGATAAATCTGACTGCATTAAAAAATATGAGTTTGCATGTCTTGGCTGAGAGAACAAAATTAAGAGAAAAACTCAAACACATGGAAGATAGATTTTATAAACGAGGCTAAACAGATCAAACCATAAACATGTATGAACCTAGAGAATTAAAAATCTAGAAATGGTTTAGGGTTCACAGGTCCTAGAGTCATGGAAGAAAGGATCAACAAAAAGAAAGGTCAATTATATCATGTTGGTACCATGGGTCGGGGATTTGTAATGCCCTATTAAAAGACTTGGCCAAAAGTGTTAGCCGAAGAAGAAGAAGAAAAACGAGCAATATCTGATATAAAACAAATTAAATTTGTTTATGATTGGTTAAATCACGACTATCTCCAAGGAAAATTAGAAAAATCTTTCAGAGAAGAGGAATTTGTTGAACCAAAGGAAATTACACTGGATCCAACCTTGCCAAAATCTCGTGAATACGTACCATACTCTGTTCTAGAACATCGGGCTTCTGATTTAGAAAAGATATTGGAAACTACATCATGATCTTTTAAGCAAGAAATGATAGACTTTTTTAAGAAAATATCAGAACTAGAAGCCAGAATTGCTCGACTTAACTCTTCTCTAGCTAACACCTTGCAACAAAATGTTAAATTCCATGCACTTGAGTTATCTTTAAATGAAACCAAAGAGCTGTTTGATGCTATAATTTTTGAAGAAAAGAAAATGATTTTAATGAGGCAAGAAGACTGTTTTCTATTCGAGAACAGAATTTCAAACTATATATTAAATCATTTGACAAGGAACGAGATCAGCTTCTAGCCACCATTAAAGGGCTAGAATCTCAAACCAAAGTTGTTTAAATCAACAAGTTTCTGTGATCAACAACTCCAAGGTTACAAATCAATCTTAAGCCACCGACCTAAACTCTGAACTGCGAAAGCAACATCTTTTGGAAATAAAGAAAGTGTAGGTCCCAAAAAGGTTTCCCTAATGTATTATTCTAAGTTGTAGAGGGTGGGGTGGGGGGGGGGGGGGTGAACACAGCAAATTAAAACTCAACTTTCTTTTCTCAATGTTTGTGTATATTATTAACAAGTTTTAATTACAAACAAGCTTGACTGCGGAAATGTTCAAGCTGAGATGACAGATACAACGGATGTTTAACTAATCTAAGACACACTCAGACTAGATAGAATGAATACACTCACTATGATGAACTCACTTTTTTACAAGACCACAGATGGACAACTTGAATAAGAACAGCTTGGACACACGTTACTGTTTTATTCAAGCAGACTTGCATGCATGAAAAACACACTTCAATGCACGATCAGAATTTCTCAGTCTTGGTTATCTCACAATCCTTAGAAGCTTCCTTTTATACTCTCACTGGGAATCTCAGTGAAGCTTCCTCATTGGACAGAGAGATAGTGGGATGTCTTTCCAAAAAGACAAAACAACTTTCCTGCACATTCTGATAAAGCAGACTTGTCTTCATGTGGCAGAATCTGTGTCTTTTTCTTTTTGTCTCTGTTGCAGAGGCCTTTAACTAAAAGAGGAATGTCAATTTTGAATCTTTCATCTTTTATTAAGGCCATTTTGATATAAGAAATGGTGTGTCACCCATTTCAGATATCCCTTTGTCTTCATGTAATGTAACATCCAAATTTCCACAAACAGTACACGTCATAATATTTCATTTCATTAAGTAATAAATATTACTAATTGTTTGATACCACAGGTCCATCTGCCTGAATACTTAATTACAAAAATATATTAAAAACAAATGGTGGTCTAACTAGCTTCTAAATCTTCAATCAGAGTGCGGAAGACTGAACAAGCTACCCGAGACCTCATCTTTTCAAAATAGGCGTCATCAAGAGTCCAAAAGTCTGCTATTCATCAAAGTCCATATTCACTTAGCCTGGGACGAACTACCTGCTATGGTCTTGCCTTTATCAACTTTTCCTGTAAAAGAGTTGTCATGACAGAGTAAGCTAACATTGCTTAGTGAGTTAACAGAGTTCCATTAGTTACCACACATATATAACATACTATCAGCTCCTGCCGGCAAGTCAGTACGTCCTGAGACAGCAAAAAGGTTGGGAGACAACCCAGTTTGTTTTCCCCTATGTAAGGCCGAAGCCCTACGGGAAGTGTATGGAAACAAGTCATATAGGAAAGGAATCTGCAGAATTCCCTCCTGTGAATGGAGATCTCACATTAACGTCCTATCGGATAATGCAGTATGCAGCGGCAATTAAATAAATAGTCAAGTAATCAGTAAGCAGGATAAGTATTTACATAAAATGTAAAAGTGAACATGCATTTGAGGCAATTCAAGTGTCTAGCTTCAGTAATGTCAAAAGTACGCTTCTATGATACAATAAAGTATTAAAGAAACATGCAGCAACAAACGGAAGTTTCCATACAGTCAATGACATTCACCAATAAGTATCGAAATTTATGCAAGTAATTAATGAAATCTGTCACTCACAGTGGTCCGTAGTCAGATAATGCTTAACGAATTAAGCGGTTCAGTTTACTCTGTCAATCGACGGGTTCCTGCAGTTCAGTTTCAAGTCTGGCATATTAATGTCAAGTCTGTGTCATAATCTATATAACCCTAGTTACATATTCAGGTTATTGTCAATTCTGGCTGTCGAGTCTGAGGTAGTTCCTATCGTCCCAAGGTGAGTCTATTCTTATCAGATTAATACGATTCATCTAATTACATATGTGTGTCCTTGAAATAAAGTCAATCATATTACTAGCTAGGTGCATCATGACATACGATTTCTAAGAGTTCATTCAGTGTCTGTTAATTCATTTGTGCATAAAATAGATGTGCAACTAGAATTTGTGAGTTTTATCATAATCATATTATACTTTTTAATTACAATAGGTTGATTAATCACTTAATCTGATTTTAGGAATTTAACTTTGGCTTGGAACTAAATTAGATTCGAATATAGCCAATTTGAATTTATGGAGACAGATTCGAATAGCCTTAATTCAAGTCTATGGAGATAGGTTCGAAGCACACCCATTTCGAGTCTATGGGATTAGATTCGAAGCAATAGATTCTAAGACAGATTTGAAGCAATAGACTCGAAGACATATATAGATTCGAAGCATATAGACTCGAACCCCTACACAGATTCGAACAGATGCATAGATTCGAAATTCATAAATTAGATTCTAAGGGACAGGTAGATTCGAACTAGGAGGCTTCGAGTCTAGGGGGGGACAGATTCGAATTCATAGATTCGAAACCATACAATTCGAGTCTAGTGAATTCGAGTCTGTTCATGGATCTCTCGAGTTTGTTCTTCTAGTTCATCGTTTTTTCCAGGTTTTAACAACTAAATATGAACATAAAATATAGAGTAATGGTTACTAACCTTCGTCCAAGCTATAACCTTCGACTAAGGATGATTTCCAAGCAAAAACAAGTCCTAAACGGGGGCAAATCAGCTTCAAATAGAGGGAAAATGAGCAAACTCGAAATTGCTCTTTCAAAACCGAACCAAAAGACAGAAATAGGTCGATCTTACCTCAAATCGGGACCAAAACAAACATGCGATAACAGAATATTGTAGAGCTTGACGATCTCTATCCGTTGACGTATAAATCACGAGAATCCGACGGTTCGTTTAGGAGAAATTCTAGAGAGAAGTGAAATCTTAGAGAGAGAAGGAGAGAGTTTCTAGATTCCAAACTTAAGAAATGAGGAGGAATGCCCTATTTATAGGGAAATAGGGATAATCAGATCTTCTACTGAATTTTTCCGGAATTGACCAACTTTTATTCCCAACACTCCGATTTGCATTTCAGATGCAAATAATAGCAAAGAAGTTCTAGATTTGCTACAATGGTCTTTTAGTCAATTTTAATTCATTTTAGTCTGTTTCGTCCTTTTCAGTCTTTAATTTGTCATTTAGCTGAATTTTAATTATTAATTTTATTTCAGCTAATTTTGGGCAACTCTTCATAATTACTTATAACTTAATATAATTAACTATTTAAGATTCATGTTTTCAGTTAATTACTAATATTTGGATAGAATTGCTTTATTATCAAAAGTCTGATGCTGTAATTTATATTTAATAAATTACGGGCTGTTACAATCTTCCCCCGTTAAATTGATTCCGTCCTCGGAATCGACTAAGGCAGGAATAACTTCGGATACTTTTGCCTAATCTCATCTTCTCGTTCCCAAGTTTGCGCAGATCCCTTATGGTATTCCCATTGAACTAACACCATTGGAATTTCCTTGTTGCGCAATTTCGAAACCTTATGATCGATTATACGCTCGGGCTCTTCTTCGTATCGCAACTGCTCATCAATTTGCACGTCTTTCCAAGGAATCACAGCTTCAGCGTCAGCTAAACACTTTCGAAGATTACTCACATGAAATACATCATGAATCCCAGTCATTTCGGCAGGCAGCTTTAATCTGTAGGCTTGCAATCTTATACGCTCGAGAATTTCAAAAGGACCCACAAATCGAGGGCTCAACTTCCCCCGTTTGCCGAACCTTACTATCCCTTTTCTTGGCGAGACCTTCAACAACACTTTATCTCCAACTTCAACCGCAATTGGTTTACGTCTTCGATCATGATATTTCTTTTGTCTGACCTGAGAGGTCTGAATCCGCTGTCGAATCAACTGTAGTTGGTCATGGGCTTCTTGCAGAATCGCTGGTCCAGAGATCGGGCGTTCACCTGTTTCCCTCCAACAGGTTGGAGTTCGGCAGCGACGTCCGTACAAAAGCTGATATGGAGGCATACCAATAGTCGAGTGATAACTATTGTTATAAGCAAACTCCACAAACGGCAGGTGAGAATCCCAACTTCCACCGAGATCAATCACACAAGCACGTAACATATCTTCTAAGGTCAAAATTGTCCTCTCACTTTGTCCGTCAGTTTCAGGATGATATGCGGTGCTCGTCTTAAGTTCAGTACCTAGTCCATTCTGAAAAGCCTTCCAAAAACGTGAAGTAAATCTGCTGTCACGGTCAGATACTATAGACAATGGCACACCATGTCTAGTCACAATTTCCTTTTCGTACAATTCAGCTAACTTTTCGAGGCGTTCATCTTCACGTATGGGTAGGAAATGGGCTGACTTAGTAAGTCGATCCACTATTACCCATATATAGAGTCATGATTCTGCTTAGTCCTGGGCAGCTTCGTCACAAAGTCCATGGTTATGTGGTCCCACTTCCATTCCGGGATTGGCCATGGTTGTAGTTCCCCATACGGCTTCTGATGTTCTGATTTGACTTGTAAACAAGTCATGCAATTTTCTACATATCGTCCTATGTCCTTCTTCATTCCAGACCATCAATAATCCGTTTTCAAATCTTGGTACATTTTAGTAAAACCAGGATGTACCGAAAATTTCGACATATGAGCTTCCGACAGAATTTGATCCCGAATACCTCCTAGTCTGGGAACCCATATTCTATCCATGAACCGTCTAAGACCATGATTATCAAGGGTCAGCTTGGTAACATAAGTACCATACGTTCAGATTTCAAGCTCTCATCCCGAATGGCTTCGGTTTGAGCGGCAATAATCGACTCAGGCAAGGCTGTTAGGCTCAAAAAGGCCTCAGTCAAACCTGTTCTATATCTGAGGGGGAGATTTTATAATCAAACCTGTTGATACATTTGAAGGTTGAATTTAAGGCCTGTTATATGCCTTATTGAAACCTGAAAATGATTTGCAATATCAGTCTAAAGCTGTTCTATATGTTGCATGTGTTGCAACCAAGACAGTTTGTCCAAGCTGCTCAGTCTGCTGATCAGGCTGGACAGAAACTGTCTACGCTGCTCTACACTGTTGAGCAGCTTGGGCATTTTTAAAGTGTTCTTTTCTTTGTGAACAGAACCTGTTCTTTGTGAACAGGCTAAACACTTTATGGAATTTGTTTCCAAGTCATCATGTATTGTTTTTGATTACAAGATCAGTTTACAAGTCGAAGACAAAGTGGAAAGCAGAACCGCTCAGCCTGCCCAAGCTGTTCTGTTACATGAAGACAAAAAGGATATTTGAAAAAGGGTGACAGACCTTTTTCTTATATCAAAATAGGCCTTTTACAAGGAAGAAAGACGCAAAGTTGACATTCCTAAAATGGTTAAAGGCAATGCAACAGTAGAAAGTAAAAAGACAAAAGTTCTGCACAAGAGAAGGCAAGTCTGCTTTTCAGAAAAGTGCAGAAAAGTTATATTGTCTTTTCAAACAAGACTTCTCCTTTTTCATTCTGCCCAATGAAGATGTTTCTCTTAGATCCTCTAAGTGAGTATAAAAGGAAGCTTCTAAGGTCAGAAAGAATGTGAAGAAAGCTAAGTGCTCAAACCAAGAGTGAACGTGCAAGTGTGATATTCATGCATGCAAATCTTCTGTAAACCAGCATCTGTGTGTCTAAGCTGATTTACCTAAGCTGTTCCTTAAGTCTTGTAAAACACAGTGAGTGCATCTTAGTGAGTGTGTTCATTGTAATCTAGTTTGAGTGTGTCTTAGACTAGAAACCATACTGTTGTATTCTGTCATCTCAGCTTGAACAATTCCGCAGTCAAGCTTGTTTGTAATTAACATTTGTTGATAATACATACAAACATTGAGAAAAAGAGTGTGTAGTTTTTAAAGAACTGTATTCACCCCCCCTCTACAGTTTATTACTATATACTTTGGGAACCTTTCGGGACCTACAAAGGCAGACTCCAAAACAACAGAAGTCAAAGCATAACATCGGGTATAATGGTCTTGTCCGGTTTTGCGGCTTAGGGCATCTGCTACAATGTTTGCTATACCCGGATGGTAAAGGATTTCATATTTGGAGAATTTTGCGTAGAGTCGCGCTCTTTTCGTAGCAATTCTAGCAATTCTCGAAAGAGCTTCGCATGATCAGATTCAGACTTGGAGTAAATCAAGATGTCATCAATGAAGACTATCACTGATTTATCCAGCATTGGTCTACATACCCTATTCATGAGGTCCATAATTGCGGCCGGGGCATTTGTGAGACCGAACGGCATTACTAAGAATTCAAAATGGCCATATCGAGTACGAAATGCAGTCTTCGGTACGTCAGACTCAAATACTTTGAGTTGATGATATCCAGATCGGAGATCAATCTTTGGTTAGGCATTTTCGGGCTTTCTTTAC
This sequence comes from Centrapalus pauciflorus, assembly GCA_020465985.1. Taxonomy (NCBI): domain Eukaryota; kingdom Viridiplantae; phylum Streptophyta; class Magnoliopsida; order Asterales; family Asteraceae; genus Centrapalus; species Centrapalus pauciflorus. Next base: position 200,166 of record JAANYP010003187.1, read on the forward strand.
AGAAATGAGACCTAAATTTTGAGTCTTTCTATCGCCATAAACATAACGTTCACTTCCTTCGGGGGTTCTAATTCTAATTATCCTTTTTAGCACAAAGGATTTCAGCATTATTCGTCATAAGCCAGTCCATTCCTATAATAACATCGAATTCTCTAATCCACATCGATATCAGGTCAACGTCCGAGGAAAGGTCATCGATTACTAACTTACAGGAACGAAAGACTCTATTCACAGTCACAAAATTCAAGCTAGCAGTTTTTATGTCTAAGGGTGCAGGTAACATTACAGGGGCAAATTCAATCTGTTTAGCAAACTTTTCAGACACATACGACAGATTAGAGCCAGAGTCAAATAAGATTAAGGCAGGCATATCATTAGTAAGGAATGTACCCGTGACGACATCAGCAGTCTCTTTTGCCTCTTCGGCAGTCATCTGGAAAGATCTAGGTTGATTCCTCGGAGCTGGAGAACCCTTGAATGATCGCCGGGATGAAAATGCAGGCGGAGGAACAAATCGGGGCCGAGTACAGTCTTTAGCATGGTGCCCAAACGTAATGCAGTTTCGGCAAGCCTCACTGCGCCTGGGACATTCTGACCTATCATGACCATTCTGTCTGCAGCAGTAGCACTTAACGAACACAGGATCACATTTTCCTTCATGAATCTGCTTGCAGCGAGGACAAGCAGACCTTGGCGTAGCGGTCACAGCATAAGATTTAGCCTTTTTAAAAGGCTGCTTATCTCCCTGCCTTAAACTTTCACTCCCCTTTTCCGATTTCTCAGATTTTTCTTTCTTGCTAGACTTGGCAATAAAAAGAGTCGCTCGCTCCGGATAGATTTCAAGTTCTCCTACCTTAGCAACTTCAACTACTTCCATATCACTTCTCGGTTCGCCAGAATTCACAAAAAGATCCCTTTGTCGTCCCTCAGGGGGCTCATGCCTAAGTTTCCTTTTTCGATTCTTCTTGGGATTTGCTAACATTTCTTCCCTATACTTCAATTCTAACTCCCGTAACCTAAGTTCTCGCAACCTAAGTTCTTCTTCACGGCGCTTAAAGTCAATTTCACGCTGGATTTCTTCGTCAGTTTGCACAACCGCTTTACCCTTAGTCAGCAAGTCCTTAATTTCCTTAAATCGGTCCTCAACCGACATATCAGTCTGCAGTCGATTCCTATCCATCATAAGCTGTATTTGCCTACGATTTTCCTCATTCAGCTTGTGAATGAGATCAAATAATTGAGCCTGCTGGGGAGGCACAAGCGTAGCAATACTGCTTGAGTTATTAGCAGTATTTTCAGGGTCAGTGCCTAAGTCCTCTACATGAACAGATTCTTTGTGTTGATCAGCTGCAGCATCAGCAGCTTTATCAACCCTTGAGGAACCGGCAACAGTCGGATTCTTATCAGCCATTGGCTGAAAATATAAAGGAAATAACTATTATTTCCTGATTCAAATAAGCACAGTTCGAGTCATAATTCCTACGTCAGATAATCACATCTAAGTTCATAGATATGAAGGCAGTCAGTCAGGCTGGCACAAAGTCAAGTCAAAGTCAAGTCAGTATCAAGCAGTCAATCCCTCCCCCATCCTATCAGTCATCATTTGCCTATCTTAGGTCAAGTTGTGTGGGTAGTCCTTTACTAATTAGGTTACCCTAGGCCTCGGTGACTTGTTCGGGAATTCAGAGTCACATAGTCCATACCATACCAGTAGTTTAAGTATCGGGTGGCCAATCCGATGATTAAACTGCTGCTCTGATACCAACTTTGTAACATCCAAGTTTCCACAAACAGTACACGTCATAATATTTCATTTCATTAAGTAATAAATATTACTAATTGTTTGATACCACAGGTCCATCTGCCTGAATACTTAATTACAAAAATATATTAAAAACAAATGGTGGTCTAACTAGCTTCTAAATCTTCAATCAGAGTGCGGAAGACTGAACAAGCTACCCGAGACCGCATCATCTTTTCAAAATAGGCGTCATCAAGAGTCCAAAAGTCTGCTATTCATCAAAGTCCAGATTCACTTAGCCTGGGACGAACTACCTGCTATGGTCTTGCCTTTATCAACTTTTCCTGTAAAAGAGTTGTCATGACAGAGTAAGCTAACATTGCTTAGTGAGTTAATAGAGTTCCATTAGTTACCACACATATATAACATACTATCAGCTCCTGCCGGCAAGTCAGTACGTCCTGAGACAGCAAAAAGGTTGGGAGACAACCCAGTTTGTTTTCCCCTATGTAAGGCCGAAGCCCTACGGGAAGTGTATGGAAACAAGTCATATAGGAAAGGAATCTGCAGAATTCCCTCCTGTGAATGGAGATCTCACATTAACGTCCTATCGGATAATGCAGTATGCAGCGGCAATTAAATAAACAGTCAAGTAATCAGTAAGCAGGATAAGTATTTACATAAAATGTAAAAGTGAACATGCATTTGAGGCAATTCAAGTGTCTAGCTTCAGTAATGTCAAAAGTACGCTTCTATGATACAATAAAGTATTAAAGAAACATGCAGCAACAAACGGAAGTTTCCATACAGTCAATGACATTCACCAATAAGTATCGAAATTTATGCAAGTAATTAATGAAATCTGTCACTCACAGTGGTCCGTAGTCAGATAATGCTTAACGAATTAAGCGGTTCAGTTTACTCTGTCAATCGACGGGTTCCTGCAGTTCAGTTTCAAGTCTGGCATATTAATGTCAAGTCTGTGTCATAATCTATATAACCCTAGTTACATATTCAGGTTATTGTCAATTCTGGCTGTCGAGTCTGAGGTAGTTCCTATCGTCCCAAGGTGAGTCTATTCTTATCAGATTAATACGATTCATCTAATTACATATGTGTGTCCTTGAAATAAAGTCAATCATATTACTAGCTAGGTGCATCATGACATACGATTTCTAAGAGTTCATTCAGTGTCTGTTAATTCATTTGTGCATAAAATAGATGTGCAACTAGAATTTGTGAGTTTTATCATAATCATATTATACTTTTTAATTACAATAGGTTGATTAATCACTTAATCTGATTTTAGGAATTTAACTTTGGCTTGGAACTAAATTAGATTCGAATATAGCCAATTTGAATTTATGGAGACAGATTCGAATAGCCTTAATTCAAGTCTATGGAGATAGGTTCGAAGCACACCCATTTCGAGTCTATGGGATTAGATTCGAAGCAATAGATTCTAAGACAGATTTGAAGCAATAGACTCGAAGACATATATAGATTCGAAGCATATAGACTCGAACCCCTACACAGATTCGAACAGATGCATAGATTCGAAATTCATAAATTAGATTCTAAGGGACAGGTAGATTCGAACTAGGAGGCTTCGAGTCTAGGGGGGGACAGATTCGAATTCATAGATTCGAAACCATACAATTCGAGTCTAGTGAATTCGAGTCTGTTCATGGATCTCTCGAGTTTGTTCTTCTAGTTCATCGTTTTTTCCAGGTTTTAACAACTAAATATGAACATAAAATATAGAGTAATGGTTACTAACCTTCGTCCAAGCTATAACCTTCGACTAAGGATGATTTCCAAGCAAAAACAGGTCCTAAACGGGGGCAAATCAGCTTCAAATAGAGGGAAAATGAGCAAACTCGAAATTGCTCTTTCAAAACCGAACCAAAAGACAGAAATAGGTCGATCTTACCTCAAATCGGGACCAAAACAAACATGCGATGACAGAATATTGTAGAGCTTGACGATCTCTATCCGTTGACGTATAAATCACGAGAATCCGACGGTTCGTTTAGGAGAAATTCTAGAGAGAAGTGAAATCTTAGAGAGAGAAGGAGAGAGTTTCTAGATTCCAAACTTAAGAAATGAGGAGGAATGCCCTATTTATAGGGAAATAGGGAAAATCAGATCTTCTACTGAATTTTTCCGGAATTGACCAACTTTTATTCCCAACACTCCGATTTGCATTTCAGATGCAAATAATAGCAAAGAAGTTCTAGATTTGCTACAATGGTCTTTTAGTCAATTTTAATTCATTTTAGTCTGTTTCGTCCTTTTCAGTCTTTAATTTGTCATTTAGCTGAATTTTAATTATTAATTTTATTTCAGCTAATTTTGGGCAACTCTTCATAATTACTTATAACTTAATATAATTAACTATTTAAGATTCATGTTTTCAGTTAATTACTAATATTTGGATAGAATTGCTTTATTATCAAAAGTCTGATGCTGTAATTTATATTTAATAAATTACGGGCTGTTACAATCTTCCCCCGTTAAATTGATTCCGTCCTCGGAATCGACTAAGGCAGGAATAACTTCGGATACTTTTGCCTAATCTCATCTTCTCGTTCCCAAGTTTGCGCAGATCCCTTATGGTATTCCCATTGAACTAACACCATTGGAATTTCCTTGTTGCGCAATTTCGAAACCTTATGATCGATTATACGCTCGGGCTCTTCTTCGTATCGCAACTGCTCATCAATTTGCACGTCTTTCCAAGGAATCACAGCTTCAGCGTCAGCTAAACACTTTCGAAGATTACTCACATGAAATACATCATGAATCCCAGTCATTTCGGCAGGCAGCTTTAATCTGTAGGCTTGCAATCTTATACGCTCGAGAATTTCAAAAGGACCCACAAATCGAGGGCTCAACTTCCCCCGTTTGCCGAACCTTACTATCCCTTTTCTTGGCGAGACCTTCAACAACACTTTATCTCCAACTTCAAACGCAATTGGTTTACGTCTTCGATCATGATATTTCTTTTGTCTGACCTGAGAGGTCTGAATCCGCTGTCGAATCAACTGTAGTTGGTCATGGGCTTCTTGCAGAATCGCTGGTCCAGAGATCGGGCGTTCACCTGTTTCCCTCCAACAGGTTGGAGTTCGGCATCGACGTCCGTACAAAAGCTGATATGGAGGCATACCAATAGTCGAGTGATAACTATTGTTATAAGCAAACTCCACAAACGGCAGGTGAGAATCCCAACTTCCACCGAGATCAATCACACAAGCACGTAACATATCTTCTAAGGTCAAAATTGTCCTCTCACTTTGTCCGTCAGTTTCAGGATGATATGCGGTGCTCGTCTTAAGTTCAGTACCTAGTCCATTCTGAAAAGCCTTCCAAAAACGTGAAGTAAATCTGCTGTCACGGTCAGATACTATAGACAATGGCACACCATGTCTAGTCACAATTTCCTTTTCGTACAATTCAGCTAACTTTTCGAGGCGTTCATCTTCACGTATGGGTAGGAAATGGGCTGACTTAGTAAGTCGATCCACTATTACCCATATATAGAGTCATGATTCTGCTTAGTCCTGGGCAGCTTCGTCACAAAGTCCATGGTTATGTGGTCCCACTTCCATTCCGGGATTGGCCATGGTTGTAGTTCCCCATACGGCTTCTGATGTTCTGATTTGACTTGTAAACAAGTCATGCAATTTTCTACATATCGTCCTATGTCCTTCTTCATTCCAGACCATCAATAATCCGTTTTCAAATCTTGGTACATTTTAGTAAAACCAGGATGTACCGAAAATTTCGACATATGAGCTTCCGACAGAATTTGATCCCGAATACCTCCTAGTCTGGGAACCCATATTCTATCCATGAACCGTCTAAGACCATGATTATCAAGGGTCAGCTTGGTAACATAAGTACCATACGTTCAGATTTCAAGCTCTCATCCCGAATGGCTTCGGTTTGAGCGGCAATAATCGACTCAGGCAAGGCAGACTCCAAAACAACAGAAGTCAAAGCATAACATCGGGTATAATGGTCTTGTCCGGTTACAAAACAACATATGTTCTTACATAATTAGTCTGAGCTGAATCTATCAATAATCACTATATATTTTTACAATACACTTTGCTGAGTAAAGTAAAGGATCAGTTTATATATACTGATTTTGATTACAAAACAACATATGTTCTTACAAGAGTACAACTAATGTACTAAAGTAGATTACAAGTAATGTAAAGGAAAAGTTACAACAAATGTAACAAAGTACAACAAATGTACATAAAGAAGTTTAACATGTTGGACTGTTGATGGTGGGAGCAAGTAATGGCAAGCCTGTCCAACTGATGGACAGCTTCCATTCTTCATCTACTCAAATAGTAGATGGACCTCCAAGCTGTGGAGCTTCTCCTTCAAACATTTGATCGAGCTCCTCCCTTGTTTCTTCAATTTCCTCCATTTCAACCCTAGGAATCTGAAGTTGGGATGTTGAAGCTCTCCTCTTTCATGGAACCCTTTGAGCTGTTCCCAGATAGCTGCTCTCCATTTTACAGATTTTCTAAAGGAGTTTGCAAGTCTAAAAGCAATAAGCCGCTTAAGACCAACCTTGTGTAAATCTGATGCTCTCTGGAAACACTTTTTCTTTGTTAGGGGATCTACAAAAAATACCCCCACCTCAGGGTCTTCAATAAGCTTGTCATCCTCATGTTCCACTCCCCTAGGCAGGCTGTGATCTACTCCTTTGAATTCAACGGCTACATCACCTTGATCAATCATTATCAGGAGTTCTTCCAGCTCAGTATCCTTTCTCCTCCTCCTAGCCTTTATCTTGGGTTCAACCACTGAGGTACCCTTGATTTGTCCTTTTGTGATCAGGCCAAGATTCTTCACTCTCTTCATTAATGTTTTGACATATGCCCTGATAGTCTTAGCAGTTTCAGACTTAGACTGGCTAAGGGCAACTGCCAATTCTACCCATTCTCTGAATCCCATTTGAGCAACATCAGTGTGTTCATATGCTTCAAGTTCTTGACCTTCAGCACCCATTCTGGTTATCTGTAATTTCCACTATTTGCCTTTCCTTGAAATGGGAACAGCTTTGACAATAGTCTCCTTGGCAAGTCTTCTATTTGCAACATCAAAAAACTTTTTCCTTGCCAGGTTGTCAAAGTGAAGCTGGGCTCTTGCAGAGGAGGATGCTTATTTAGGCTTGGTAACAGAGACCTGAGCACCTTGTTCCTTCTCTTCTTCCTTTTCAACCACTGACTCTTTGGCGCCTCTAATAGTTTCCTTTGGACATCCAAGGAAGGCATTTTCATTTTTCTTGCCTCCTTGTATGCAAAGGCTTTTGTAGCTTTAGCAGAGGCTTCATCTGTCTTTAGTTTTTCAAAGGCTCGAAGCTGTTCTTCATTGAACTCTGTAGGTCCCGAGAGGTTCCCAAAGTATATAGCTTTAAGCTGTAGAGGGGGGGGGGTGAATACAGCTATTTAAAAACTACACACAATTTTCTCAATGTTTGTATGTATTATTAACAAATGTTAATTACAAACAAGCTTGAATGCGGAAAGGTTCAAGCTGAGATGACAGATACAACAGTATGTTCACTAGTCTAAGACAGATTCAAACTAGTTTACAATGAATACACTCACTAAGAAGCACTCACTGTGTTTACAAGACTTAGAGGGACAGCTTATGTAGAACAGCTTGGACACAAAGAAACTGTATTACACAGACAGGCTTGCATGCATGAAAAACACACTTGCACGTTCACTCTTGGCTTCAGCACTTAGCTTTTTTGGCTTCAGATCTTTCTGACCTTAGAAGCTTCCTTTTATACTCACTCAGAGGATCTAAGAGAAACTTCTTCATTGGACGGAATGAAAAAGGAGAAGTCTTGTTTGAAAAGATAACATAACTTTTCTGCACTTTTCTGAAAAGCAGACTTGTCTTCACATGAGCAGAACTTTTGTCTTTTCACTTTGTCTACTGTTGCATTGCCTTTAACCAATTTAGGAATGTCAACTTTGCGTCTTTCTTCCTTGTAAAGGCCTATTTTGATATAAGAAAAAGGTCTGTCACCCTTTTTCAAATACCTTTTGTCTTCATGTTACAGAACAGTGTGGACAGGCTGAGCAGTTCTGTTTTCCACTTTGTCTTCGACTTTGTAAACTGATCGTGTAGCCAAAAACAATACATGATGACTTGGAAACGCATTCCATAAAGTGTTTAACCTGTTCACAAAGAATAGAACACTTGAAAAATGCCCAAGCTGCTCACCAGTGTAGAGCAGCGTAGACAGTTTATGTCCAGCCTGTTTAGCAGACAGAGCAGCTTGGACAAACTGTCTTAGTTGCAACACATGCAACACATAGAACAACTTTTGACTGATATTGCAAATCATTTTCAGGTTTCAATAAGGCATATAACAAGCCTTAATTTCAACCTTCAAATGCATCAACAGGTTTGATTAGAAATCTCCCCCTCAGATGTAGAACAGGTTTGACTGAGGCCTTTTTGTGCCTAACAATCTCCCCCTATTTGCAACCAGTTTAAGCTGGCCTTATCAAAAAACACTATATTTTTACAGTACATTTGCTGAAATAAAATTACAACATCAATATAAAGTAAAAGATCAGTTTATATATACACTGATTTTTGATTACATTAGAACAACACATGTTCTTACAAAAGTACAACTGATGTACCGATGTATATTACAACTAATGTAAGGAAATTATAACATATGTAACATAGAGTACAACTAATGTACATTGGACTGTTTTTGTTGGGAGCAGAAAATGGTAAGCCTGTCCAACTGATGGACAGCTTCCATTCTTCACCTGCCCAGATGGCAGGTGGACTTCACTGGACTAGAGGTAGCATTCCTTGTTTGAATCTTCTTTCAAGTTCTTCCCTCGTTTCTTCCATTTCTTCAATTTCAACTCTGAGAAACATGAAGTTAGAGTCTTGAAGCTCACCTCTGTTATAGAATCCTTTCAGCTCATTCCAGATGGCTGCTCTCCATAAGCTGGACTGTCTGAAGGAGAGGGCAATCCTGAAGGCTGCAAGCTGCTTAAGACCAACTTTATGTAGGTCTGAAGCTCTTTGAAAGCATTTCTTTTGAGACAAGGGATCTACAAAAAATGCCCCTAACTCAGGCTCTTCAATTACTTTGCCATCTTCAAATTCTACTCCTTTAGGCAGGCTGTGGTCAACTCCTTTAATTTCCACAGCATAATATCCTTGTTCAATCATTATAAGGAGTTCTTCCAGCTCTGTGTCCTTCTTAGTTCTTCTGGCCTTTATTTTAGGATGTGTCACAAAGACACCTTCACTTACTTCTTTAGAGATCAGGCCAAGGTCCTTTACTCTTTCCATCAATTTCTTGACATATGCCTTGATTTCCTTAGCCGTTTCTGACTTTGATTCATTCAGGGCAACTGCCAGCTCAATCCATTCTCTGTACCCCATCTGTGCTACGTCAGTGTGGTCATATGTTTCCAATTCTGGGCCTGTTGCACCCATCCTTGTTATTTTGAACTTCCACTGACTGCCTTTTCTTGATATAGGGACAACTTTGACAATTGATTCCTTGGCAAGCCTTCTTTCAGCAACATCTTGAAATTTTTTCTTTGCCAGGTTGTCAAAATGGTATTGAACTCTTGCATGAGGCACTGTAGCCTTGGTCACTGAGACCAAAGTACCTTTTTCTTTCTCTGCTTCCTTCTCCCCTGTTGATCCCTTAGCAGATTCCAATATTTTCTTTTGCACTTCCAGAGTAGACATTTTAATTTTCTTTGCTTCTTGAAGTGCAAAAGCTTTGGCAGCTTTGGCAGATTCTTCTTCTTTTCTAAGCACTTCCAGAGCTTGAAGCTGTTCTTCTCTAAACTCAAAGTACTTGTGCATAGGAAGACCCATTTCTTTAGCCCTGGCTTTGTGGAATTGATCTTCTGCTTGTTTCCGCTGTATGGGATCATCTTTTGCTATTCCTTTTCCTTTAGCTGCTGTAGTGGTAACAGCCTCAGGAATTTCCTCTTCTTCTTCTTCTTCTTCTGTTATAATTAGATGCCTTCGTTTACTGCCGGGCCTGTCCTCAGAGATGAATTTCTCCCCTTAGACTGAGCAGGGTTTGAAGAGACAACCTGAGTAGGCAGAGCAGCTTGAGAGGCACCTTCAGCTGTACCTGTTTGAAAAATATCTGCTGGCCGACCAGTTTGGGTTGCAGACACTGGTATCTCCTTAGGAGAAGAAGTTTTCTCCCCCTTAGACTTAGTCTTCGAGGCAGATGACTTCTCCCCCTTTGAAGGAGATGAAGCAGAAACTTCAACACCTGGTCTGCCTGAAGACACAAAGTCAGCAGGCTTGCCAGCAGGTTTAGCAGAAGGTTTGGGACCAACAAGGCTAGTCACTAAGAAAGCCAAGTTATCCTTCACCTCTGTAAGCTGGGAAAGACAAGACTGAAGAGAAGAGGAGTGGGAATCAGCAAGGGAGGTTAGCTTTACAATATTTTCCCTATCAGACGCTGTGAACAGCAGAGTTTGCATCTGTGCAAGATGAAGGTCTAGAGAATCTTGCACATCAGCAAGATCTGATGACACAGAGTTTGAAAGGGAGCCAATGAGAGTTTGTAAGCTAGCCAGAGTGGCGGGATGAGTAGAGTTGCAAGAAGTAATAAGAGATGACAGCTGTTGAGAAAGGGCTGTCATTGAGGACACAGAGTCCTGTTGCATGGAAAGAATAGAGGAGAGGGATGTGGACACATGTTGCAGCTGAGCAGTGAGTGCTAACAGCTGTGGAGAGTGATCAGGTTGTGGAGTGGTAGGGAAAGAGGCCTTGAACGAATCAAAGAACCCCTGAAGTTGTGCAGACACAGAGTCTGATATGATAGAGGGGAGAGAAGACATAGAGGATTCTAAAGAACTAACTTTGTTGGTCAGCAAAGAAAGCTGATCCTTCAAAGGCAGGTCTTTAGGAGATGGAGGGGTATGGGTAGATTGTTTTGAGTGGGTAGATGGAGAAGATGATGATGAGGCTGTGGTGTGAGGATGAGATGGAGAGGGAAGAGAAACTTTTGATAGAAGTTCCATAGCCTGGGCAAAAGAAAGATGGCCCAGCTTGGAGGGGTCAAGGGGTCCTTCAGCAGCGGCTGTAGCTGCATCACCAGGAGAAGGGGTTGGTGTTGGGTGCCTTTCAGATGCTGCTTGTGCTGCAACATCCTCATGAAGACCAGGGGTGGTTCCCTCTGCAGTGCCTTGGTTTAAAAGCACCTCATCATTGGGAGATGGGATATGCATTTCAACATCAGCAGTGGTGAAACCTGCTGATGGAATTTGCATGGAGGGAGCAGCCTCACCAGAGGGATGGTGTGATCCCTGAGGTTCATCAGCTTGGGTTGTTGGTCCCTCAGCAGCTGTTTGGTGTAGAACAGCTGTATCATGGGGAGCAGAAGATTGAGGCTGAGCTGCTGATTGGTCTATACCAGCAGCGTGGGCACCTCGTGCAGACTCAGGGTGTGAGAAGATTTTAGTGGGGGACAGTGTGGACGCAGTATGGAGTGGAGAGGACTCCTGTCTTTCAATATCCTCAGCCTGTTGGGAGGCTGGGATAGTTGATGTGGGTATCTCCGTTTGTACAACTGGTTCCTGTTGAGAGGAACCAGAGGGTCTAGGCTGACTCTGGGTAGACTCAGATTGGAGTGAAGCAGGCTCCAAAGTGGCTGAACCTGCTCCCAAAATAGGAGAGGCAGCAGGGGTTGCTTCTTTTACAACTGAACCCTGTTGAGAGGGAACAGAGGAGGTGGTTCTTTTGGCTGGTTTCTTTTTGGAGAGAGATTTGCGTTGGTAGTGAATGGATGAAGTGGGTGATTGTGGAGAGGAGAGAGGATCTGTTTGGACAGGGTGTGAGACTGGGTTAGGAACAGTGGGGCTGGCCTGTTCCATGGTCTCTTGTGCCACAGAGGCACCAGCCACTGAGGCTTCAGGCTCAACAAATGAACCAGGGTGAGGAGTCTGCTCCTCCTCAGCCACAGAGGCTAAAGGTACAGACTCAGGCTGAGCTGATTTAGCCTTCTTTTGCACAGGCCCAGCTTCAGCAGTTGCCAGGGTCCTCTTTACAAGTTTGGACCTGGCTTTGGATTTTCTTGCGGGAGCAGCAACTTCTGGATCCACCCTCACAGCAGAGGGTCCTTCCACCAAACCTAACAACCTCCTCATTGGTGTGGATAGAAGAGGCTCATTGGGTAGAACTGGGGTATAGAAAACTCTATTCCCTATGACAGGGAATGCAGCAGACTTAAGTAAAGGCTGAGAGTTGTATAATTGCTCACCATAAACATGTCTGAAAATGAGGCTCAGAAACCTGGGATAACGGACAGCAGCTGGTCTTGACTCTTGCTGCACTAGGTTCCTCAAGTTCACAAAAATCCACTTATCCATATCAAGGGTAGTCCCATCCACTAGCTTTAGGGCTATTGGAACTTCATCTCTGCTGAGTTGGTCAAATGAACCAACTTTGCTTCCAAAGCACATCACCACTGAGGTGAATAGAAAGCTATAGGTAGGAGAGAGGTCCTTCCTAAACAGTGTTGCTCCAAGTTTGGGTTCTGCTACACCACAGAAGCGTAGCAGATTGCCCATTTGTGCATCCTCAGCTTGGGACTTGTCATAGGTCTCATCAATTGGTAGATGAAGCACCTCTCTGAGCAGATCAGAACTAATCTCAATGGTCTGAGTTCCATTGAGGATAGTACCCTTGATGACCTTGGTGTTGGGGTTGTAGGCACAGGTGTACCAGAACTCATACACCATCTCCTGGTACAGAACACCAGGAGTTGTAGTCATAGCATAGTTCAACGGATGAACTTGCAGAAACTCCACCATTTGATCGTAACCTTTTCCCACATAGTTTTTGGGGATAGTAAGGTTT
>JAANYP010003187.1:213150-373837 GCA_020465985.1 Centrapalus pauciflorus
CGGAAAAACGGAACGGTTGTCTATGTCAGAACATTTGTCAGACCACTTGACCTTTTTAATCACTAACACACGAAATCAACATTATCCGCAGTAATTAAGTTAAATTAAAACATAATTTAAGTAACTTAATTATGAAGAAAGGTAATTAAACTTCTGGTCTACGCTGTTGGTCAAACCTGTGATGATCAGGGTCAACACAAGGTTCTCAGTCTTCAAGCTGTTCTCCCTTCAAAATGTGCCTTCAGCCTGTTCTCTTTTGCAAGAAGAACAGGTTTGTGTTCAATAGCTGAACAAGTTACAAGACAAAAGACTTGTAAGCAGTGTGAAAGATGAACAGATGAGGATTGACCATCAGAGCAGGCTGGACTTACAACCTGTTGTTGTTCAGCCCTGTTCTATGCTCAAGCTGTTCAAGTTTTTCAGAAAATTGGCTAAGTACAGAACATGCATAAGCCTGTTCTGTCTAAGCTGTTCTGGAGAAACTTGAGCAGTGTGAGAACATTACAACTTCGGTAGACTGAGAGAACCACTTAGTCACTCTTGTTTTTAACATGCCCAGGCGTGCTGACAAGGTAATTTAAAACCTTGTTCATCCAGAAGGTTTTGTGGAAAATGTCTGCCAAGCTGTTTCATTGGTGGAATTAAAACTTACCCCCACATTACCTTTCTGGAATGTGATTCCCTGATTGAGTGATTGTCTGACTTCAAATATCTTTGTCTTGAAGAAATACAGGATTGTTGGGATGGCTATGGCACTTGTGTTATCACACAGAATAGGAGTTTTCCTATACACAAGGCCATAATCTTCAAGCTGATGCTGCATCCACAGAATCTGCCCACAGCAGCTTCCAGCAGCAATATACTCAGCTTCAGTAGTAGAAGTGGACACTGAGTTCTGCTTCTTGCTACTCTAACTGATCAACTTTCCACCAAGGAGTTGACACCCACCTGTTGTGCTTTTCCTTTCTAACCTGCAGCCTGCAAAATCAGAATTTGAATAACCTGTTAGCTCAAGGCTTGAGTCTTTGGGATACCAAAGACCCAAACCTGGTGTACCCTTTAGGTACCTGAAGATTCTTTTGACAGCAGCTAGATGAGATTCCTTTGGATCAGCTTGGAACCTAGCACATAGACAGGTGGCAAACATAATATCAGGTCTGCTAGCAGTTAAGTAAAGAAAGCTCCCAATCATGCCTCTGTAAGCTGTTACTGAAACAGCTTTGCCACTAGCATCAGCATCCAATTTTACATTGGTTGCCATTGGGGTTTTAATAGGAGAACTTTGATCAAATTTGAACTTTTTCAAAAGATCTAAGGTATACTTTCTTTGATTTATGAAAATTCCAGTTGAGTTTTGTTTAACCTGTAATCCTAAAAAGAAAGTAAGTTCTCCCATCATACTCATTTCATATTTAGATTTCATGAGTAATGAAAAATTCTTGCATAACTGCTCATTGGTAGAACCAAATATTATATCATCCACATAAATTTGAAAAAGCATAATATCAGATTTCACCTTCTTTATGAACAGGTTGTGGTATCCACTTTACCTCTGGAAGTACCCATTGCTCATAAGAATTCAGTAAGAGTGGTTCATACAGGCTCTAGGGGCTGGTTTGAGACCATAGAGAGCTTTGTCCAAACTATAGGACCAATCCTGGTGTTGTTCATATTTCAAAAACCTGGAGGCTTGCTTGCATAAACTTCCTTGCAGCTTCCCATTTCAAAAAATGCACTCTTCACATCCATTTGAAAATACCTGTAATGCTCTTATTGAGCAGCGTAGGCTAGATACAAACGAATTGCTTCTAGCCTGGCCACAGGAGCAAATGTTTCATCATAATCAATTCCTTCCTCCTGTCTGTAGCCCTGAGCAACCAGTCTTGCCTTATTTCTAATGACATGACCTTGCTCATCCATCTTATTCCTGAAAACCCATTTAGTGCCAATTATAGTTTTACCTTTAGGAGCAGGGACCGGCTTCCATACATTATTTCTCTCAAACTGATTGAGCTCTTCTTGCATGGCAGTGATCCAATTTGCATCTTTTAATGCTTCATCAACCTTCTTTGGCTCCATCAGTGAAACAAAACTAGAGAACATACAAAAGTTCCCTAAGCTGTCCCACCGTGTTTGTATCCCTTTGTTGATGTCACCAATTATTTGATCATTGGGGTGACACCTGATCCACTTAGGATCATTTTTCAATGATGATTTACCTGAGTTGTTAACATCTTTAGCGGGTCCTGTTGAACAGCTCTCAAGATTTTCAGACACACTGTTGTCTTGAGCCTGTTCACTTGTTGAACATGTCTGACCACTGTTGAACATATCAGTAGAGGAACTGGGAAAATCAGCAATGATAGGTTCTGGACATGCAGTTGTAATTAAGTCAGTACATTTATTCACACAGGGTGTATTGACATAATCATCATCATGTCCATCATGATTAACAGGTTCCACACTGGGTGTAGTGGAAGCTTTTGAGTCCTCTTCATTGATTGAATTGCATCAGAATCATCCAAAGTTAAGTTCTCCTGAAACTGATTCCAGGAACAAGCTTGTGTGAGGCATTTCTTGGACTCTTTCAAAGGTGGACATTGATAGATTCATCTATCCACCCTTCTTTTGTTGTTGATAAAACTCTGTAGGCTTTGGAAGGATAGCCAGGATAGCCAACAAACACACCTTCATCAGCTTTAGGTTCAAACTTTGACAGCTGGTCCCTTTGATTCAGAATGAAACAGGGACATCCAAACACATGGAAATAACTGACATTTGGCTTCCTCCCTTTAAGCAGCTCATAGGGAGTTTTGTTGAATCTTTTCACCACTAAAGATCTGTTTTGGGTGAAGCAGGCAGTGTTAACAGCTTCAGCCCAAAATGATGAAGGTAAACCTGATGCACACAGCATGGTTCTGGCAGCTTCAATGAGAGTTCGGTTTCTCCTTTCAGCAACTCCATTTTGTTAAGGAGTTCTTACTGCTGAAAAGTTTTGAGTGATTCCTTTCTATTCACATAAGTCTTTCAAGAGTACTGTTTCTTGAACTCAGTACCATGATTCACTTGGCTAAGCTTGCTTTACTGGGCAGAGTTCAGCATTTCCGATCTTTTTGACAAATCCATAATCTCTCTAGCAGCCTCTCCTTGCTCTTTAGAAAGATCACCCATGCTTGTAACCTGGAGAACTCATCAACCATTACAAGAGGTGTATCTTCTTCCCTCCTAAGACTTGGGACATTAACAGGTCCAAAACAAGTCCATATGGATTAAAGAAGAGTGGAGTTATCAATAGAGA
This sequence comes from Centrapalus pauciflorus, assembly GCA_020465985.1. Classification (NCBI taxonomy): domain Eukaryota; kingdom Viridiplantae; phylum Streptophyta; class Magnoliopsida; order Asterales; family Asteraceae; genus Centrapalus; species Centrapalus pauciflorus. The sequence goes on from JAANYP010003187.1 coordinate 216,449, forward strand.
AATTTATTGTTTGGATTTAAAAGATGTTTTTCTCTGCTTGCCTTTCTCACAAGCTGTGCATAATCTATCCTTGGCAAAAGTCATAGAAGGCAAACCTGTCACCAACTCTTTCTTACAGAGTTTGTTGATGTTCTTGAAGTTCAGATGTGACAGTCTTCTGTGCCATAGCCAGTTTAGATCAGCATTTGTTCTTGTAAGAAAACAGGTTTCAGTTGTGGGGTCAGCAGAATGCATATCCACAACATATACACCTTTCTTTCGTTGAGCACATAGCACAACTTTGCCTTAGGAATCCAATATGTAACCCAGGTGCTCATCAAAGTNTTTCTTGAGTTCAGATGTGACAGTCTTCTGTGCCATAGCCAGTTCAGATCAGCTTTGTTCTTGTGAGACAACAGGTTTTCAGTGTGGAGTCAGGCAGAATGCTATCCACAACATATACACCTTTCTTTCGTTGAGCACATAGCACAACTTTGCCTTGGGGAATCCAATATGTAACCCAATGCTCATCAAAGTTAACCTTGTAGCCAGCATCACCAAGTGGCTTATGCTAACAAGGTATGTTTTAACCCAACCACATAGGCTACTCTTTTGAACACTGCCCGCACCAGCTTTAAGAGTTCCATATCCCCCAGTGGATCCCTCTACGTTGTCCACCAAAGGTGACTTTTGGCCCTTTTTCATGCCTGAGTTCACTCAGCATTCTTTACCACCTGTCATGTGCCCTGAGCAGCCACTGTCCAAGTACCAAACCTGGGAAGGTTGTTTTCCTGCAGAGTGGTATAGAGAATTATTAGTCATTTTTAGGGAACTCATCCAGAGATGAGTTCTCCTACTTCATCAACATTTGTTGATGGACTTGAAATATCCACACTATATTCCCTTTTGAATGGTATCAGCTTGAATACCACTTTTAGTGACTGTGCATTTCCAACACTTCTTGTAAACAACTGTGGTGGAAACAGCAGAGTCAACAGGCCTCATGTCCTCAGATTCAGGACAATCCTTGGCCAGATGTGTCTTCTTCCCACCTTTGTAACATTTTCTCTTTTTAGGGTTTTTGGAAGAAGATCTTCAAAAACACATTCTGAGTTTTTTGTTGATTCTTTCAGTCAGTTTTAGCAGTTTTATTGCCCTTTGTTGATCAACAGCTTGAGTGGATAGTTCAATAGCCACAGCTTTGGCTACCTCTTCTTTCCTCTTTTTAGGAGCACGATGTCAAAGACAGGGAGCTTAATTGGCTTTTGAGCTTCCACGGGTTTGGGAAACTTATTCCCAATTATCTCAGTTTGAGCAATGGCTTTGCCTTTGCCCCTACTGAATTGTGATTTATGCTGCCTATCAGCATATTCACTGGTCTGGTTTTGAAAAGCTTATTCTTATTTAAAACCAGTTTACCACTATGATTTGAAAACTTATTTGAAATCACAGCAGTTTTGTTTTCAACATGAGACTTACCCTTGTTGAAAACAGGCTGCTTACTTTTGAAAACTTGTTTTCAAAGTGTTTAGCATCACAAAGGATTAACATGCTTTTTCCATAGCTCTTGGACTCAGAACCTGTTTTGTCAACAGGTTTAGTATCCACAACTTCAGTTTGAACATTTTTTCCTTTCTTTGCTTGTGTGAACCAGCAGAGCACTTAGCAGGCTGACTTGTGGAGAACAAATTCCAACATCAGCTTTTGAACTATTCACATAAGCTGTCAGTGTTTTGAGGCCTGACAAACCTATTTGTTGAGATTGTTTACCATTCACATTTTGAATGAATGTGTTGGAGTTCACCAAGAGTGGATAAATCTTCTTTCAGATTATTGATCTCAACAATGGAAGTGCTGTGTCAAGATCCCCTCCAGATAGGCTTGGATTTGTGCAGGAATCTGTTGACTTAACAATGGCTGACTTTTTGTGCAGATTGGCACCAAGGTCATATCTTTTGAAGCTTAGCATCTTTATATCTGTTTCTCTCTTTTCTTTCCAGTAAATAGAGTTGATGTGTTTTAATTCATCAAGCTCAGTTTCCAACTTATGGAAACTGTCCAGTTTACTAGATTTAGTTTTAAGATCAGTTTTAAGCTTAGAGATTTCAGATAGTAAAGCATCATGCTTCTCAACAGCAGCTTTTAGATCAACAAGCATATATTCAAACCTTTTAACTTTTCTTCAGAACTGTAAGCCATAAAATTTTGTACCTTATACATCATAGTGGGATTCCAGTTTCTCAAGCTGCTGAAGCTTCAGCTTCAGCCATATCCTGTTTGAAACTGCTTGTTTGAGGGACATCCGTGTTGCCATCAGACATTGATTGTCTTCTTCATCAGATGATGCATCAGATTCCTCCCAATCACAAGTCTCTGCCATAAGTCCCTTTTGGCGGTTGGAACCCACTGAGTTTTCCAACTTCCTCAGCTTAGATGGCCATAAGGTACTTAACCCTTAAACCATCATTCTTGTTTGTCTTGTATGGTTTGGATGACTGACCAACAGCTTTTGACACACAGTCAGCAGCTATATGACCAGTTTTGCCACATTTGAAACACTCAGCTTGGATTTATCAAATGCCTTCTTTTTGCCAGCACCTGAACTTCCTTGCAGCATGTTCTTCTCAAACCTTTCTTGTTGAACCTTTTGACAAGCATAGCTATCATTTGCTCGTCATCTTGTTCAGCAAGATCTGCAGTATCTTCTTATCTGACACCTCCTCTTGTCATCATTCTGTTGATCAGGTTGAGTGAACACATCACTCACCTGATTTACAGGCTGTCTCACCTTAGCCACAAGGATGCACCTCTTTTGACATTTCCAAGGCATTTCTCTTTTGTTGCCTTGACTGTTCATCATTCAGTAAGGATCCATACAGATTGACCAGATCCATACTTCTGATGTACCTGAGTTCCTTAGAATTGTTGAGAAGTAGTTCCACTCTTCAGGTAGATGTCCAGATATTTATTTACCAGGGTAAGACTATCCTTAGTGATCCCACAGCCTTGAGATCATTCACTAGGGCAGTAAACTGGTGTAGGTTTCAGTGAGAGTCTCCTTTGGTTTAGCAAAGAAGGTTCATACTGTCTAACAAGATGTTTGATCCTGTTGTCCAGTGTGATTGTGGGCCATCATGACTGTACACAAAGTATCCCACATCTCTTTGCTGTCTGTTGCATTTTCTCAACCTGTTTGAACACATCATCAGGAAGAGAAATGACCAGGTTGTTCCTGGCCTTTTCATCCAGAGCCACCAGTCTCTTGTCTTCATCAGACCATTGAGCTTTAGCTTTCTCAAAGGTCCTGATTTCAGGAGCAGCTCCTTCAACCGCTGGATTTATTGTAGTAACAGAGGTTGGCACATAGGGACCCTCCATCACTATCTCTGGTAGTTGCACATCCGGATTCTCTAAATAGAGCATCATTCTACACTTCCAACCAGAGAAGTTTTGATGATTAAATTTTGGAGGTTTGCCCATAGAGCCATTGTCATAGTAAGAAGAATTTGCCAGCACTGTTGTCCATGGAAACTTGGGAGAATGAGAGATCTAGAATGACACACACACTCTAACTGCTCTGATACCAGTTGTAGGTCCCGAAGGTTCCCAAAGTATAGCTTTAAGCTGTAGAGGGGGGGTGAATACAGCTATTTTAAAAACTACACATTATTTTCTCAATGTTTGTATGTATTATCAACAATTTGTTAATTACAAACAAGCTGAATGCGGAATAGTTCAAGCTGAGATGACAGATACAACAGTATGTTTACTAGTCTAAGACAAACTCAACTAGAATACAATGAATACACTACTAAGAAGCACTCACTGTGTTTACAAGACTTAAGGGAACATCTTATGTAAAACAGCTTAGACACACAGATACTGATTTACGCAGAAGGCTTGCATGCATGAAAATCACACTTGCACGTTCACTCTTGGTTTCAGCACTTAGCCTTTTTTTTCACACTTCTTTCTGTCCTTAGAAGCTTCCTTTTATACTCACTCAGAGGATCTAAGAGAAACATCTTCATTGGACGGAATGAAAAAGGAGAAGTCTTGTTGAAAAGACAACATAACCTTTTCTGCACTTTTCTGAAAAGCAGACTTGACTTCATATGTGCAGAACTTTTGTCTTTTTACTTTGTCTACTGTTGCATTGCCTTTAACTAATTTAGGAATGTCAACTTTGCGTCTTTCTTCCTTGTAAAGGCCTATTTTGATATAAGAAAAAGGTCTGTCACCCTTTTTCAAATAACCTTTTGTCTTCAAGTTTACAGAACAGCTTGGGCAGACTGAGCAGTTCTGTTTTCCACTTTGTCTTCGACTTTGTAAACTAATCTAGCAGTCAAAAACAATACATGATGACTTGGAAACGTATTCCATAAAGTGTTTAGCCTGTTCACAAAGAACAGCATCTGTTCACAAAGAACAGAACACTTTAAAAGTGCCCAAGCTGCTCACCAGTGTAGAGCAGCGTAGACAGTTTATGTCCAGCCTGTTCAGTAGACAGAGCAGCTTGGACAAACTGTCTTAGTTGCAACATATGCAACACATAGAACAGCTTATGACTAATATTGCAAATCATTTTCATGCTTCAATAAGGCATATAACAGGCCTTAAATTCAACCTTCAAATGCATCAACAGGTTTGATTATAAATCTCCCCCTCAGATGTAGAACAGGTTTGACTGAGGCCTTTTTGAGCCTAACACCGTATGATTTAGAGAGAAAGAAATTACATCAAAGTTCATGGCTTTCTTGCAAAGCAAACCAACTCTTTGATCATACATCCGTATATTCAACTTCTACCTTCTGTCATATTTTTTATGTATGCGTACATACACTATATACACTCAATAACATCAATTGAGTATTTACATATTTAACCATGAACTATTACAATATATTGTTTTCAACTCTATATATAATTGTACCCAGCAATCTCCCCCTTAGAGATGAAAATAATTTTCAATTAAAGTTATGTTCAGGTTGATTTATTTCTTGAATCTTCTTCTTTTCTTTGATCTTTGAATCTTCTGATAAAATCTTCTGATAAAATCTTCTTCTTCATCGTCTCTCTCTGATCTTCACATCTCTTCTTTTCTGATCTTCTCTTTTCTTGTGAGCACACTCCCTCCTTGGATCATGAATGACTTTTCTTTATATTTCCCTTGATCAATTCTTTTGATATGACGTTGCAATTGTCTTCACTTGAATTCAATCTACTAAACCGTTGTCTCTGAACCATAGCTTTTCTCCACCTCATGATGATCATAAGAAATATGAACATCATGCAAAATCTTCAGAGACAATGATACATTAAAGTTTACAGTAGATGAAATACAACAACAATTACAAATACAAAAAAATTACAAATTGACGTTCTCCTCCTCAAACTGATATCCACTCCCCTAACTAAACAAAGATTTTACTACCCCTTAAATGAATACTACTCTTTCTTTGCAGAAAGAAACAAAGCTTTTCAACTTTGGGGAAAATGAAACAAATTCATTTGTGAAATAACGAGTACAAGTCCACAAACGATTCCTGTTTGCACAATAGACATAATCTATGTGACTTATGTTCAGCGCTGGCGTGATGTTAACACTAGTAGGATTTGCAAATAGTCATCGTGAAATCCTTTATCTTAAAAGGATCACTCTTATTTGTTCCGGCTTAGTCACCTTGGAGTAGCAGTTTATAGTCACGCAGACTGTTAGACTCGATGTGTCCTAAAAGTGTATATAATCAGCTCTAGACATAATGCGCATTAAAAGAAGTCGGAGACCGGAGGAATTGTCTTCCTTGTTTCAATATCAATAATATCCAAATGATATATCGATAAAAATGTGCTATATCTCCGTGATTATTGAAACAAAAATCTTTTGTGAGATAACTGAGTGGTTGGTCGGGTTAAGGGCATGCGTCACTGGGTCTATGTCGTCTTTTTCAATATTAAGTCACCTAGGGATTGATAGATTATGTGGTTTACCCAGCAGACACAGTGTAGGTAGGATTATCTTTTCTTCAAATCCTTTCTCAACTCTCAGCTCTCAGCATTTTTCAACTAAGCTCCCTCCGACTCACTTTTTATAAATAAATTTAGTATACCCAAAGAATGATCTGATGCCCCACCATCTCTTGTCAATATATCCCTCTCATTTACATTATACCTCTGCTCGACCCTGTCAGTATCCCGTGATAACTGACACTTCTTAACTAATTGACCTAAAGAACCCTCACCCACACAAACTATAGATGGTTTGCTCCTTGGGTAGGGCTTACGGTTTTGGTCAGACCATAGAAGCGATGTTTATGCCTATCACTCAATTTGGTGCATAATTGGAGTCGGCAGAAATAATTTGTAATATTTCAGATCATGTGATATCAAACAAAGAATAATTAGAATTTTTAGCTCAGATGAATTAGGAGATGAACTTTAGAATAAAGAGTTGGGAGATATCATAATGAAATGTAAAATCTGATATATGATATGAAATGAATCAGATTTGCATGAAAGAATTAGCTTGTGAGAGATCATGAGAGAATTCTATATGAATGGGAAAATATCAAAGAGAATCTCAGAAACAATGAGATAATGAAGAATCAAAGAGATTAGATCAATTAACCTCAATGATATGTTCATAGAATCATAAAAAAATTCTCTTTCAACTTAAAAACTTTTTATCTGTGCACAAAATATTTTGGTGAAAGTCACACACAGTTTTGTTAGAACTAGGTCATCGTGAAAGAATGTCTGAAACTCCCTTGTAAATAAGCACACAAAGTTAGTCAACTCATAGAATATAAATCAGGAGCAAAAAATTATAAAAATAAAACTCCCTCTTTGACAATACAGCTTCAGAGTTGAATTCAGGGCTGGAATTTCAGAAAGATTTGTCATTCAGAATCGGGTTCTAATATGAAGTGACTAGAAGCCTTTGTTGCGAAAACTCGGGTTTCAGTCTGATGTAACTAAAATCCTTTAGCTCGGGTTCTACTCTGTTATAAGTAGAAGCTTCAGGAATTTAAGAACGGGTTCTGCACTGATGTGTACAGAAACCTAAAACCTGCAAAATTTAAGATGTCTTTGGTATCAAACAGATTTGGATCCAGACTTGTTAGCAGTCTTGGGTACCCATTTCAAAACGGGTTTTGGTACCCATTGGTACTTTGGTTTACGTAACAATCAGCTTCTCTTGCAAAAGAAGATAACAAATTTCTTTGAGTATTTGAAAATTGATTATCTGAATTTTTAAAGAAACTTGAATGATAAGACTTTTGCAAACTCTTCTTATAAATAACTCTCCGGTTCTAGCCTGTTTCTGGTAAAAGTTGGTGTTTTTCTGTGAAAATCTGTAATTCCCATATTAGAAGCATTCAATCAACATTCAATAGACATTCATAATATAATCAATCACATGAAGAACATGAAGAACAATATGAATAATACTATGAACCATAAGAACATTCAAGATTAGATAAACCTTAATTGCCTTTCCAAATCCACGTACGTACACTTCGATGAATATTTCCAAATGAAAACCTAAAACGAACTATTTATAGGAAAGTAAATGAATCTAAACTATCCAAACCCATGGGTTGACCTTTTGGTCTTTTAACCCATTTACATAGAACTTTGAAACCTTACAAAATGAACACAAAACTAAGTTGTATTTATTACAATTCAAACCCTGAAACTATCACAATTTCTAGATCTAGCATTCTCCCCCTTTGTGATTAGCTTTCAGATCTTGGTTTAAAGTTGGTGATCAGCTTCCTTTGGTCAAAATATCATTCAAGTCGTCTGATAGTCATCCTGTACTCCAGCTTGTCTCGGATAACCTGTTGGAAGTGTCTAACGAGTTGTAGCACGCCTTTAAGTTCCCATATTCTTGTACAGATCTTTAGAGCTTCCTTAAGATTGTTGATTCTGATCATAAGCATCTTTCTGACCATATATAACGTCCCGTCACAATACTTCTCTAATTCATCTCTTCTCATCAACACTTTCTTTCTTTGTGAATTTAGATAAACAACTCCGACCGTTGGCGATGTAAGCACTTTCGAAACTTAGAAACATTCAAGGCCCGGAGTATACTGATTCGGTGCAAGTAGATTGACTTTTCTTTGTCTCGCCTCTAATTCCATTTGGAAATCAAATATGATGGACAGTGTGAGATTTCAGCGAAGAAACTTGATTAGGTTTTGAAAAAAAATTCTAAGTCATGATGTACCCCAAGCTGCGGTTGAAGTGTTATCCGCAAGTTGAAACTTGCGAATAGGCCTTTTATCGCAGGTTTAACTTAGATGATTTTAATAAACTATTGCACTAAAGGAATCTTGCAGATAGAGTAATATCCGCGAGTTGGGACTCGCGGATGATACTGTGCCCGCGTGTTTAACTTAGAAATTTTGGTGCCTTAGTTTATGTTTGTGCGGAGGTTGGCTTATCCGCGAGTCGTAACTGGCGGACAAAGCATCAATAGCGTTGTTAACTTAGAAAAATTTGACTTATCATGCGGATGAAATGTGATCCGCGAGTTGCAACTCGCAAATGATACTTGAGTTGCATGATTTCCTTAGAAAAATTTATTAAGTTTTGCAGATGATACAACTCGCAGACAAAACATTAATCGCAGGTTTAACTTAGGCAGTTTGAATTTCTCACATACAACTTTTAGATGTTAACTTTTTTGATCAAAAAGCTGAATTTCAAGAAACCTTTGGGTTTCTTATTCACGAAGATATCCGCCTTTTTAGACCTTAAAACCCTTCTAAACCCGATTACGTGCATAGATTCCAAAGTAAATAGGTGATAAATGTATAAAAACAAAATGTACACTCATTTTGGTGCACGAAAACGCTTTAAAACACTTCAAAGTCTCGATTAATTAATGAACCAGTTGAGAATTTTGAACTCTTTATGTGTGTGTTCTTGAAGGTGAGAATGGTGAGAAAGATGAAAGAAGAGAATGAAAATTGAAATGGGCGGCTATTTATAGATTTTAAAAATAAAACCGGTTCCCCCCAAACCCGGTAGAGGAACCCGACCCATTGCCCAAAAAAATATCTCACCTAAAATATCCTAATTAAAAAAAAATAAGAAAATAAATAGAAATCTTTTGGATTTTCTATTTAATAAACTTGAACTTAAAACAAAAGAAAATAAAATCTTTTTGGGTTTTCTAATAAAATAAAAAATATTTTTGGATTTTCTTAATCAATAATAACTTAAGTTATTAAACACACAAATTTAAACACAGTAAGGTAATATATTTTTGGATTCTCTATTTAATAAATAAAGACTTAAGAAATTAATGACACAAAAAATAAACAAAGAAAAGTAAAATATTTTTTGATTTTTTATTTAATAAATAATGACATAAGAAATGAAACACACAAAAATTAACACACCAATTAAATTTAATGCATTTTCTCCCCGTCCGAGTGTGCACGAATGGAATTTTAAACACTTGGAGACTTACCTGGATGCATCCCGATAATGTATGACAGAAAACAAATAACAAACACAAAGACTAGAATTAAATTATATAAACACGGAACATAATTCATTAGAAAATGTAAATTTGCGAAAAGAAGATCTGTCGTATGAGAAGGCAGATAAACTTTGCAGAAATGTTGCATATTAAATTAAATTATGTTAACAAATTCAGCATACCTAACTTGTTCACAAGAAAATTAAAACGTTTTTCATCTAAAGGTTTTGGGAACAAGTCAGCTATCTGATTTTCAGTGTTTACGAAATGTAATTCTACGGTACCTTCTTCAACTTGATCTTTTATAAAATTGTACGGAATATCTATGTGTTTAGCATGAGAGTGTTGTACAGGGTTACCAGTAATGGCTATTGCGCTCATTGAGTCGCAGTAGATGGGAATCCGACTAAGTCTGAAACCATAGTCTCGGAGTTGAGTGCACATCCACAATAGTTGTGAGCAGCAACTTGCAACAGCAACATATTCTGCTTCAGCGGTGGATAGAGAAACACTATATTGTTTCTTCAATGCCCAACTTACCAGTTTGTCTCTGAGGAACTAGATGTGACCCAAGGTACTCTTTCTATCATGTTTGTAACCTGCATGATCTGCATCTGAGTAGACAGTTAGTTCGAAGCTGGTTCCTTTCGGATACCAGAGACCAAGGTCAGGCGTGCCATTTAAATAACGAAATATTAGTTTTACGGGAGCCAAATGTGACTCTTTAGGGTCGGCTTGAAATCGAGCACAAAGACAAGTATCAAATATTATGTCCGGTCTACTAGCGGTTAAATACAATAAAGAACCGATCATTCCTCGATAATCCGTGATGTCAGTGGATTTACCCATTGGATCGTCATTAGGCTTTGAGGAAATGGACATGGGAGTATTAATAGACGTACAGTATTCCATCTTAAATCTCTTAGGAGATCATGGATGTACTTTGAATGGTTTTTGAGAATCCCGTCAGGAAGTTGTTTGACTTGTAATCTGTAACATCCTTAAATTTAAATCATTATATTTGAAGTTTATTAATTTAAATTTGTAATTTAAGTTAGATTATGAAAGTTGAGTTGAAATTAGGATTAATTATAAAGTTGGTTGCATTATTTAGAAATTGAGGAATTTCTTATTAAATTGTTAAGGATAATAAAATAAAGATAGAATTCTTTATTATATAAAATCAGTATTTAATGGAACCGGATAAGTAGAGGGGTTAAATGTGCCAAAAGTTATAATATGAGAATAAAAGACTTATGGTCTTTCATTTTGAGACATTTCACTCTCTCACTAAAATCTCTCCCTCTCGGCTCTCTCTCTCTCTCTCTCTCTCTCTCTCTAGAACCATAAGAGATCATCAAATAGTGATTTTTGGAAGCTGAAAAAGTTGGATTCAAGTACAAGGAAGGATTTATAAACTACTGCAATTGACGATTTAAGGTAAATATCTCTTAATATTTCGATTTTGATGGTTTTTGGGTTCGGTTTTGATAAAAACCGAAAATTAGATTTGGAGTTAAAGATATGAATGCATGTGTTATATTGTCATGGATTTGTTTAAATCTAGTTCATAAGATGCTACATATTAAATTTCTACATCAGATTCAAGCTCTAAGTATGATTTTTGGATCTTTGTGTGTTTTAGTATGTGTGTGCGACGGGAGTGTAAAAAGGGACAAAAAGGGCCTGAACTGGTATGCAAAAGTGTTAATATTAGTGTTAAAATGGTTGAAAATTAAGTGTATTTAAGTTGGTATGGGTTATTTTAAACATTGGATAAGTATAAAATGATGGGATTAAATCTGGGAAAATGGCAAAACTGCACAAGTTCGAACAGCAAATGGTCCGAATTCGGATCCATGATGAACTCGGATCTGGTCCGAATTCGGATGAGTCAGAAGTGCAGACATAAAAAATAGAAAATATTTACAAGTGTTAAGATTTCGGATGGGTCCGAATTCGGGTGTGATTCGAACTTAAACGGGATTCGAACTTGACTATGGTTCGAATTTGATATGGAATCAGAAATTGTAAGTTTGAACTTGTCTGGCCCCGAAATGAAGTAGTCCGAATTTGAAAGGGTCCGAACTTGATATGGGGACCGAATTGGGATTTAATGGGGTCCGAATTCGGACATGGATCCGAAATGTGGTTCAAATATTGCAAGAATTATAAAAATTTGGTTTTATGAAATTAAACAAGTTATTGACACAATGTGTTGTTGCAACTGACTTAACAGGTCCCTTGTGGTGTTGTTTAACCCACAGTGGGGTACTTTGTGATCCGGTTGAAAGCCCGAGGAGAAATAAGTTATTGACACAATGTGTTGTTACAACTGACTTAACATATTCGTTTGGAATTCTACTAACTTGCGTAGATTTAGATGCACATTGTACTTGTTGTATGTCCTTTCATTTGTTGTGCATCTATCGATGGACCGGCGGGTCGCATCTGTTATTCTGATGTTACTGCACTATATGACCCGGAGCTGATCCCTCCGAGGTTCTGGTAGGCAGTAAGTCATCCCTGATGTTATGTCTGTCTCAGATGGTTGGTTTATATGCCGAGCTTTGGGCTCGAAGGAGCTGCGACTTTTGCTCCGTACTTGGTGTACGAAGAGAGTATACGACGTTCGTCGTCGGTGTTACTCTTGGGGCTTCATAAGGATTTATAAAATGCGTAAATCTGTGTATTCACTAAGCATTCGTTTACCCCTCAGTTGTTGAATTTTTACAGGAAAAGGAAAATCTGCTGCCGGACTTTCTAGTTAGGTTGTTTGTGAAGTCTTGAAAGATATCTACTACTCAATCGGTAAATAAACTACGGGATCAATGTTGTAATATATTCTGGATGTTGTAATAATGAATTGAGTGTGTAGACTTAGTATTGGAACCTTGTAGCACTGTCGGGTGTGTGGCAAAGTTGTATTATTTTATTTATGTACTTTTATGCTTCCGCACTGTAATTTAACTATGCAGATCATTATTTAATTTATGTTTGGTGTTTAATCCTGGGTGTTATGTAATCGTTGTTAAATGTGGCAAGGGTGTCACATCGAGATGGTATCAGAGCAGTAGTTTGAGATTCAAGTGTCCGTGAGGTCTTGGTCTCAAACATTAAGTGATGATATGTAGCGGTTTAAGTAATGATCTGAACTAAGATAGGTTACGATCTAGTAATCATAGGAGATTGACTATCATACGGGACAATTGGGTGGTGTCTTTAAGTTAATGACATGTTACTAAACAAGTTATATGTTTGATATTTCAGAACATGTCTGGAGGAGGAATGACACCCGAAGAAACAAGAGAAATGATGCTAGCCATGATGGCTGAGCAAAATCAAATGATTCAAGATCAGTTACGGGCACGAGATGAGGCAGAAGCTAAGAGAAGAGAAGACAAGAGAAAGAATAAGGAAAAGAGGGTGACAACAATGATGAACAAGATGACAACACTGGGTCATCTAACAAACCCAAAGGTTGTCGGTTTAAGGATTTCAAAGGAAATGGGGCCGTGGAGTTTAATGGTTTAGGAGACGCTGTTGCCGCACTAGAATGGATAACGGAAACTGAACTGACATTCCGAATCAGCGATTGTGCTGAGAAGGACATGGTTCGGTATGCTACTGCTATGTTCACCAAAGACGCGATTATGTGGTGGAATTCCATGGTTAATGCCTTAACCATGGAGAAGGTTTCTGTAATGACTTGGGCTGAGTTCACTGACCTATTCACTCAACAGTACTGTCCGGTTGATGAGCGCCGAAGACTTGAGGCAATGTTTATGACTCTGATGCAGGGGACTAAGACTGTGTCCCAGTATGCTGTGGAATTCACGAGGCTGAGTTTGTTTGCGCCTCATCAAGTTGATACCGAAGAAAGGAATGTAACCAGGTTTGAGGCTGGTTTGGATATAGAGATCAGAAGGGTTATGAGCAACATGCGCTACACTACGTTTGCCGGCTTACTTGAGGATGCCAGAAATGTAGAACAGATTCTGATTATGTCGGGTTACTCGATTGGGTCCGCTGCTGCTTCCACCAACCCAACACAACCGTCACCGCCGAAGCGCCAACGTGAGGTAGGATACTCGGGATCTTCCCGATCGTCACAGTATTCACCTCAGCAGTCTTATCGCCGATCATCTGGGTCTTCTGGTCGTGCTCGTGCCTACTTCATCAACACCGAGCCACGATATTGTAATAAGTGTCACTTGGAACATTTCGGCAAGTGCACTAACGGATGTGCTTGTTTTTGCTGTGGAGAGCTGGGTCATTTTCAGAATGAGTGCCCAAGGAGAGCTGATGCCTGCCATAAGTGTGGTGTATGGGGGCATTACAGTAGGAATTGCAGAAAGAATGATCCCGCCGCTACTGCTCCAACGTCGACACGATCTTCTGGAGGATCTAGTGGTGGTTCAGTCATCCGCCGGAACCAGCCACAAAGGGCACCGGCTCGTGCATTTCAGATAATGGCGGAGGAGGCTAGGGAAAACCCGGAGGTGGTTACGGGTACGTTTATTGTAAATTCCATGCCTACAAGAGTGTTATTTGATTTGGATGCAAATCGTTCGTTTGTTTCCACTGTGTTTGCACAAAGACTAACCATGCCACTGTCTAGATTATCTGCCCTACTTGACATAGAAACTGCTAGCAACACTCTAGTCAAAGTAGATCACGTATACCGTAATTGTACATTAGTAATTGAATATGTAGTCTTCAATTTGGACCTGATTCCGATCGAATTCAGTGAGTTTGATGTGATAGTCGGGATGGACTGGTTGATTGAGAATGAAGCCATATAGTGTGTAAGAAGCGTATGATAAAGATAACTACTCCGGAGGGGCGTGAGATTTGCATATATGGGGATAGGAGAAGTGGTAATCTGTGTTTGTTGACTATTGCAAAAGCTCGAAAGCTTGTTGCAAAGGATGTGACGCCTACTTAGCATATGCAATTGATGCTAAGGCTGAGAAGAAGACTGTGGCTGATGTGCCTGTTGTATCACAATTCCCGGATGTGTTTCCGGAAGACTTGTCTGGCGTGCCGCCAGAGAGACAAGTGGAGTTCCGAATTGATTTGATCCCTGGAGCTGCACCGGTAGCTCGTTCTCCGTATCGCCTTGCTCCTACCGAGATGCAAGAAATGATGAAACAACTCCAGGAGTTGTTGGATAAGGGCTTCATTCGACCGAGTTCATCGTCGTGGGGAGCTCCGGTACTGTTTGTTAAAAAGAAGGATGGCACGATGAGAATGTGCATCGATTATCGGGAGTTGAATAAGCTGGCAATTAAGAACAAGTATCCGATGCCGAGGATAGACGATTTGTTTGATCAGCTACATGGGGCGAGCGTGTTCTCCAAATTGACTTAAGGTCGGGATACCATCAGTTGAAAGTTCGAGAGGAAGATGTGCCTAAGACAGCTTTCAGGACACGATATGGGCATTATGATTTCTTGGTTATGCCTTTCGGCTTAACCAATGCCCCGGCTGTATTCATGGATTTGATGAATAGGGTATGTAGACCGATGTTAGACAAGTCGGTGATAGTATTTATTGATGATATCTTGGTGTATTCCAAGTCTGAAGCCGAGCATGCCGATCAACTAATGGAGTTATTGGAACTGTTGAGAAAAGAGAAGTTGTATACCAAGTTCTCAAAATGTGAGTTTTGGCTACAACAGATTCAATTTTTGGGGCATGTGATTTCGGGAGCTGGGATTTCTGTAGATCCAGCTAAGGTAGAAGCGATAAAGAACTGGGAACCGCCTCGATCAGCTACAGAAGTCAGAAGTTTTCTTGGGCTGGCGGGGTATTATAGGAGGTTTATAAAGGATTTCTCGAAGATTGCAGTTCCTATGACTGCATTAATGAAGAAGAATGTACCGTTTGTTTGGGAAATCGTGCAGCAAGAAGCTTACGAGATCTTGAAGAAGACGCTAAGTGAAGCACCGATACTTGCTCTACTAGAGGGCAATGAGGATTTTGTGGTTTACACGGATGCTTCAAGATTGGGATTGGGTGCTGTACTGATGCAGCGTGGAAAAGTAATTGCTTATGCCTCTAGACAGCTTAAGCAGCACGAGAAGAATTATTCAACTCATGATCTTGAGTTGACAGCTGTTACTTTTGCTTTGAAGCTATGAAGACATTATCTTCACGGAACTAAGTGTCAACTTTACACAGATCATAAGAGTTTGAAATACATCTTCAGCCAAAAGGAGCTTAATATGAGACAACGTAGGTCGATGGAACTTATAAAGGATTACGACTGTGAGATCCTTTACCATCCTGGAAAGGCTAACGTGGTAGCCGATGCTTTGAGTCGCAAAACATATTTTAAGGATTGTTGTTATATAATGACGTCTACGATGTTAACCTCCACTATTATTGATGATGTGAAGGCTGCTCAGGAGGAAGCTTTGAAGGAAGAGGATGTGAGTGATGAGGATATTAGGGTACAACTTAAGAATATGGAAACAAGTGAATCTGGGTTGAAAGAAATTTATGGGAGAATCTGGGTGCCAAAGTTTGGCGGTATGAGAAAGGTGATCATCGAAGAAGCACATCAGTCAAAGTTTTCTGTACATCCGGGGAGCACAAAGATGTACAACGAGCTGAAAGCAGACTTTTGGTGGCCCGGATTGAAGAAGGACATTGGTCAGTATGTTGAGAGATGCAGGACTTGCCGGCTTATGAAAGCCGAACACCAGCAACCATATGGCAGTCTGCAACCGCTTCCCATTCCGGAATGGAAGTGGGAACACATCACTATGGACTTCGTCACCAAAATGCCAAAGACTAGGTGTCAACACGATGCAGTTTGGGTAATAGTTGATAGATTGACTAAGTCGGCACACTTTATACCGATTAGAGAAAATTACTCGTTAGAAAAGTTGGCTCATATTTATATGGACGAGATTGTTTCTAGACATGGAGTTCCTAAGTCTATAGTATCTGATCGTGATAGTCGCTTGACCTCCAACTTTTGTTTGGATTTGCAAGAAAGATTAGGAACGAGGATTGCTATGAGTACAACTTATCGTCCGCAAACCGATGGCCAAAGTGAAAGGACCATCCTGACAGTTGAAGATATGATGAGATCATGCATATTGGATCTTGGTGGTAATTGGGACGATCATTTGCCACTGATAGAGTTCGCATACAACAACAGTTACCATGCGACGATAAAGAAGACACCGTGTGAGGCATTGTATGGGAGAAGGTGTAGGACTCCTACCTGTTGGAGGGAAACCGGAGAAACACCGATTGCTGGGCTGTCATTACTTCAGGAAACAAACGAGAAGATACAATTAGTTCGATAGAACATGAAGGCGGCCCAAGATCAAACCGATCAGTTTTGATGTAGGCGATTGGGTTTATTCGAAGGTGTCACCTATGAGAGGTGTTACACGTTTTGTTAAAAGAGGAAAGTTAGCTCTGAGATTTGTTGGACCATTCAAGATAATAGAAAAAGTTGGAAACCAGTCTTACCGTTTAGAGTTGCCTGAAGAAATGTCAGACATACATCCGTTGTTCCATGTGGGAAATCTTAGGAAGTCATTCACTACTGGAAATGAGGATTGGGCCGATCACACTGAGCTGCAGATTGATGAAAGGCTCCGGTATGTTGAAGAGTCGGAGTGTGTTTTAGATACTAAAGTAAAGAAGATAAGGAGTAAAGAGATAGAGATGGTGCTTGTACGCTGGAAGCATCGTAAGGGAACGAATCATACTTGGGAAACTAAGGCCTTGTTTGATTTAATTTTTAATATCTTAATTGTCTGTGATCTCTAATTTGGTCAATAGAAATTTAACATCATCTCTTTATTAAACAGATGTAATAAGACATTAGACGTCTAATCACTTATAAAACAAATCAGCCTTAAGTCTGAAATGATGAAGAAGTATCCACAACTGTTTGTATCCAAATAACTTCGAGGATGAAGTTTGAGCGTGGTGGAGCCCATGCTGTAACATACTTAGATTTAAATCATTATATTTGAAGGTTATTAATTTAAATTTGTAATTTAAGTTAGATTATGAAAGTTGAGTTGAAATTTGGATTAATTATAAAGTTGGTTGCATTATTTAGAAATTGAGGAATTTCTTATTAAATTGTTAAGGATAATAAAATAAAGATAGAATTCTTTATTTTATAAAATAAGTATTTAATGAAACCGTATAAGTAGAGGGGTTAAATGTGCCAAAAGTTAAAATAGGAGAATAAAAGACTTATGGTCTTTCATTTTGAGACATTTCACTCTCTCACTAAAATCTCTCCCTCTCGGCTCTCTATCTCTCTCTCTAGAAGCATAAGAGATCATCAAATAGTGATATTTGGAAGCTGAAAAAGTTGGATTCAAGTACAAGGAAGGATTTATAAACTACTGCAATTGACGATTTAAGGTAAATATCTCTTAATATTTTGATTTTGATGGTTTTTGGGTTCGGTTTTGATAAAAACCGAAAATTAGATTTGGAGTTGTAGATATGAATGCATGTGTTATATTGTCATGGATTTGTTTAAATCTAGTTCATAATATGCTACATATTAAATTTCAACATCAGATTCAAGCTCTAAGTATGATTTTTGGATCTTTGTGTGTGTTTTAGTATGTGTGTGCGACGGGTGTGTAAAAAGGGACAAAAAGGGCCTGAACTGGTATGCAAAAGTGTTAATATTAGTGTTAAAATGGTTGAAAATTAAGTGTATTTAAGTTGGTATGGGTTATTTTAAACATTGGATAAGTATAAAATGATGGGATTAAATCTGGAAAAATGGCAAAACTACACAAGTTCGACCAGCAGATGGTCCGAATTCGGATCCATGATGAACTCGGATCTGGTCCGAATTCGGATGAGTCCGAAGTGCAGACATACAAAATAGAAAATATTTACAAGTATTAAGATTTCGGATGGGTCCGAATTCGGGTGTGATTCGAACTTAAATGGGATTCGAACTTGACTATTGTTCGAATTTGATATGGAATCCGAAATTGACATAAGTTCGAACTTGTCTGGACCCGAAATGAAGTGGTCCGAATTTGAAAGGGTCCGAACTTGATATGGGGACCGAATTGGGACTTAATGGGGTCCAAATTCGGGTGGGGTCCGAATTCGGACATGGATCCGAAATGTGGTTCAAATATTGCAAGAATTCTAAAAATTTGGTTTTATGAAATTAAAAAAGTTATTGACACACTGTGTTGTTGCAACTAACTTAACAGGTCCCTTGTGGTGTTGTTTAACCCACAGTGGGGTACTTTGTGATCCGGTTGAAATCCCGAGGAGAAATAAGATAACTTAAAGTTTAATAACGCACCCACTGTGAGTACATATGATTTCGCATGTTTATATATGCTTTATGTTAGCTATTGCCTGCTGAGACATGTTGCTTCATATTCGTTTGGAATTCTACTAACTTGCGTAGATTTAGATGCACATTGTACTTGTTGTATGTTCGTTCATTTGTTGTGCATCTATCGATGGACCGGCGGGTCGCATATGTTATTATGATGTTGCTGCGCTATATGACCCGGAACTGATCCCTCCGAGGTTCTGGTAGGCAATAAGTCATCCCCGATGTTATGTCTGTCTCAGATGGTTGGTTTATATGCCGAGCTTTGGGCTCAAAGGAGCTGCGACTCTTGCTCCGTAGTTGGTGTAGGAAGAGTGTATACGACGTTCGTCGTCGGTGTTACTCTTGGGGCTTCATAAGGATTTATTAAATGCGTAAATCTGTGTATTCACTAAGCATTCGTTTACCCCTCAGTTGTTGAATTTTTACAGGAAAAGGAAAATCTGCTGCCGGACCTTCTAGTTAGGTTGTTTGTGAAGTCTTGAAAGATATCTACTACTCAATCGGTAAATAAACTACGGGATCAGTGTTGTAATATATTCTGGATGTTGTAATAATGAATTGAGTGTGTAGACTTAGTATTGGAACCTTGTAGCACTGTAGGGTGTGTGGAAAAGTTGTATTATTTTATTTATGTACTTTTATGCTTCCGCACTGCAATTTAAGTATGTAGATCATTATGTAATTTATGTTTAGTGTTTAATCCTGGGTGTTATGTAACCGTGGTTAAATATGGCAAGGGTGTCACATAATCCAAAGAAAAAGTTCAGTTCCCCCATCATACTCATCTCGAACCTCGATTCCATTAATTTTAAAAATTCTTCACAAAGTGAAGGTTTTGTAGATCTGAATATAATGTCATCTGATTTGAACGAGTAGGGCATCATTAACTTTATGCTGTATAAATAGGGTTGTGTCGACCGTACCTTTAGAGAATCCGGAATCGAGGAGGAATTCAGTTAGCCTGTCATACCATGCCCGAGGTGCTTGTTCCAAATCATATAGAGCTTTGTCAAGAGCATAGACATATGATGGTTTAGACTCATCGACAAAACCTTCAGGTTGAGAGACGTACTCCTCCTCCTTCAGAATCCCGTTGAGAAACGCCGTCTTCACGTCCATCTGGTATACTGTGAAGTCCTTGTGAGCCGCGTACGCCACGAATATGCGAATAGCTTCAAGTCTGGCAACTGGGGCGAACGTCTCATCATAGTCGATTCCTACTTGTCGTCGATACGCTTTAGCCACGAGTCTGGCTTTGTTTCAGATGACAATCCTGTTCTCGTCTCGTTTGTTCTTGAAAATCCATTTTGTGCCGATGATGGACCGATCCTTTGGTCGTGCGACAAACCTCCATACGCGTAGATGTTCGAACTGATGTAGCTCGTAATGCATAGCATTCACCCAGTCTGGATCTTGTAGTGCTTCGGTTATAGTTGTTGGTTCGATCTTACTCAGGAAAGCAGCGGATAGGCATTCGGCGTTGGTAGCTCTTCTGGTTCGAACTGGAGCGGACTTATCCCCAATGATTTGAGATTCGGGGTGGGATAAGGTCCACTTGCGTAGAAGCAGTACAAGGTCGTCTGCGGATTGGGGTGAATCAGATGGGGTTGAGTCGGTTTGAGGAGCATCATCCGGTGTAGAAGGTTCTGGAGCTATATCTGGGTGCTGGTTAGGAATAGTAGAACCGATTGGGGATTTGGGAGATGTTGGTGTGGTGTCAGTAGGTGTTGGCTCAGATATGTCAAGGGTAGGTAAGCTTTGACTGACCTCTTTTGTATCTGAATCAGAGTTAAGAAAATAATTAGGACTAGACTTAGGGTGTGGATATAATAAATCAAATAGGGGGTCTAGGTCTATATCATCTTCTCCGATTAGCATAGCAGAGGTGGCTGCAGTCTGAGTCGGTTCAGACGATTGTTGAGGAGCTGGTTCTGAACTGATGTGTTCAGAAACGTTCTCGGACTCAGCTAAATCATTGAATGTGATGTTCACACTCTCATTAACTGTTCTAGTCCCTTTGTTGTACACCCGGTAGGAGGCTGAGTTCTTTGAGTATCCGATGAATACTGCTTCATCTCCTTTGGCGTCGAACTTATCGAGATTATCTTTGTCGTTTATATGAAACACCTGCAACCAAAAACACGGAAGTGTTTGACATTAGGTGCACATTTTTTAACAATCTCATAGGGTTTTTTGCCAAACCGTTTATTGATGATGGATCGGTTTTGAGTGTAGCACGCAATGTCCACGGCTTTAGCCCAAAAGTGAAGAGGCAGCTTTGAGTATGTGATCATGGAACGAGCTGCTTCAACCAGAGTTCGATTCCGTCATTCTACGAATCTATTCTGTTGAGGAGTTCTGGCAGCGGAATATTGGTGGGAAATACCAACAGAATCTAGGAAGTCGGTTAACTCGTTATTTTTGAACTGGGTACCGTTGTCCGTTCGGATGGTTTGGGCTTGAAGTTGGAGGTTGACTTGGGTCTGTTTCAGAATCGAGATGATCAATTCTGGCGTCTCGTCTTTCGTGTGTAGGAACTTAACCCAGGTGTAGCGTGAGAAATCGTCGACCATCACCAGTATATACCTCTTGACATTGATGCTCTGAATGCACATCGAACCACACAAATCCATATCGCTAAGCTCCAGGGGTTTTGTAGTGTTTGGAACTGGCTTCGGTTTGTGTGAGGCTTTCTTGATCTTACTCTTTTCACAAGCTGCACACAGTTGATCTTTGTCGAACTTCAGCTCCGGTAGACCTCTTACTATTTTGTTGGATATGAGCTTGGTTATGTTCTGGAATTCAGTTTAGAGAATATCTTGTGGCATAACCAAGACTGCTGAGATGAGGCCTTGGAAAGGAGGCATATTGTCTTGTTTACCTTGACTTTAGAAAGATCGATGGTGTATAGGTTTGATCGTCTAGTGCCGGCGAGAATCTCCTTACCCATTGGAGATCGCATACCACATCGTGTAGCTTTGAAGGATACCTCAAGTCCTTCATCACAAAGTTGGCCAATACTAAAGAGATTGTGGTCAAGACCTTGGACATAGGAGACTTGAGTTTATCTTTAGATTTTCCATTTCGAGATCTCCAAAGCCAAAGATTCGAGCAACACCGTTGTTGTGGAATTTCACCGAACCACCATGTAACATCCGGCACAAAACCAGGTTAGCAACTATGACCTAATCAGTACTTATTAGCAAATTATAACCTATTCAGTGGTCATTAGCAATTAATCAAGGTGATTAACAAAGTTCATAAGGAAATTCAAGTCAATTAGAATCAATTTCATCAGTGCGATAAATCGACAAATTAATTAATCCGATCGATTTGCGATATGATGGATTAATTCAACTAAGTAGGTAGGTAAATTAAGATTAGTAACACTAATCATGCATTAATACACTTACTTAACATTAATGATGCAAGACTAAAACAAATCATTAAACAAATGCATTCAAAAGTATTTATGAATTTACATAAAAAGGGAAATACAAGACTACATTCTAAATACATTTATACACAAAAAAATGAAATTACATCAAAATATCTTCTAAAAATCTGCCCATAGGGAGGTACAAGTAGGTTTTGACTTCATTTTTATAATACACACTTCCATAACCCATCAAAGTCAAATCCTTTTCACCATCTTCTTTCATCTCATCCAACACTCCACCCAACCTCCACTTTGATGACCATTTTTCTCTATAAGTAGAGAGATCATTTTTCATTCATCCTCACACCTTTGAAAGAGCAAAACCTCTCATTTTACTCTCTCAAAAATCGTCCATAGCCACACACACACAACCAAAGTTGTTTTCTTTCTTTATTCTTCAAGAATTCAAGTTTTTCAATAGATTCTTTGGTGCAACTAGTTCAAGTACAACTCTTCTACATATTTTCATACTTCTAATACTAACTTATTACTTCTTATATTTATGTTAATATAAGTCTTGCATAATATATACAATCACCAACAACAACAAGTTTAATAAAAACTCAAGTTTATAAATCACTAGTTTTGTTTTTAAGTTGTTTTAATCAAATGTGTTTATAACTATATAAACACATCATGTAAGTGTAAATATCAAGAAAACAAGTTGTATAAATGTGTTTTATGACTTTTTATACAAGTAGTTTTTGAATAAACAACAAGAATCACAAGTTATTTCAAGTTTATGAAATACGGAATTTCGGCAGAAATGTTGCGTCAACTTTGAAAAATTATAACTAATGCATAACTTAACAAAATGAGTTTATTATTGTCTCAAAAGTTAGATCTATGTCTTAACTAAAAATCTGGAAGTTTTCATAATTTATTATGGAGTTTAGAACCCCCAAATATTATTTGGGAACCCGAAAGTTTGACAGCTCAAAAATGGCCAACATAGGATTTTTAACGAGCTTTTTCCCTAACCTAAACACCTCGAAAAATGGCCGTTCTTGACTTTAAAAATTCTTTGTATATAGTAGTTTAATGCCTAAGAAAATCAATGCCTGAATCGTTTTGTAGCTTGGTCAAAAATAGCCTCAAAGTAGGCCGAAAAACCTTCAAAAAATATATTTATAAATCAATGCCTGAATCGTTTTGGAGCTTGGTCAAAAAAAAAAAAAAATATATATATATATATATATATATATATATATATATATATATATATATATATATATATATATATATATATATATATATATATAAACTTGACGTTTTAAGTGAGTTTTATTTATAAACTTGTAATGTTGGGTGATTTAAGACATAAAAACCTTTATACATACATATTATCATATATGGGAGTTATCAACATGCGGTGAGTCTTCATAGCCCCTATTTTCACTATCTATTGGGGTGGAAATACATGCACTGTTTTTATATGGACATCAAAACTGTTTATTTCTTATACGTATTACACATGTGGATCCATCAGCCCTCAAATCATGAACCGTTAATTGCATTTATTTGCAAGCGCGAATATATTGTGGATAGATCTGTCGGGAGTCATGTCCCCCATTCGGGTTAGTCTTAATCAGCTAACGGTGGGATGCATATATATTTAACACACGGTATTACGTATGGG
The DNA here is from genome assembly GCA_020465985.1 of Centrapalus pauciflorus. NCBI lineage: Eukaryota > Viridiplantae > Streptophyta > Magnoliopsida > Asterales > Asteraceae > Centrapalus > Centrapalus pauciflorus. The sequence continues at coordinate 240,369 of JAANYP010003187.1, forward strand.
AATACTGCACAGGGCAAACTCATTTAATTAAGCTTTGGTTGCATGATGGTTTATGTAATACGTACATGGAATTCATGCTTTATAAATTGAACTCTTCTGATAATGTTCATACAATTGGCCTTTTCGCATAAACCTATGAGTTCACCAACAATTTGTTGACATATTTTGGCATGTATTTTTAGGTGATTAAGACATGCACATTTATCGGAAGCATTACAAGGCTTCCGTTCATTTTGGAGTCGCATCATTTTCAAACTCGGAGATTTACTTGCATCTTTCCTGATAAACTAAATTGTGTATTTAAATCTTGCTATTTTAAGAATTACTTACGCTGTATTTTGGTTATGTATAACAATATTTATAATTGAAGTTAAATCATGTATTTTTGAAAATGTCCATATAGTGGTCGTTCGTTATGATTATGGTTACGCTTCCGCACTCGTCACGCCTCGCTGCCAACCGGGGTAGCAGGGTGTGACAGAGCCATAGTTATAGTGAACTAGGTTGCATTAGTACCCTAGACTATAACTGCACTTAATTTTACTGATTTTTTTGAAAATATTTTGTAACTAACTAAAAGACTATTAATGGACCCTGATGAGAATAACATGTCGAACAATACAGTCATTATCCTCTTTGACTCAGAGGATGAATTCTCACCCATGGAACAAGGAGGCCAATGTCACACTGATGTGTACTTTTGATCGGGAACCCACCCAGACCCAATCAATGACGATGTAATGGACCCGTCAAAACACAAGGAGGGCAACTGTGGCCCTGCAGCACAAATTGCTCCACCATCACCACCACATATTCCAGCCTACACCCTATTCAGAAACCATCCCAATGGATCATTGAAGAAATTCACCCCTAGGGAAAGGGTGCGACTAGCACAACGGGAGTCTATCCCGGTTCCTGCCCATCAGCCAAGCCTGCCGCAGCAGCCGCAGCAGAAACGAGGAAGGGATTCCAAGCCAGTTAGGAACACCATCTTTTTCTCAAGTGCCGACACTTACCCATGAACCTACGCAACAAACGATGCCTCTGTTGGTCGCGAGGACCACCAGACACGACCTCCAATTTCAATAAATCCACCAGGAGGTCGGTGAGATCTCTACAAGAATTAAGCAGGAGGCAATGCAAAAACATCAACATACATTGGGCCAACCAGAATACCTAGGCGATCCAACAAGATGGAATCGACGAATTGTGACAGCGCCTAAAGCCCGCAGTGTAGAACTAACCCAACGACTTAACGCTCTGAAGTACGAGGAAACCCCGGAGGCATCTCGTACTTAGTACCCTTTCTACCATTTTATAGTATTTCTCTAGGCTTTACTATCTGATACATCTTTAGGTGTGTAAGGCTTAAGAATTTATCAGGAAATTCTGACCATATCATATACAAAGATTATGTATCCAGCATTTTAGTGAAGAACTAAGTTTTATCTATAACTAGGTGCATGAGGAGTACGACAATCTGCCTAAGAAAATTCAAACCCATAGACTTATCATTTTACCCCATTAGATACCACTTATGCATTTCTACTATTTGATACCAGTGCTGATAGGAGCTTTATACCACTAAGTTCAGTAAGCAGATAAATTTCATTCTTACACCATTGAGTGCCACTTATGCTATTGAGGTTGATGACAGTAAGACGCTTAAGACAAATAATATAAGTCAGGGATGCTCCTTAGAATTAGTAGGCCGACTCTTTGAAACGGACTTGATGCCCGTCAAACTGGGAAGTTTTGACGTGGTCATAGACATGGATTGACTATCGAGAAATCGTGCGGAAATAGTGTGCAACAAGAAGACGGTTCATATACCTTTAGCCAATAAGAAGGTCCTTACTGTCCATGGCAAAACAAGAAATATCAAAGTAAGCATCATCTCAAGCATTAGGACCCTGAAATGTTGACAGAGAGGGAGCCAAACGAAAAGCGGCTCGAGAATATTCTTATTATTTATGGTTACCCCAAAGTTTTTCCAGAAGACTTACCGGATCTCCCAACATCGAGGAAAGCCAAATTCAAAATCGGCCTAGTATCAGGTGTTACACCAGTGGCTCGAGCGCTATGCCGATTAGCCCATCAATAGTGTAAGAATCGTCCAACCAACTGTAGGAGCTCTTAGATAAAGGGGTTTATCAAACCGAGTTCTTCGCTTTGGAGGAGCTCCAGTTTTGTTTGTAAAGAAGAAGGATGTAACCTTCAGAATGTGCATCGATTACCGGGAGCTAAATAGGCTAACCATAAAGAACCGGTACCCACTCCCAAGAATCGATGACTTGTTCGACCACTCCAAGGATCAAGCTTCTATTCGAAGATCGACCTGAGGTATGATTATCATCAGGTTAATGTCCGCAAGGAAGATATTCCAAAGACAGCGTTCAGATCCCGTTACGGTCATCATAAATTCCTAGTAATGCCATTTGGATTAACCAATGCCCCAACAGTGTTCATGGACCTCATGAATCGGGTGTGCAAACCTTATCTAGACAAATTCGTGATTATCTTCATAAATGACATCTTAATCTACTCACGAAACAAGGAGGAGCGTGAACTGTTAAGACTGATTCTGGAGTTGTTGGAGAAAGAACAACTACATGCCAAGTTTTATAACTTTGACTTTTGGTTAACGGAGGTGAAATCCCTTGGTCACGTGATCAATAGTAAACGGATCCAAGACGACCCCGCAAAGATCAAGGCTATCAGGAAATGGTCAACTCTTAGAACCCCCATAGAGATACGACAGTCCTTAAGACTTGCCACTTATTATAGGAAATTGTCAAAAATTTCTCAAATATCAACGGAGCTCTAACAAAACCGACCCGAAAAGACATTAAGTATGATTGGGGTGAGGATCAGGAGACATCATTTCAGTTAATAAAGCATAAACTGTGCAATACACTTATTTTATCCGAGAGAAGCAAGAAATTTGTAGATTACTGTGACGCTTCACACAATGGATTGATATAGAAAGATGGTGTCATAGCTTATACTTTATGAAAACTTAAGGTTCACTAGGTGAATTACACAATGCATGATCTAGATCTTGAAGCAGTAGTCCTTATCCTTAAGACTTGGAAACACTAATTGTACGGTAAGAAGTGCACTACACTCACAGACCATAAGAGCCTCCAACACATCTTGAACCAGAAAGAGTCGGATATGAAGTAGTGTCATTGGATGGAGCTAATAAGAGATTGCAACTATCACCTGAGAAAAACTAATGTGGTTGCAGACGCTCAGAGCCGAAAGGAACGAGCTAAGAGTACAAGCCCTAGTTATAAGCATTCAACCAAACCTTCCTTCCTTAGTTCATGATGCACAAGTAGAAGTTGTTAAGAAGGAAAATATGAAAAATGAAGCCCTGCACGGAATGGATAAATAGTTTGGGATAAGGGCTAATAAAAATCGATATTTCATGAATAGAGTCTGATTACCCTGTTTGGTGGAATAAGAAAGCTGGCTATGGATGAAGAACAAAAATCAAGATATGTCGTTCACCCCGGATCCGATAAAATGTATCATGACCTCAAGGAGCTATACTGGTGGCCTAACATGAAGGCTGACATTGCCACATATGTCAGCAAATTCCTAAGATGCTCAAAAGTTTAGACAAAACATCAGAAACCATTTGGGTAGTAGTCGACCGCCTAACAAAATTCGCGCATTCCTACCTATCAAGGAGAACAGTAGGATGAATAAACTAGTCCAAACAAGGAAGTCGTCTCCGGACACAAAGTGCCTATTTCAATCATTTTGGATACGGATAGTAGATTTACATCTAGATTTTCGGCAATCAGCTTTGGGTACAAACTTGGACATGAGTAACACATATCACCCTCAGACCGATGGTCAGAATGAAAGAACGATCCAAACCCTAGAACATACGTTAAGAGCCTGTGTGATGGGTTTTGGGAAGTGTTGGGATTCTCATTTGCCGTTAGTGGAATTATCGTACAACAACAGCTATCACACAAGTCTTAACGTTGCTCCGTTTGAGGCACTGTACGGACAAAAGTGTCAATGACCCCTTTGCTGGGCCAAAGTCAAGGATAGTCAAGTCATTGGCCTAGAAATCATACTTGAGACCACCAAAAAGATAGTACAGATACGGAACCGACTAAAAGTTGCCCGCAATCGTCAGAAACGTTATGCAGACGTAAGGAGAAAATCCTTTGAGTTCCAATTAGGAGAATGGTTACTGATAAAAGTCTCGCCATGGAAGGGCGTGATACGATGTGGGAAACAAGGGAAACTGAACCCTTGTTATATCAGACCATTCAAGATTTTCAAAAGAATTTGTCCGGTAGCCTACCGAATCGATCTGACCCAGAGCTAAGTAATGTACGTCATAACTTACACGTGTCCAACCTAAGGAAATGCTTGTCTGACGAAACACTCGTCATACCCATGGACGAACTAGAGCTAGATGATAAGTTGAACTTCATTGAACAACCTGTAGAAATTATGGACCGAGAAGTCAAGAAACTAAAGCACAGTAGAATTCCGATAATAAAAGTCAGATAGAACTCTAAGCGAGGTCCTGAGTTTACATGGGAACGCGAAAACTAGTTTCGGGAAAAATACCCTCAGTTATTCTCAAATGTCAATCAGTAAAGAATGCGAGCTAATTTCAGGACGAAATTCCATTAACAAGGGGAGACTGTAACATCCGGCACAAAACCAAGTTAGCAACAATGACCTAATCGGTATTTATTAGCAAATTATAACATATTCAGTGGTCATTAGCAATTAATCAAGGTGATTAACAAAGTTCATAAGGAAATTCACGTCAATTTGAAACAATTTCATCAGTGCGATAAATCGGCAAATTAATTAATCCGATCGATTTGCGATATGATGGATTAATTCAACTAAGTAGGTAAGTAAATTAATATTAGTAACACTAATCATGCATTAATACACTTACTTAACATTAATGATGCAAGACTAAAACAAATCATTAAACAAATGCATTCAAAAGTATTTATGAATTTACATAAAAAGGGAAATACAAGAATACATTCATCAAAATATCTTCTAAATATCTGCCCATATGGAGGTATAAGTAGGTTTTGACTTCATTTTTATAATACACACTTCCATAACCCATCAAAGTCAAATCCTTTTCACCATCTTTTTTCATCTCATCCAACACTCCACTCAACCTCCACTTTGATGACCATTTTTCTCTATAAATAGAGAGAACATTTCTCATTCATCCTCACACCTTTGCAAGAGCAAAACCTCTCATTTTACTCTGTCAAAATCATCCATAGCCACACACACACACACCAAAGTTGTTTTCTTTCTTTATTCTTCAAGAATTCAAGTTTTTCAATAGTTTCTTTGGCGCAACTAGTTCAAGAACAACTATTCTACACATTTTCATACTTCTAATACATCAAAGTAAGTAAATACTACCTTATTACTTCTTATATTTATGTTAATATAAGTCTTGCATAATATATATAATCACCAACAACAACAAGTTTCATAATAACTCAAGTTTATAAATCACTAGTTTTCTTTTTAAGTTGTTTTCTTCAAATTTGTTTATAAATATATAAACACATCATGTAAGTGTAAATATTAAGAAAACAAGTTGTATAAATGTGCTTTATGACTTTTTATACACGTAGTTTTTGAATAAACAACAAGAATCACAAGTTATTTCAAGTTTATGAAATACAGAATTTCAGCAGAAATGTTGCGTCAACTTTGAAAAATCATAACTAATTCATAACTTAACAAAATGAGTTAATTCTTGTTTCAAAAGTTAGATATATATCTTAACTAAAAATCTGGAAGTTTTCATAATTTATTATGGAGTTTAGAACCCCCAGATATTATTTGGGAACCCGAAAGTTTGACAGCTCAAAAATGGCCAACATAGGGTTTTTAATGAGCTTTTTCCCAAACCTAAACACCTCGAAAAATGGCATTTCTTCACTTTAAAAAATCTTTGTACATAGTAGTTTAATCCCTAAGAAAACCAAAGCCTAAATCGTTTTGGAGCTTGGTCAAAAACAGCCTCAAAGTAGGCCGAAAACCTTCAAAAAGCTGGAAAATTATATATAGAGTAACTTACAGAATTGGTCCCTATGGTTTGTTCAAAATTATGAAAACGATCCCTCAAACCACTTTTTACTTGCAGAATTGGTCCTTCTATTTTTAAAATTTTTATAAATGACGGTTTTGCCCTTCTATCAATTACAAGTTTGGTCATTTCAATTTTGGTCATTTTTCTTGAGTTTTTTTTTTGGTTATGCATTTTAAATATTAATTTAATAAATTATGATTTAATTCATTATCAAATATATTATTATTATTATTCTCATTATTATTATTATTATAAACTATACCTATTTATTTTATCAAATAAATCTATAATTATTTACTAAAAATTATATTTATTTATATGCTTAATTAGTTTATTTATGCATCTTTTTATGTATTCAATTTATTTATTAAAGTTTTATTTGTTTATATTTATTGGATAAACTATATGTATAATTTTATTATTTATACTTTTTGATCAAACTATTTCATTCCGTTAATAAATTTTGATTTAAATTTAATAATTTATTACGTTTCGATTTAAGTTTACTAATTTATTATTGTTCAATTAAAATATTTTGTTACATTAATATGTTTTTATTTAAATTTATTATTATATCTATTTGGATTTAAATATTTTGTATGTTAGTACGTTTTGATTTCAATTTATTAATTTATTTGCACTACTACAATCAGGACCTTTTGTGACGGAAAAATCCGTCGCAAATACTCATTTGCGACGGATTTGCGATAGAATATGTCGGACGCAAAAAAGCCTCGTCGTAAATATATTTGCGACGGATTTATGATGGATTATTGCGTCTTGTGACGACCTCTTGTTTTGAAAATATAATTGAAATCACCAGGATCAACAAACAACCCAAAAGAATATCATGATAATTAAAATTGAATACTTAAATCAGATTTAAATAGTTCCACACTAAAGCAATAAAAGTACATGACTACAGTGATTAAGTCTAACTATTACAACATCATAATTGATTTAAAAGTAACAAATCCCAGCCCCAAAGCTATATCGTCTGTGTACCAATAGCTTCTAAGTCTCCGGGATATTGAAGTGAAATGCTTAAGTAGAAGGTCCAACTACTCCTTTACCTTTGCCTGAAAACATTGTGAGTCAACAGTAAGCTAATGCTTAGTGAGATAACAGATTATGCAAACAACAAATATTTCATTACAAGCCATGCTTAACCATGGGCAGTGTAAGCCCCATGTATGTGAAAACAGGCAGTGTAAGCCTCAATGTATGTGTAAACCATGCAGTGCAAGCATGGGTTGGCAGTTCAAATGCTGATCGGGGATGTGCCGAACCTGACAGGATAACGAGTGGGATGATCAGTCCCCGACAGTGGCCTACTGTCAGCCCCAGTCCAGGTCGTATCAGATTGTGAAGTAATGATCATGCAGTGCAAGCATGATGTAAATAGATGCACTTTCAAATGAACGCTGGCTACATGTGTGTTAAATGTCAAGTACAAGTGTGCATCATAACAACAAATCATGTACGAGTGCCAAATGATGTATATGAACAATGTGAACATGCCATAGAATATATAAACATGAATGCAAAAACAATAAATGTTAGAATGACAATCTGTTACTCACAGTGATTGGTATAGTGTATTGTGTCTCTGAATCAATGTGTTTTTTGATAACACCACAATGATCTGTTAAGTAAGTGTAATAGTGAATTAATGTCAGTAATTGCTTAAAACTTAGTTCCTGAAAACTAAATACAATTGGGTCTGATTTCGGACCACGTCCGAATTCGGATGACCCAAAATATAAATGGTCCGATATTAGTGTTGATCCGGATTGGGTCTTTGGTCCGAAATTGAGGTGATTCGAAATGGGTGGTCCGAAATTGGCAGGGTCCGAAATGGGTAATTGTCCGAATTAGTGGGGGTCCGAATTAGGATGGACCCGAAATTGTAGTTGGTCCGAAATCACTGTAGGTCCGAACTGAGTATGGTCCGAATTTGGACAGGTCCGGACCGAGTTCATACTTAGAAATTTTCCAACATTTTCCAGAAATTATGTTTGGACCATTTTTGCATGTTTCAGTAACTAAAGTTGTAAATATGAACTTAAATGTACTCATTTAACTAATATCATAACACTAACATACCAAATCAACCCATATATGTCCATTTTTTTCATCACGTCTCGAAGAACACACACTAAAACACCCACATAATTCCAGAAATTATACTTAGGAGTGGAGTTTGAATTTGAAATTTTGTACATTGCATCACTAACACTCGATTTAAACTTCTCCATATTCCGATTCAACATGTATCAACATTTGAAACATAAATCTTATGATTCGGTTAGTATAAAAACCGAACCAAAAACTTCATAAATCTCAAGTTTGAGTGAATCTTACCTCAAATCGTTTTTTGTGTTGCTTATAGTTCCTTCCAATTCACTTGTTTCCAGATTTTTGCACCTTAATTTGATGGTTTCTTGTGTGTTCTTGGATTATATCCGAGAGGTAGAGAGAGAGTGAGACGGTTTTAGAGAGAGAGAGTTGAGAGAGAGTGGATTTTGAAAAATGAAAGGCTTTTTCCCCTTTTTATCTCCCACTTTTAACTATTTGCACAATATACCCCTCAACTTCGTATTTTCTTAGTTTACTAATAATATGATCAAAATTAACTTAAATTAACATAATAATCCATTGATACAATAATTGAGTCCTTAAAATTGTAAATTACATATAATTGAAAATTTGGGATGTTACATGTCTAATTTGCGACGGCCAGTAGTTGCGATAGATTTGCGTCGGCCAGTAGTTGCGACAGATTTGCGTCGGCCAGTAGTTGCGACTGATTTGCGTCGGCCAGTAGTTGTTTTGATTTAAAATTTTGCTACGTTAATTAATACTTAAGTGAAAATTAACAAAATATTTAAGTGAAAACGAATAAAACATATTTTGATTTAAGTGTCTATAGTATTTCAGTCCTTTTAATTTACAAGTTTGTACATTAATATGTTTTATTCGTTTTCACTTAAATATTTTGTAACTTTCACTTAAGTATTAACGTAGCAAAAATTTAAAATCAAAACAAATAAAATAATATATTGAAATCTAAATGTACTGGAATAATGAAATATTTAAAACCAAACAAATAAAATAATAATTTTATGAAAACATATTAGCATAACAAAATATTTAAATCAAAAATATAAATTAGTAAACTTAAATCAAAACCTAATGAATTAGTAAATTTAAATCAAAATTTATTCACGCAATGAAATAGTTTGATAGAAAAGTATATATAATTACAATTAGGAAAATATAAATAAATAAATTGAATACATAAAAAGACACATAAATAAACTAATTAAGTATGTACTTAAAAATAATTTTTAGTAAAAAAATATAGATTTATTTTACAAAATAAATAGGTATATTTATTAATAATATTAATATATTTAATCATGAATTAAGTCATAATTTATTAAATTAATATTTCAAATTTATAACCAAAAATTAAAAGTTATAAAAAAAGGACCAAAACTGAAATACTAAATTTGTAATTGAAAAAAGGGCAAAATTGTCATTTTTAAAAATTTTAGAAATAGAAGGACCAATTCTGTAAGTAAAAAGTGGTTTGAGGGACCGCCATTGCAACTTTGGAAGTTGAGGGACCGTTTTCATAATTTTGAACAAACCACAGGGACCAATTCTGTAATTTCTTTTATATATATATAAACTTGATGTTTTAAGTGAGTTTTATTTATAAAATTGTAATGTTGGGTGATTTAAGACATAAAAACCTTTATACATACATATTATCATATATGGGAGTTATTAAATCCCTTATACCATTTAGGACTCGGTTAAACGCGTCCGGTTTCATCACTCATCAACAACGAAAACTGTCGTTTTTACGCTCATTTTGCCATCAACATGCGGTGAGTCTTCATAGCCCCTATTTTCACTATCTATTGGGGTGGAAATACATATACTGTTTTCATATGGACATCAAAATTGTTTATTTCTTATATGTATTACACATGTGGATCCATCAGCCCTCAAATCATGAACCGTTAATTGCATTTATTTGCAAGCGCGAATATATTGTGGATAGATCTATCGGGAGTCATGTCCCCCATTCGGGTTAGTCTTAATCAGCTAACGGCGGGATGCATATATATATATTCAACACTAGTTCTATCGGGATTCATGTCCCCCCACTAGTTCAAGAACAACTATTCTACACATTTTCATACATCTAATACATCAAAGTAAGTAAATACTACCTTATTACTTCTTATATTTATGTTAATATAAGTCTTGCATAATATATATAATCACCAACAACAACAAGTTTCATAATAACTCAAGTTTATAAATCACTAGTTTTCTTTTTAAGTTGTTTTCTTCAAATGTGTTTATAAATATATAAACACATCATGTAAGTGTAAATATTAAGAAAACAAGTTGTATAAATGTGTTTTATGACTTTTTATACACGTAGTTTTTGAATAAACAACAAGAATCACAAGTTATTTCAAGTTTATGAAATACAGAATTTCAGCAGAAATGTTGCGTCAACTTTGAAAAATCATAACTAATTCATAACTTAACAAAATGAGTTAATTCTTGTTTCAGAAGTTAGATATATATCTTAACTAAAAATCTGGAAGTTTTCATAATTTATTATGGAGTTTAGAACCCCTAGATATTATTTGGGAACCCGAAAGTTTGACAGCTCAAAAATGGCCAACATAGGGTTTTTAACGAGCTTTTTCCCTAACCTAAACACCTCGAAAAATGGCCTTTCTTCACTTTAAAAAATATTTGTACATAGTAGTTTAATCCCTAAGAAAACCAAAACCTAAATCGTTTTGGAGCTTGGTCAAAAACAGCCTTAAAGTAGGCCGAAAACCTTCAAAAAGCTGGAAAATTATATATAGAGTAACTTACAGAATTGGTCCCTGTGGTTTGTTCAAAATTATGAAAACGGTCCCTCAACTTCTAAAGTTGCAGTGACGGTCCCTCAAACCACTTTTTTACTTGCAGAATTAGTCCTTCTATTTTTAAAATTTTTAAAAATGACGGTTTTGCCCTTCTATCAATTACAAGTTTGGTCATTTTTCTTGAGTTTTTTTTTTTGGTTTTGCATTTTAAATATTAATTTAATAAATTATGATTTAATTCATTATCAAATATATTATTATTATTATTATAAACTATACCTATTTATTTTATCAAATAAATCTATAATTATTTACTAAAAATTATATTTATTTATATGCTTAATTAGTTTATTTATGCATCTTTTTATGTATTCAATTTATTTATTAAAGTTTTATTTGTTTATATTTATTGGATAAACTATATGTATAATTTTATTATTTATACTTTTTGATCAAACTATTTCATTCCGTTAATAAATTTTGATTTAAATTTAATAATTTATTACGTTTCGATTTAAGTTTACTAATTTATTATTGTTTAATTAAAATATTTTGTTACATTAATATGTTTTTATTTAAATTTATTATTATATTTATTTGGATTTAAATATTTTGTATGTTAGTACGTTTTGATTTCAATTTATTAATTTATTTGCACTACTTCAATCAGGACCTTTTGTGACGGAAAAATCCGTCGCAAATGCTCATTTGCGACGGATTTGCGATAGAATATGTCGGACGCAAAAAGCCTCGTCGTAAATATATTTGCGACGGATTTACGATGGATTATTGCGTCTTGTGACGACCTCTTGTTTTGAAAATATAATTGAAATCACCAGGATCAACAAACAACCCAAAAGAATATCATGATAATTAAAATTGAATACTTAAATCAGATTTAAATAGTTCCACACTAAAGCAATAAAAGTACATGACTACAGTGATTAAGTCTAACTATTACAACATCATAATTGATTTAAAAGTAACAAATCCCAGCCCCAAAGCTCTATCGTCTGTGTACCAATAGCTTCTAAGTCTCCGGGATATTGAAGTGAAATGCTTAAGTAGAAGGTCCAACTACTCCTTTACCTTTGCCTGAAAACATTGTGAGTCAACAGTAAGCTAATGCTTAGTGAGATAACAGATTATGCAAACAACAAATATTTCATTACAAGCCATGCTTAACCATGGGCAGTGTAAGCCCCATGTATGTGAAAACAGGCAGTGTAAGCCTCAATGTATGTGTAAACCATGCAGTGCAAGCATGGGTTGGCAGTTTAAATGCTGATCGGGGATGTGCCGAACCTGACAGGATAACGAGTGGGATGATCAGTCCCCGACAGTGGCCTGCTGTCAGCCCCAGTCCAGGTCGCATCAGATTGTGAAGTAATGATCATGCAGTGCAAGCATGATGTAAATAGACGCACTTTCAAATGAACGCTGGCAACATGTTTGTTAAATGTCAAGTACAAGTGTGCATCATAACAACAAATCATGTACGAGTGCCAAATGATGTATATGAACAATGTGAACATGCCATAGAATATATAAACATGAATGCAAAAACAATAAATGTTAGAATGACAATCTGTTACTCACAGTGATTGGTATAGTGTATTGTGTCTCTGAATCAATGTGTTTTTTGATAACACCACAATGATCTGTTAAGTAAGTTGAATAGTGAATTAATGTCAGTAATTGCTTAAAACTTAGTTCCTGAAAACTAAATACAATTGGGTCTGATTTCGGACCACGTCCGAATTCGGATGACCCAAAATATAAATGGTCCGATATTAGTGTTGATCCGGATTGGGTCTTTGGTCCGAAATTGAGGTGATCCGAAATGGGTGGTCCGAAATTGGCAGGGTCCGAAATGGGTAATTGTCCGAATTAGTGGGGGTCCGAATTAGGATGGACCCGAAATTGTAGTTGGTCCGAAATCACTGTAGGTCCGAACTGAGTATGGTCCGAATTTGGACAGGTCCGGACCGAGTTCATACTTAGAAATTTTCCAACATTTTCCAGAAATTATGTTTGGACCATTTTTGCATGTTTCAGTAACTAAAGTTGTAAATATGCACTTAAATGTACTCATTTAACTAAGTATGTAATTAAAAATGATTTTTAGTAAAAAAATATAGATTTATTTTACAAAATAAATAGGTATATTTATTAATAATATTAATATATTTAATCATGAATTAAGTCATAATTTATTAAATTAATATTTCAAATTTATAACCAAAAATTAAAAGTTATAAAAAAAGGACCAAAACTGAAATACTAAATTTGTAATTGAAAAAAGGGCAAAATTGTCATTTTTAAAAATTTTAGAAATAGAAGGACCAATTCTGTAAGTAAAAAGTGGTTTGAGGGACCGCCATTGCAACTTTGGAAGTTGAGGGACCGTTTTCATAATTTTGAACAAACCACAGGGACCAATTCTGTAATTTCTTTTATATATATATAAACTTGACGTTTTAAGTGAGTTTTATTTATAAAATTGTAATGTTGGGTGATTTAAGACATAAAAACCTTTATACATACATATTATCATATATGGGAGTTATTAAATCCCTTATATCATTTAGGACTCGGTTAAACGCGTCCGGTTTCATCACTCATCAACAACGAAAACTGTCTTTTTTACGCTCATTTTGCCATCAACATGCGGTGAGTCTTCATAGCCCCTATTTTCACTATCTATTGGGGTGGAAATACATACACCGTTTTCATATGGACATCAATATTGTTTATTTCTTATATGTATTACACATGTGGATCCATCAGCCCTCAAATCATGAACCGTTAATTGCATTTATTTGCAAGCGCGAATATATTGTGGAAAGATCTATCGGGAGTCATGTCCCCCATTCGGGTTAGTCTTAATCAGCTAACGGCGGGATGCATATATATATATATATATATATATATATATATATATATATATATATATATATATATATATATATATATATATATATATATATATATATATATATATATATATATATATATATATATATTCAACACTAGTTCTATCGGGATTCATGTCCCCCCACTAGTTCAAGAACAACTATTCTACACATTTTCATACTTCTAATACATCAAAGTAAGTAAATACTACCTTATTACTTCATATATATGTTAATATAAGTCTTGCATAATATATATAATCACCAACAACAACAAGTTTCATAATAACTCAAGTTTATAAATCACTAGTTTTCTTTTTAAGTTGTTTTCTTCAAATGTGTTTATAAATATATAAACACATCATGTAAGTGTATATATTAAGAAAACAAGTTGTATAAATGTGTTTTATGACTTTTTATACACGTAGTTTTTGAATAAACAACAAGAATCACAAGTTATTTCAAGTTTATGAAATACAGAATTTCAGCAGAAATGTTGCGTCAACTTTGAAAAATCATAACTAATTCATAACTTAACAAAATGAGTTAATTCTTGTTTCAAAAGTTAGATATATATCTTAACTAAAAATCTGGAAGTTTTCATAATTTATTATGGAGTTTAGAACCCCCAGATATTATTTGGGAACCCGAAAGTTTGACAGCTCAAAAATGGCCAACATAGGGTTTTTAACGAGCTTTTTGCCTAACCTAAACACCTCGAAAAATGGCCTTTCTTCACTTTAAAAAATCTTTGTACATAGTAGTTTAATCCCTAAGAAAACCAAAGCCTAAATCGTTTTGGAGCTTGGTCAAAAACAGCCTCAAAGTAGGCCGAAAACCTTCAAAAAGCTGGAAAATTATATATAGAGTAACTTACAGAATTGGTCCCTGTGGTTTGTTCAAAATTATGAAAACGGTCCCTCAACTTCCAAAGTTGCAGTGACGGTCCCTCAAACCACTTTTTACTTGCATAATTGGTCCTTCTATTTTTAAAATATTTAAAAATGACGGTTTTGCCCTTCTATCAATTACAAGTTTGGTCATTTCAATTTTGGTCATTTTTCTTGAGTTTTTTTTTTTGGTTTTGCATTTTGAATATTAATTTAATAAATTATGATTTAATTCATTATCAAATATATTATTATTATTATTCTCATTATTATTATTATTATAAACTATACCTATTTATTTTATCAAATAAATCTATAATTATTTACTAAAAATTATATTTATTTATATGCTTAATTAGTTTATTTATGCATCTTTTTATGTATTCAATTTATTTATTAAAGTTTTATTTGTTTATATTTATTGGATAAACTATATGTATATTTTATTATTTATACTTTTTGATCAAACTATTTCATTCCGTTAATAAATTTTGATTTAAATTTAATAATTTATTACGTTTCGATTTAAGTTTACTAATTTATTATTGTTTAATTAAAATATTTTGTTACATTAATATGTTTTTATTTAAATTTATTATTATATTTATTTGGATTTAAATATTTTGTATGTTAGTACATTTTGATTTCAATTTATTAATTTTTTTGCACTACTACAATCAGGACCTTTTGTGACGGAAAAATCCGTCGCAAATGCTCATTTGCGACGGATTTGCGATAGAATATGTCGGACGCAAAAAGCCTCGTCGTAAATATATTTGCGACGGATTTACGATGGATTATTGCGTCTTGTGACGACCTCTTGTTTTGAAAATATAATTGAAATCAACAGGATCAACAAACAACCCAAAAGAATATCATGATAATTAAAATTGAATACTTAAATCAGATTTATATAGTTCCACACTAAAGCAATAAAAGTACATGACTACAGTGATTAAGTCTAACTATTACAACATCATAATTGATTTAAAAGTAACAAATCCCAGCCCCAAAGCTATATCGTCTGTGTACCAATAGCTTCTAAGTCTCCGGGATATTGAAGTGAAATGCTTAAGTAGAAGGTCCAACTACTCCTTTACCTTTGTCTGAAAACATTGTGAGTCAACAGTAAGCTAATGCTTAGTGAGATAACAGATTATGCAAACAACAAATATTTCATTACAAGCCATGCTTAACCATGGGCAGTGTAAGCTTCATGTATGTGAAAACAGGCATTGTAAGCCTCAATGTATGTGTAAACCATGCAGTGCAAGCATGGGTTGGCAGTTCAAATGATGATCGGGGATGTGCCGAACCTGACAGGATAACGAGTGGGATGATCAGTCCCCGACAGTGGCCTGCTGTCAGCCCCAGTCCAGGTCGCATCAGATTGTGAAGTAATGATCATGCAGTGCAAGCATGATGTAAATAGATGCACTTTCAAATGAACGCTGGCTACATGTGTGTTAAATGTCAAGTACAAATGTGCATCATAACAACAAATCATGTACGAATGCCAAATGATGTATATGAACAATGTGAACATGCCATTGAATATATAAACATGAATGCAAAAACAATAAATGTTAGAATGACAATTTGTTACTCACAGTGATTGATATAGTGTATCGTGTCTCTGAATCAATGTGTTTTTTGATAACACCACAATGATCTGTTAAGTAAGTGTAATAGTGAATTAATGTCAGTAAATGCTTAAAACTTAGTTCCTGAAAACTAAATACAATTGGGTCTGATTTCGGACCACGTCCGAATTCGGATGACCCAAAATATAAATGGTCCGATATTAGTGTTGATCCGGATTGGGTCTTTGGTCCGAAATTGAGGTGATCCGAAATGGGTGGTCCGAAATTGGCAGGGTCTGAAATGGGTAATTGTCCGAATTAGTGGGGGTCCGAATTAGGATGGACCCGAAATTGTAGTTGGTACGAAATCACTGTAGGTCCGAACTGAGTATGGTCCGAATTTGGACAGGTCCGGACCGAGTTCATACTTAGAAATTTTCCAACATTTTCCAGAAATTATGTTTGGACCATTTTTGCATGTTTCAGTAACTAAAGTTGTAAATATGAACTTAAATGTACTCATTTAACTAATATCATAACACTAACATACCAAATCAACCCATATATGTCCATTTTTTTCATCACGTCTCGAAGAACACACACTAAAACACCCATATAATTCCAGAAATCATACTTAGGAGTGGAGTTTGAATCTGAAATTTTGTACATTGCATCACTAACACTCGATTTAAACTTCTCCATATTCCGATTCAACATGTATCAACATTTGAAACATAAATCTTATGATTCGGTTAGTATAAAAACCGAACCAAAAACTTCATAAATCTCAAGTTTGAGTGAATCTTACCTCAAATCGTTTGTTGTGTTGCTTATAGTTCCTTCCAATTCACTTGTTTCCAGATTTTTGCACCTTAATTTGATGGTTTCTTGTGTGTTCTTGGATTATATCCGAGAGGTAGAGAGAGAGTGAGAGACGGTTTTAGAGAGAGTTGAGAGAGAGTGGATTTTGAAAAATGAAAGGCTTTTTCCCCTTTTTATTTCCCACTTTTAACTATTTGCACAATATACCCCTCAACTTCGTATTTTCTTAGTTTACTAATAATATGATCAAAATTAACTTAAATTAACATAATAATCCATTGATACAATAATTGAGTCCTTAAAATTGTAAATTACATATAATTGAAAATTTGGGATGTTACATGTTTCATTTGCGACGGCCAGTAGTTGCGATAGATTTGCGTCGGCCAGTAGTTGCGACAGATTTGCGTCGGCCAGTAGTTGCGACTGATTTGCGTCGGCCAGTAGTTGTTTTGATTTAAAATTTTGCTACGTTAATTAATACTTAAGTGAAAATTAACAAAATATTTAAGTGAAAACGAATAAAACATATTTTGATTTAAGTGTCTATAGTATTTTAGTCCTTTTGATTTACAAGTTTGTACATTAATATGTTTTATTCGTTTTCACTTAAATATTTTGTAACTTTCACTTAAGTATTAACGTAGCAAAAATTTAAAATCAAAACAAATAAAATAATATATTGAAATCTAAATGTACTGGAATACTGAAATATTTAAAACCAAACAAATAAAATAATAATTTTATGTAAAAACATATTAGCATAACAAAATATTTAAATCAAAAATATAAATTAGTAAACTTAAATCAAAACCTAATGAATTAGTAAATTTAAATCAAAATTTATTCACGCAATGAAATAGTTTGATAGAAGAGTATATATAATTACAATTAGGAAAATAAAAATAAATAAATTGAATACATAAAAAGACACATAAATAAACTAATTAAGTATGTAATTAAAAATAATTTTTAGTAAAAAAATATAGATTTATTTTACAAAATAAATGGGTATATTTATTAATAATATTAATATATTTAATCATGAATTAAGTCATAATTTATTAAATTAATATTTCAAATTTATAACCAAAAATTAAAAGTTATAAACAAAGGACCAAAACTGAAATACTAAATTTGTAATTGAAAAAAGGGCAAAATTGTCATTTTTAAAAATTTTAGAAATAGAAGGACCAATTCTGTAAGTAAAAAATGGTTTGAGGGACCGCCATTGCAACTTTGGAAGTTGAGGGACCGTTTTCATAATTTTGAACAAACCACAGGGACCAATTCTGTAATTTCTTTTATATATATATAAACTTGACGTATTAAGTGAGTTTTATTTATAAAATTGTAATGTTGGGTGATTTAAGACATAAAAACCTTTATACATACATATTATCATATATGGGAGTTATTAAATCCCTTATATCATTTAGGACTCGGTTAAACGCGTCCGGTTTCATCACTCATCAACAACGAAAACTGTCGTTTTTACGCTGATTTTGCCATCAACATGCGGTGAGTCTTCATAGCCCCTATTTTCACTATCTATTGGGGTGGAAATACATACACTGTTTTCATATGGACATCAAAATTGTTTATTTCTTATATGTATTACACATGTGGATCCATCAGCCCTCAAATCATGAACCGTTAATTGCATTTATTTGCAAGCGCGGATATATTGTGGATAAATCTATCGGGAGTCATGTCCCCCATTCGGGTTAGTCTTAATCAGCTAACGGCGGGATGCATATATATATATATTCAACACACGGTATTACGTATGGGAATACTGCACAGGGCAAACTCATTTAATTAAGCTTCGGTTGCATGATGGTTTATGTAATACATACATGGAATTTATGCTTTATAAATTTAACTCATCTGATAATGTCCATACAATTGGCCTTTTCACGTAAACCTATGAGCTCACCAAAAATTTGTTGACGTATTTTAACATGTATTTTCAGGTGATTAAGACATGCACATTTATCGGAAGCATTCCAAGGTTTCCGTTCATTTTGGAGTCGCATCATTTTCAAACTCGGAGATTTAATTGCATCTTTCCTGATAAACTAAATTGTGTATTTAAATTTAGTTTGAAGTAAAACAATATTTATATTTGAAGTTAAATCAATGTATTGCATCTTTCCTGATTAAGAACTACTTATGCTTTTATTTGGTTATGTAAAACAATATTTATATTTGAAGTTAAATCAATGTATTTTTGAAAACGTCCATATAGTGGTCGTTCGTTATGATTGTGGTTACGCTTCCGCACTCGTCACGCCTTGCTGCCAACCGGGGTAGCATGGTGTGACACACCATCAGTTGACGTGTAGTTGGACAGAAGATCTTGTCGGCCAGTCATATGCCGCGAGCATCCACAATCTAGGATCCACATACTGTTTGCCTAAAAGTAAAGGACAGATCAGTGTATGAAGATTGAAGAGCGGGTTTTGAACTGGGTGTTCATAAGCCGTTGAGAGTGAAGAACGGGTCCTTATCCGAGGTGATTAGAAGCCAATGTCTGCAAGACAGTTAATTGAATTTTGGTACCTAAAATTGTACGAAATTTGAGTCCAGATTGATTAGCGTGTATGCTAGGGTTCTTAATGGGAGAACCACCATCGTTCTTAGAGATAGTACACTTAATGTCGTTGTTTGCAGAGATGCTATTTTTAGGAATCCAGATAGACTTATATTTAATGGGTCTTTTAGTTTCCTCTTTAACCTTTTGTTTAGGTTTGCGGCGGCGTCTATGTTTGAGAATAGAAGCATAATTTATCAATGTAGGTCAAGACAAACTTTGTGGTGTTTTGGACAATTTAAACAACTGATCAAATGAATATGCATTAACCGGAATAGCATTCAAACCATTAAAATCATTCAAAACAGTATCAGAATGTAAATCAACCACACGTTTGTCTTTTATTACATTGGAAAATTAAAAACTTTGAATAATTGAAAACTGCTCCATGACTCTTGACTTTAGATGCCACCTTTTGAGATGTGCCCTTCGGAGTTACTCGATTTTCTGAAATGAAAAAAACATGTTTGTTAGTTTTCATAGATTTTGAGTGACTATATTTGTAAGGTCTACCAATACGAGATCTATCTAGACGCGGAACCGTCAACGAATGCGGAATCCTCGTTAACGGGTAGATGGAAACAACCCTCAAACAGAAACACGGAGACTATCAGAAGCTAAACGAACGACACACGAGCGATCCTACAAACTGATTCTCTCCGAAACGGCACTAACACTGATGATAAACTCGAAATCGCCTTTTGCTTAATCACTCTCGAATTCTGCAAAAAGTCTGATAATATTTCGAGTCTATCCCTAATTATAGAGGCTAATTCGAGTCTGTCATGGGCTAAACTCGAATCCGGCCCAAGGCCCATTCGAGTTTATCCTCATTGACATTCTCGAATCTGCCTACATTCGAATCTATGGACCACATTCGAATCTATCACATATTCGAATGTCAACCCTTATATAATTCGAATCTACTATTTCACATACTCAACTTAGTATTGAAACTTATGTTTTTACCTTATGATTGATTTTATCTTTGATCTTTATGTTTGAACTTCTTGTAATACGTTACATCAAGTTCAAAAACACAAACAATAATAAATATCAACAATATATAAACATATATAACACATACTTACTAAATCACAATGTTAGATCACTTAGACTGCTATCGTCACACAGGGTGTACCAACAGACTCCCCCTTGATGATAGCTTCTAATAATTCACACATTTGATTGAGAACTTTGTTTATTATTTATTCAAACTACTTCCAGCATAAAAGCCTTTATCAACACATACTTTGACTACATTCTCATATTTCCTACCCTCACTATCCATATGTGTATCACTAGAAATCTTACAAGCATGCAAAATATGAAGATCATCTCTAGAAAGGTTTACCAGATGAAGAGGATCGTAGACTCTAAGAATAACATTTTCTTCAAAATCTTCCATGACCGCTTCTCCAGTCTCACTCTCAACGTACCACCAATGTAGATTCTTCATGACATTCTGCGGCATGGGCTTGAGAGGCACCTTCCTAAGACATCTTACTGGTTTGTAATGAATTCTCATCCAAGGTTGCCCAGTTAGAGGATCAATACGTGAAGGATCTTCTACTCTTTTTCCAACCCTTGGATTCAGGCGCTCAAATCTTCTTGATCTTCCCTCTTTTCTTATGATTCTAGCAATTACGTCTGCGTAGGGATCATTGCCAATATTAATCAGATCTTTCCATGCTAACGCTTTGATCTCGATCTTTGGCAGTGAATTGAAAGCTTTTAGAGTTCGCCTCAGGTACTGGAGCCCGTCTTTTCTCTTGATTATAAATAGCTGCAATTCTCGATCAAAGAACCAGCTTAATATGCTTCCAGATAGCTTTCCAGTCCCTGGCACCCTCATACTCCTTTTCAGCTCTAATTCTTTCTTTTCAGCTCTGAACCACAATTTTCTCTTCTCTTCATTTGTTAGTTCTCGAGTAGGTTCCTTTATTGATGGCTGAACATTCAACGCAGCATTCACTACTTCTACGTTAACAATGTCTTTCCCATCTATCACGTATGTATCAGTGATAGGATTCTGCTGTACGACGATCTCATCAGCTTCATCATCCTCATCAGCACATACCTCGTCATCTGATTTCCAGTCAACTATCTCTTTTGGCACAAACTCACCCTCTTCCAGCTCTTCGTCTTCAACATCAAAACCTAAGTCCATCGGATCATCATCAAGATCCATGAGAGCATCGATCATCTCACTAATCTCAAAATCTGTAGGCTTAGATGAACTCGCTTCTCCTACTTCTCCTCCTGCTAGACTAGGCTCCCCCTGAGATTGAGCAGTCTGAGCAGTAGAAAAATCTACTGGCTCATTCTGACTTTTAGGGCTGGGATCATTGCCTTGGTTGTCTTCATCATCATCATCTCTTGGCATCTGTACTTCCTGATCACGGCACGACGTCTCCCCCTGAGCCTGTAAATTTTTCATTAACTGCTCTATTAGGGAGCGCATCGACCTTATCTCAGCTGCCTGATCGCAAACAAAAGTTTTCAATTCTACGTTCTCTTCCTGGACTTGCTCCACAATCTTCTTCAAATCGGAATTCTCTTTATCAAGATTTGCATTATGAGACTGAATTTCTCCGATCGCCTTTGTTAGGCCTAAGATTTGGACATGCTGGAAGTCAACGCGAGCTTTAAGCTGCAGAAACCTTTGGTTGTCAGCGTATGTGGTCGAGGTAGATGGAATGGACTGTATAGGAGTAGGAATGAATGGTGATGGGATATACGGTTCATCTTGAGGTGGTGGTGGTGGTGGTGGTGGACTGGTGGTTTGAGGTTCCTGATGTTGTGGAATTTCTGGTTGTTCTACAGAGGCTAAAGATGATCCTTGCATGAATCTGTGACGCTTGGCCCTTTGCCTTGTCACTAAAGGAGCAATTTCTTCCTCTTCAAAATCGGAGTCATCAGATTCTCTTGATGCGCGCCTCCTTGAAGTCTCTTCATTAATAAGCACTATTCTCGAACCATAAGTCGCTATTCGTACTGCTGGTTTAGTCGATACTGACTCAGGAGCTTCAACCTCTAACTCCTCCATCTCTTCTGATTCGGTTGCAGATGATGACTTATCATTACCAGTCTGCTCTGGTTCATATTCGCCCACATCTCTCAACACATCGTCTTCTCCTTCTGGAGGCTCAAGTAATTCTCCCACTAATGCTGCAGCTATTTCTTCATTTGCATGAGGACCTGCCTCCCAAATTTCATTTAGAGTTTGGCACAATTGATCAGCTTCATTTGGGACATTCAACGGCCCGGCTTCCTGTACCTTTGGTTGCTGACTCGTAGAAGGCCTAGACGCCTGAGTTTGACTCGCAGAGGTTCTTTGTCTTCGCCTTTGTGCACGCGGTGGCTGTGGTTGTTGTTGTTGTTGTTGTGGCTGTGGTTGTTGTTGTTGTGGCTGTGGTTGTCTCGGTTGAAATTCAACTTCCCCTGCCCAGTTGGCAACATCTGGGGCTTCAAAATTCCTATCCAAGATGGCTCCAAACAACAGACGCTCAACTGGAACAGCCAATCTTCCTCTGTGCGAGGAACAATCAGCAAAGATCCTCTTATCCATTACAGCTACGCTCTGAATCTCATTCGACTGAGGCAGATTCGGCAAGAAATGCCTGATAAGCATCATTATGAACCGTGGATACAGCAGGAATTGTTGATTTTCTGGAGCGGTGATTTGATGAACAAATTCGGAGAAAAACGTTTCCGAGAAACTGAATGGCCGATTATACACTAACGCTATCATTCCAGACTGGATCTTCAAGACCATATAATCAAAACCAGCTTTCTTTGGTGCAAAGCAGACCATAAAGACATGAGCCAGAAATCTCCATTGGCCGATTAGCCCACTCTTCATATAAGAAGCCTTCGTCACATCTAGACTATAACCCATTCTCTGAAAGGCCGCTTGCCTAATATTCAGAGGGAAGTCGATAGGCCCAGACTCCTCTTCCTGCGAACCCAGCTGCAACAGCTGACGCAACATATCGGCAGAGAATACCAACGGTTGCCCTGCTATTCTTGTCCTCAGCACTGTCGGGGTGACAGAGCAGTCCACCTGAAGATGATCATAAAATTGACGAACATATGGAATTACAATCTGAATATTGTGAGATAAAGCAAAAGCTATCCTAGATTCAACAAGAAAATCCATCATTTGACGAAATACCTGCGCCTCAGGGATATGATGATCATAGGGAATGACCATATTATGCTTTGGCACGAAAGCTCGTACAGCCATATCTGCACAATAAATAAACTATTAGATTCATTAAAAATCAATAAACTTGTTTAAATTCAAATCTGTTTTATTTTGAACTTGTTTAAGTACAAAATCCAACACAATTAAATTTCTACAAGGTTAATAAAATTTAAATTAAATAATGCAAATAGAAGACAAATTCGAATATACCCACATTCGAATCTGTGATAGATTCGAATGTAATGGACTTTTCGAGTTTGTCAGTAAACTCGAGGAAGATCATTATCAGATTCGAAACCCCGTCGGCCAAATTTGCATCAAAACCCATGATTTCAACCATTTTGAACTTAGAAAATTACATACATTAGTCCAACTAGGTTCTAATCACAGATATATGCAATTAATTTGACTTTTTATTGGTCCAAACTTTGTAATTTTGGAAAACACGATTTTGACCCTTGAACCTTCAAAAATCGATGATCTTGCCTAAAATGGTGTATAAAACTACATGAATCTTGTACAATCAAGTTGATTATACCTAGATACTACAGTAGAATCGAACTCCTTAGCAATAAACTCGACAAATTGTCGTTTATGAGAGAAACGGTAGATTCGAGGAATAGATTCGAAATCGCCACAGTAGATTCGAGGATATAGATTCGAAAACAGTAAGGAGTTAATGACTTCACTGTTAACCTATATATACCACCTACCTTCGAATCTAAGGCCAAGGTCGAATCTACTGACAGATTCGAAACCACACCATTTCGAGTTTGCCTTAAACTCGAATAAACACTAAACACTTGGAAAAATTTCGAAAATTTTGAAATAACTTCAACTTTTTCAACCTTTTCAACGGTATTGTGTAACAAGATTAACTATGCCAACTCTTTTACCCTAAGCCCATGATTTTTCACGCAGTGTTTATTTTATCCAACTATGAATGCACCCTCAGTAATTTTTTGACCTTTTACCTAAGTAAACACTAAAATAAAATAAACTAAACTAAGGTAAAATAAAATAAAAATAATGACTAAAAAATTTAACTTAGACTTAAGCTATACCTATTAAAAATTTATAACCTAAGCTAAATACTAAACAAAATATTTTTGATGAGTATAGTCTAAGAAAGGTTCAATCAGATAGCGATGTCTGATACTCACTTTCAGTACTTAGACTTTCACACTTAGGAATTTTTGATTCCTTTGATTGTTTGTCATAAAATACCCATTTAGCCGATTGTTGGTATTTTACCCCTTTAAACATTCTACATTTTGGAATATCTCTTGGCATTTTTATTTATCATGAAATTTTCTTACGTGACTCAGACATAGACATACTTTTATGATCAAGGCACACAGGCAAAGATTCTAACTTGTTGGTATTTGCAAACTTTCTTTAAAAGACAAACATCGGACACAGGTCTGTATTTTCATACAACAAAGTGTCTTAGTTTGACTTAAGGTTTATTTTTAAAGTTAGCAAGACAGCGGTGACAGGTCTGTACCGACGTACAACAAAGCGACATATCTTGCCAACCCAAATCTAAACAGAGGCAACAGGTCTGTACTTACGTACAACAGAGTTACATGTTTCCGACTCTCAATCTTATATGATTTTTCTATTCTTTCCATTTTCAGATGTATTTGATGTTGCTATACATCCCCAGAAAGTTTGCATACCTCATTTAGACTCAAAGTTTGTATGTCTTGTACATAAAAATTAAGACCGATTGGTCGTACATCTAAGTTAGTGACACGTTTGACTTTTTCTTGAATATTTTATTTGCCTTGAGACTCCCTATATGTATTATGCCTACCAACACATCAAACTAAACTAAAGTATAACACTTAGAATTTAGTTGCATTATGTGTGAAAGCCTAAACACCTAGAGTTTGTAACGACTGTGCTAATTTTCGTCACTTTGAACCTATGTTTCTAAGACTTAACTCATTTTCTAATATTCTCTTTTTTTTTGTATTTTTCTGATTTTCTATCTTTTTTCTTTTGTTTTTCATAAAGAAATAGCAATAAATTACGATAACCTACTAACTTACTAAAAATGGAAACTTACTAAAAATAGAAACTATCCTAAGTTAGCAGACTTACTATAAAAAGAAAGAAATACTACTACTAAAAAAGAAAATAAACTACTACTAAGGTCAAATTACTCTGGGTTGCGCATTCCATTCAGTTGAATTAAATACTCAAACCGTGACTTATCAAATGCTTTGGTAAATAAATCTGCATTATTATCTTCTGTTGCCACTTTTACCAATTTGATTAAGTTCTTTTTAGCACAATCACGAATAAAATGATGCCTAATGTCTATATGCTTTGTTTTGTTGTGTTTAACTGGATTATTAGTTATAGCAATTGTAGATTGATTGTCTATCCTAATTGGAGTTTGAGTATAAGCCAAACCGTAATCCTGCAATTGTTGTTGTATCCACAGAACCTGTGAGCAGCAACTACCAGCAGCAACATACTCGGCCTCGCACGTTGACACAGCTACCGATGTTTGTTTCTTGCATTGCCAGGATACCAACCTCCCTTCTAGGAACTGACAACTTCCAGTCGTTGATTTGCGCGTTAAGCTGCATCCTCCGTAGTCAGAATCCGTGAACGCCTCCAACTCTAGATCTCCCTCTGCGTGATACCAAAGTCCCAGCTTCGGTTTCGACTTGAGGTATCATAGAATCCGCTTCACAGCTTTCATATGCATCTCCTTCGGATTCGCTTGAAACCTAGCACAAACACACACAGCAAACATAATGTCAGGTCTTGAAGCAGTTAAATACATAAGTGATCCAATCATGGCCCGATATAACGTCGGATCCACATCGGTATCACTTTCAGTACCCGGTCCGAGATTATGATTCACTTGAATCGGCGTGCTGAAATGGGCAGTCAATTTTGTTCCTTCCATCCCGAAACGCTCCAATATATCATAGACATACTTCGTCTGATGGATAAACATCCCTTCCTTCTTCTGGTGAACTTGTAACCCCAAAAAGAAATTTAACTCTCCCATAGCACTCATCTCGAATTTCGACTTCATCACCTTCTCGAAATCTTTGCACATCTGTTCGTCTGATGAACCAAAAATGATATCATCGACGTACACTTGTACCAAGATGAAATGTTCTCCATTCCTTTTAACAAACAGAGTACTATCTATCCTACCCCTTTCAAACTCGTTCTCTAATAAATGGTTGGATAGAGTCTCATACCACGCCCTTGGTGCCTGATGCAATCCATATAGAGCCTTATCTAAACGATATACTCTATCAGGATATTTTGGATCTGTAAATCCGGGCGGTTGTTCTACATACACCAACTCCTTCACTTTCCCATACAGGAAAGCACTCTTAACATCTAACTGATATACCTTAAAGCCCTTGAAGGAGGCAAAAACTAGAAACAACCTAATGGCTTCCAGCCTTGCTACAGGTGCAAATACCTCGTTGTAATCGATTCCCTCTTCTTGGTTGAAACCCTTTACAACTAGCCTAGCCTTGTTGCGCGTGACTATACCCCGATCGTCTCTTTTGCACTTAAAAACCCATTTGGTTCCTATGGCAACTTCCCCCTCGAGGTAATGGAACTAACTCCCACACTTCTAGTTTCCTAAATTGCGAAAGTTCTTCCTGCATCGCTTCAACCCAGGAGTTATCCTTAAGTGCCATTTGCACATTCTTAGGCTCTACTTGCGATATGAAACATGAATAGAGACAAGTGTGATATGCCTCGGAGTCATTTATCATCAACAACAACACAGTGTTGTTATTTAAACTACTCCTAGTTCTCACACCCTCGTTAGGATTTCCTATGATGCTTTCTATAGGATGATTCTTGTTAATCCTAGAGGTCTCTATCTCATCAACCCTTAGATTATCTCCTAAGTTAGATCCTATCTCACCTAATGGGGGAACAGCCTCAGTGTCTACATTTTCCTCCTCGTGGACATTTTCCTCAGAGTTGGAACTTGATGCTTGAGACTGATTCTCAGTGGTAGGTGCTTCTTGATCAGCAACTTCTGGAGATCCATCTACAGTCGCAGTAGGCTTAGATGTGGATTCAAACGTAGTCCTCGGAAAGGTATGGCCATCGTCATTCAGATGCAACGTCGCCATGTCCTTTTCAATTGTACCTGCATTATCATCCAAAGGAATGTTAAATGACTCAAATAATTTATCATAGTCAAATATCCATTCCGGACCAGTTTGGGGTTCATGTGTATAACTTGTGACTTCGATGTTATACACAATCTCAACCGTACCATTTGTTTTGTTAAAAACCCGTTTGTTTGGTGAGTTCGGCACATAACCTAGGAAGTATCCTTCGTCAGCCTTTTCACCAAACTTCGGTTGATGTTTTGTTCGCAAAAGAGTGCATGGTACCCCAAACGGTTCGAATCCAGTTAAATTAGGTGGCCGTTTATTCAAAATTTCATAACATGTTTTGTTCAACGATTTGACGGTAAGGACTTGTTGGTACATCCTGTGTGACGATAGCAGTCTAAGTGATCATACATTGTGATTCTAGCAAGTGTTTGTTATATATGTTTATATATGGTTGATACTTATTAGTGTTTGTATGTTTGAACTTGATGTAAAGTATTACAAGAAGTTCAAACATAAAGTACAAAGATAAATTCAATCATAAGTAATAACATAAGTTTCAACACTTAGTTGTTTATGTAAAAGGCTAGATTCGAATTATATATGGGTTGACATTCGAATCTGTGATAGATTCGAATGTAACCATAGATTCGAACGAAGACCAGATTCGAGAGTGTCTTTGTGGACAGACTCGAATGGGCCTTGGGCCAGATTCGAGTTTGGCCCACAACAGACTCGAATCAGGGTCTATAATTAGGGATAGATTCGATTAATTAGAAGACTTTTTGCAAAATTCGTGAGGGATTAAGCAATAAGCGATCTCGAATCTATCATCAGTTTTCGTGCAGTTTAGGAGAGAATCAGCTCATAGGATCGTTCGTGTGTCGTTCGTTCAGCGTCTGATAGTCTCCGTGTTTCGTAGTTGAGAGTTGTTACCGTCTACCCGTTAACGAGGATTTCGCACTCGTTGACGGTTCCGCGTCTAGATAGATCTGTGTTAAATCTAGTCTTAGAATCACATAAATCCATAACTGCTCAAAATGAGAACTTAAAGATTGAAAATGCTAGCCTAAACGATATCAAGCAAGATCTTAAAGAAAAGCTTAAGGCTGATGCTCAAGACGTAGTAGTTCTAAAAGACAAACTCAGTGAGCAGTGTGTTAGGATAGAGCTAATGTATGAGCACGTAGAAGCCTTAACCAAAAGTCTTAAGGACAAGGACATAGAGCTAGCTGAAACAAAGGTTAAGGTAGCCGAGGCGAATAGCAAGTTGGAAAAGTTTAGGAATTCAAGCCTAAACCTAGGGAAAGTTTTAGATGCCCAAAGACAATCTAAGAAGCCCGTAGGTCTAGGATTTCACGAAATTCCTCACCTTTCAATGCAAACTATGTCCCTCAGCCTCAGGAGAAAACTGACACGTCAGTAGACTTAGAGGACCTACCTACATCGACACCAGAGCCTATAATGGAAAATACACCTGGGGTGGCTGACTCAACCGTCAAGGTTAAGAAAGTCAAATTTGTGTCTTCCTCCAGTGAAACACCTGCAGGAAAACAGAAAATCGCTTGGGCTGATCAGGTCGATGAGCCAGACACCGTAGATGTACCAAAGGAAATAGACACTAGTGAGACACCTAGGTCTAAGGGCTCACTAAAGAAGCCTATAGATAAGATGTCATGTTTTAGATGTCATGAGAGGGGGCATGTGGCTTCTACTTGTCCACATAGGAAAGTTGATCCGACACCTAAAATAGTGAAGCCAGAACAGCCCAAACCCTCACCAAGTGAGGCGAGCACGAGTAGTTCTCAGAGTACCGAGAAAACTGTGCAGGCCGCACCAAAACCTGTTGTGAAACAAACACCGGTTAAGGTTGGACCAAAAGAAGTGGTTAGGACAAATTCACCGAATCGTGTCATTAATCAATCTAGGTCAGCACCTCAACAAGTCTATAGGAGCACCACACCAAGCAGGTCACACACTCCAGTTAGGTCACATACTCCAGTTAGACATTATGTACCGGTAAGAGCTCAGGGATCACAGTCCGAAATGCAGTATAATAGGAATTATTCTAGAGCTCCACAACAAATGCCTACTCAAAGGCAAAGAGTGAATTTAAATCACTCGGCACCACAACAAACTCCTGTTCAACGACCCAAGTCACCTGAAAAGCGAGATGGGTATTTGAAAGAGTTTCAGTATGTGGACGAGAATGGTATAACCAAGTCAGTCATGGCTTGGGTTCCCCGTGATAACTAACCTATTTTCTTTCATGTGGAGGAGATTACCACCGGTCCTAACAACAAATGGTTCGTCGACAGTGGATGCTCCAGGCACATGACGGGGGAAAGAGGTCTGCTCACAGACTTCAAGGGTGGGAATAAGGGGTTTGTATCATTCGCCGGTAACAAAGGAGGAAATATCACTGGAACTGGAGAAGTCACTAATGGGACGATTACATTGGATCAAGTTTATCACGTTGATAAACTGGTTCATAATCTCATTAGTGTATCTCAAATCTGTGATAAGAAGAATTCTGTGCTTTTCACTGACACTGAAGCGTTAGTGCTGAAACCGGGATTCAAGATTCCTGAAGATCGGATATTGATGCGGGCACCAAGGAAGAATGACTTGTACATGCTCGATATGAACAAGCCAGATAATTCGATGGGTCCGATCTGCTTACTATCAAAAGCTTCGGAAACGGAATCGGTTTTGTGGCACAGACGCATGGCTCACTTGCACCTAAGGAAAATGAACTATAACGAAGAATGGTTTGGTGCAAGGTGTGCCTCCGAAGAGCTTTCAGTTTGAAGACAAGTGTCTACCGTGCATGAAGGGCAATCAACATAAAAAGACACACAAGTCCAAGAAGCTGAACTCCATAACCTCGACATTCGATTTGTTGCATATGGACCTTTTCGGCCCTATCAACAAAAGGAGTATAGGAGGTAGTTGGTTTTGTTTGGTTATCACTGACGATTACTCACGTTTTTCTTGGGTTTTCTTTTTAGGTACAAAGGACGAGACGGCTTCCAAGCTCATCGGGTTCTTAGACCAAGTGGAGAATTCCTACGGAACGAGGGCTAAACGACTACGTAGTGATAACGGAACAGAGTTCAAAAACACTATAATTGGTGTATATTGCCTATCAAAGGGCATCGTGCATCAATTCAGTGCACCATATGAACCTCAACAGAATGGGGTGGCCGAACGTAAAAATAGAACATTGATTGAGGCTGCAAGGACTATGCTTTCGGATTCAAAGCTTCCTACCATGTTTTGGGGGGAGGCAGTGAATACCGCGTGCCATATTTTAAACCGAGTCCTTACAGTCAAATCTTTGAACAAAACATGCTATGAACTTTTGAATAAACGGCCACCTAACTTAACTGGATTCGAACCGTTTGGGGTACCATGTACTTTACTGCATACAAAACACCAAACGAAGTTTGGTGAAAAGGCTGACGAAGGATACTTCCTAGGTTATGTGCCGAACTCACCAAACAAACGGGTTTTTAACAAAACAAATGGTACTGTGGAGATTGTGTATAACATTGAGGTTACAAGTTATACACATGAACCCCAAACTGGTCCTGAATGGTTATTTGAGTATGATAAGTTATTTGAGTCATTTAACATTTCTTTGGATGATACTGCAGGTACAATCGAAAAAGACATGGCGACGTTACATCTTAATGACGATGGCCATATCTTTCCGAGGACTACGTTTGAATCCACATCCGATCCTACTGCGACTGTAGATGGGTCTCCAGAAGTTGCTGATCCAGAAGAACCTACCGCTGAGAATCAGACTCAAGCAACAAGTTCCAACTCTGAGGAAAACGTCCGTGAGGAGGAAAATGTAGAAGCTGAGCCTGTTCCCCCATTAGGTGAAATAGGATCTAATTTAGGAGATAATCTAAGGGTTGATGATATAGAGACCTCTAGGATTAACAAGAACCATCCATTAGAAAGCATCATAGGAAATCTTAACGAGGGTGTGAGGACTCGGAGTAGTGTAAATAACAACACTGTGTTGTTGTCGATGATAAAGGACTCCGAAGCTTATCACACATGTCTATATTCATGTTTCATATCGCAAGTAGAGCCTAAGAATGTGCAGATGGCACTTAAGGATAACTCCTGGGTTGAAGCGATGCAGGAAGAACTTTCGCAATTTAGGAAACTAGAAGTGTGGGAGTTAGTTCCATTACCGCGAGGGGAAGTTGCCATAGGAACCAAATGGGTTTTTAAGTGCAAAAGAGACGATCGGGGTATAGTCACGCGCAATAAGGCTAGGCTAGTTGTAAAGGGTTTCAACCAAGAGGAGGGAATCGATTACAACGAGGTATTTGCACCAGTAGCAAGGCTAGAAGCCATTAGGTTGTTTTTAGCTTTTACCTCCTTCAAGGGCTTTAAGGTTTATCAGTTAGATGTTAAGAGTGCTTTCCTGTATGGGAAAGTGAAGGAGTTGGTGTATGTAGAACAACCACCCGGATTTACAGATCCAAAATATCCTGATAGAGTATATCGTTTAGATAAGGCTCTATATGGATTGCATCAGGCACCGAGGGCGTGGTATGAGACTCTATCCAACCATTTATTAGAGAACGGGTTTGAAAGGGGTAGGATAGATAGTACTCTGTTTGTTAAAAGGAAGGGAGATCATTTTATCTTGGTACAAGTGTACGTCGATGATATCATCTTTGGATCATCAGACGAACAGATGTGCAAAGATTTCGAGAAGGTGATGAAGTCTAAGTTCGAGATGAGTGATATGGGAGAGTTAAATTTCTTTTTGGGGTTACAAGTTGACCAGAAGAAGGAAGGGATGTTTATCCATCAGACTAAGTATGTCTATGACATATTGGAACGTTTCGGGATGGAAGGAACAAAGTTGACTGCCCATTTCAGCACGCCGATTCAAGTGAATCATAATCTCGGGCCAGGTACTGAAAGTGATACTGATGTGGATCCGACTCTATATCGGGCCATGATTGGGTCACTTATGTATTTAACTGCTTCAAGACCTGACATAATGTTTGCTGTGTGTATTTGTGCTAGGTTTCAAGCTAATCCGAAGGAGATGCATATGAAGGCTGTGAAGCGGATTCTACGATACCTCAAGTCGAAACCGAAGCTGGGACTTTGGTATCACGCGGAGGGAGATCTAGAGTTGGAGGCATTCACTGATTCAGACTACGGAGGATGCAGCTTGACGGGCAAATCAACGACTGGAGGTTGTCAGTTCCTAGGAGGGAGATTGGTATCCTGGCAATGCAAGAAACAAACATCGGTAGCCGTGTCAACGTGCGAGGCCGAGTATGTTGCTGCTGGAGGTTGCTGCTCACAGGTTCTGTGGATACAACAACAATTGCGGGATTACGGTTTTGCTTATACTCAAACTCCAATTAGGATAGACAATCAATCCACAATTGCGATAACTAATAATCCAGTCGAACACAATAAAACAAAGCACATAGACATAAGGCATCATTTTATTCGTGATTGTGCTGAAAAGAACTTAATCAAATTGGTAAAAGTGGCAACAGAAGATAATAATGCAGATTTATTTACCAAAGCATTTGATAAGTCACGGTTTGAGTATTTAATTCAACTGAATGGAATGCGCAACCCAGAGTAATTTGGCCTTAGTAGTATTTTATTTCCTTTTGTAGAAGTAGTATTTCTTTCTTTTTATAGTAAGTCTGCTAATTTATGAAAGTTTCTATTTTTAGTAAGTTTCTATTTTTAGTAAGTTTGTAGTTTATCGTATTTTATAGCTATTTCTTTATGAAAAACAAAAAAAAGGAGAAAATCAGAAAAATACAAAAAAAAAAGAGAATATCAGAAAAAGAGTTATGTCTTAGATACATAGGTTGAAAGTGACGAAAATTAGCACAGTCGTTACAAACTCTAAGTGTTTAGGCTTTCACATATAATGCAACTAAATTCTAAGTGTTATACTCTATTTAGTTAGATGTGTTGGTAGGCATAATACATATAGGGAATCTCAAGGCTAATAAAATATTCTACAAAAAGTCAAGCGTGTCACTAACTTAGATGTATGACCAATCGGTCTTAATTTTTATGTACAAGACATACAAACTTTGAGTCTAAATGAGGTATGCAAACTTTCTGGGGATGTATGGCAACATCAAATACATCTTAAAATGGAAAGAATAGAAATATCATACAAAACTGAGAGTCGAAAACATGCAACTCTGTTGTACGTAAGTACAGACCTGTTGTCTCTGTTTAGATTCGGGTTAGCAGATATGTCGCTTTGTTGTACGTCAGTACAGATCTGTCGCCACTGTCTGCTAACTTTAAAAATAAACTTTAAGTCAAACTAAGACACTCTGTTGTATGAAAATACAGACCTGTGTCCGATGTTTGTCTTTTAAAGAAAGTTTGCAAATACCAACAAGTTAGAATCTTTGTCTGTGTGCCTTGATCATAAAAGAATGTCTATGTCTGAGTCATGTAAGATAATTTCATGATAAATAAAAATGCCAAGAGATATTTCGAAATGTAGAATGTTTAAAGGGGTAAAATACCAACAGTCGGCTAAATAGCTATGTCACGACAAACAACCAAAGGAATAAAAAATTCCTAAGTGTGAAAGTTTAAGTACTGAAAGTAAGTATCAGACATCGCTATCTGATTGAACCTGTCTTAGACTATACTCATCAAAAATATTCTGTTTAGAATTTAGCATAGGTTGTTAATTTTAATAAATTTAGCGTAAGTCTTAGTTAAATTTTTAGTCAAGTTTAAAATTTTCTATTTTTTACTTAGTTTATTTTATTTTATTTTATTTTATTTTAATTTTTACTTAGGTAAAAGGTCAAAAAATTACTGAGGTTGCATTCAAAGTTGGATAAAATAAGCATTGCGTGAAATATCGTGTGCTTAGGGTAAAAGAGTTGGCATAGTTTATCTTGTTACACAAATACCGTAGAAAAAGGTTGAAAAAGTTGAAGTTATGTCAAAAATTTTCGAAATTTTTCTAAGTGTTTGGTGGTTTCGAGTTTAGGACAGACTCGAATGTGGAAGGATTCGAACCTGTCAGTAGATTCGAGTCTATCCTTAGACTCGAAGGTTGGTAGTATATATAGGTCAACAGTGAAGTCATTTAATACTTACTGTTCTCTCGAATCTATAGTGGCGATTTCGAATCTGTTCTCGAGTCTACCGTATTTCTCCTAAACGACATTCCGTCGAGTTTAAAGCTAGTGTGTTCGATTCTACTCTTGCATCTAGGTATAATCAACTTGAATGTACAAGATTCATGTAGTTTTATACACAATATCAGGCTAAATCCTCGAGTTTTGAAGGTTTAAGGGTCGAAATAGGGTTTTTACAAAATTACCAAGTTTGGACCAATAAACAGTCAAATTGAAGACATATTTCTGTGATTAGTAACTATTAGGACTAATGAATGTCATATTTTAAGTCCAAAAAGGTTAAAATCAAGAGATTTGGTCCTTGGATACTGTCGGCGGTTCGAATCTGTTCATGGGAGGTCTCGAATCTGTCATTAGATTCGAGATGACCAGGACATTCGAATCTGTCCATCAAACTCGAAAGGAGACAATTCAAATCTGTTACTTTCGAATCTGTTATTTTATTTGCTTGATTTAATTTAAATTTTATTAAACTTGTAGAAATTTAATTGTGTTACATTTTGTACTTAAACAAGGTTAAAATAAAACAGATTTAAATTTAAACAAGTTTATTGATTTTTAATGAATCTAATAGTTTTGTTTATTGTGCAGAAATGGCTGTTCGAGCGTTTGTGCCTAAGCACAATATGATACTTCATCCAGATCATAATACCCCTGAGGCGCAGGGTTTTAGACAAGTCCTTGATTTCCTAGTAGAGTCTAGGATCGGGTTTGCACTCTCACACAATGTGCAGCTAGTGTTACCATACATTCGTCAGTTTTACGATCATTTGCAAGTAGACTGCTCGGTCACACCGACAGTGCTACGCACTCGAATTGCTGGACAACCATTGGTATTCTCGGCAGATATGCTGCGACAAGTGTTGCAGCTGGGCACTCAAGAAGAAGAATCGGGTCCGATAGAGTTTCCTTTAAGTATAAGGCAAGCGGCCTTTATGAGAATGGGATACAGTCAAGACGTGGCAAAGGTGTCCTACATGAAAAGTGGATTAATTGGGCAATGGAGGTTTTTGGCACATGTGTTTATGGTGTGCTTTGCTCCAAAGAAGGCAGGATTCGATTATATGGTCGCGAAGATGCAGTCCGGGATAGTTGCGATGGTTTATAATCGACCATACAACTTTTCAGAAATGTTTTTCTCTGAGTTTGTTCACCAAATAACCGCACCAGAAAATCAGCAGTTTTTGTTATATCCGCGGTTCATCATGATGATGATCAGGAATTTCTTGCCAAATCTGCCGCCGTCAAATGACTTTCAAAGCGTTGCTATTATGGATAAAAGGATTTTCGCTGACTGTTCCTCGCACCGAGGAAGGTTGGCTGTTCCAGTGGAGCGTCCATTATTCGGAGCAATCTTGGACAGGAACTTTGAAGCCCCGGATGTTGCCAACTGGGCAGGGGTAGTCGAATTTCAAGCACAGCCACAACAACAACAACAGCCACAGCCACAGCGTGTTCAAAGGCGTCGACAACGATCTGCGGCGAGTCAAACTCAGGCATCAAGGCCTTCGACAAGTCAGCAACCAGAAGTTCAAGAAGCCGGGCCATCAAATATTCCGATTGAAACTGAACAACTGTGCCAAACGCTTAATGAAATCTGGGAGGTAGGGCCTCATGCGAACGAAGATGTGACTGCAGCATTAGTAGGAGAATTACTTAGTCCTCCTGAGGGTGAGGAAGATGTGTTAAGAGATATAGATGAATATGTGCCAGAGCAGGCCGATAAAGTTTTGTCATCATCAGAAACAGAATCGGAAGAGATGGAGGAGATAGAAGTTGAAGCTCCTGAGTCTGAAGCTACTGAGTCTCGTTTTTGCATAGAAACTTATGGCTCGAGAGTCGTAGTTATCAATGAAGAGGCCTCAAGGAGGAGAGTAGTAAGGGAATCTGATGAATCGGACTTTGAAGAGGAGGAGGTTGCTCCCTTAGTGACTCGGCAAAAGGCCAAGCGTCACAGGTTTATGCAAGGGTCATCCACAGCATCCGATGCACAACAACCTCAAACTCAAACCCAATCTGAACCTCAAACCACCGCTCCACCACCACCATCACCTCAACATGAGCCATATATTCCATCACCCATTCACCCAACTCCTATACAATCAATTCCATCAACTTCGACCACCTACGCTGACAATCAGAGGTTTGTGCAGCTTAAGGGACGTGTTGACTTCCAAAATCTTAACCCTAACTAAGGCGATTGGCAAACTCCAGGCGCATAATGCTAATCTTGATAATGATAATGCCGAGTTGAAGAAGATTGTGGAGAATGTCAGGGAAGAGAACACAGAGTTAAAGTCATTTGTTGCAGATCAATCAGCAGAGATCCGATCGATGCAGTCCCTCCTTGACCAGCTCATGAAAAATCTAAAAGCTCAGGGGGAGACGAGTTGTAGGGATCATGAGGAGCAGTGTAGAGATGAAGATGACGAAGGCAATGATCCCGATGCGCATAATGAGAATGAGCCAGTAGATTTTCCTGCTGCTCAGGCTACACAAGTTCAAGGGGAGCCCAGTCAAGTTGAAGGAGAAATAGGAGAAGCGAGTTCATCAAAGCAGCCTACAGATTTTGAAATCAGTGAGATGATCGATGCGCTGATGGATCTCGATGATGATCCAATGGATGGAGGTTTTGACTATGATGATGAAGAGCTAGAAGAAGGAGAGTTTGTGCCAGGGGAGATAGTAGACTGGCAGTCGGATGATGAAGTACTTGCTGATGAGGATGATGAAGCTGACGAGATAGTTGTGCAGCAGAATCCTATCACCGATACTTACATGATTGATGGAAACAGTATTGTCAATGTAGATGTAGTAAATGCTGCGTTGAACCCTCAGCCATCAACAGAAGAACCTGCGAGAGAGCTAACAAATGAAGAAAAAAGAAAGCTATGGTTCAGGGCTGAAGAGAAGGAGTTAGACATTAAAAAGGCAATGAGAGTGCCGGGTACTGGGAAGCTGTCTGAGTGAATATTAAGCTGGTTCTTTGATAGAGATCTGCAGCTATTTGTAATTAAAAGGAAAGACGGGCTTCAGTACATGAGGCGAACTTTAAAAGCGTTCAACTCCCTGCCAAAGATCGAAATCACTGCGCTAGCATGGAAAGATTTGATAAACATTGGCAATGATCCCTATGCGAGCGTAATTGAAAGAATCATAAGAAAGGAGGGGAGATCAAGGAAATTCAAGCGATTAAATCCAAGGGTCGGGAGAAGAGTGAAGGATCCGTCACGTATCGATCCTCTAACTGGACGACCTTGGATGAGGATTCACTATAAGCCAGCTAGATGTCTTAGGAAGGTACCTCTCAAGCCGATGCCACAAAATATTTTGAAGAATCTGAAGTGGTGGTATGCTGACACGGAGACTGGGGAAGCGGTCATGGAAGACTTAGAAGAAAATGTTATTCTTAGAGTCTACGACCCTCTTCACCTGGTAAGCCTCTCCAAATATGATCTTCACATTTTGCATGCCTGTAAGATCTCCAGTGACACACATATGGACAGTGAAGCTAGTAAGTATGAAAATGTAGTCAAGGTATGTGTTGAGAAAGGTTTGTATGCTGGTAGTAGTTTAAATCAATAAATAAACAAAGTTCTTAAGTCAAATGTGAGAATTATTAGAAGCTATCGTCAAGGGGGAGTCTGTTGGTACATCCTGTGTGACGATAGCAGTCTAAGTGATCATACATTGTGATTCTAGCAAGTGTTTGTTATATATGTTTATATATGGTTGATACTTATTAGTGTTTGTATGTTTGAACTTGATGTAAAGTATTACAAGAAGTTCAAACATAAAGTACAAAGATAAATTCAATCATAAGTAATAACATAAGTTTCAACACTTAGTTGTTTATGTAAAAGGCTAGATTCGAATTATATATGGGTTGACATTCGAATCTGTGATAGATTCGAATGTAACCATAGATTCGAACGAAGACCAGATTCGAGAGTGTCTTTGTGGACAGACTCGAATGGGCCTTGGGCCAGATTCGAGTTTGGCCCACAACAGACTCGAATCAGGGTCTATAATTAGGGATAGATTCGATTAATTAGAAGACTTTTTGCAGAATTCGTGAGGGATTAAGCAATAAGTGATCTCGAATCCATCATCGGTTTTCGTGCAGTTTAGGAGAGAATCAGCTCGTAGGATCGTTCGTGTGTCGTTCGTTCAGCGTCTGATAGTCTCCGTGTTTCGTAGTTGAGAGTTGTTACCGTCTACCCGTTAACGAGGATTCCGCACTCGTTGACGGTTCCGCGTGTAGATAGATCTGTGTTAGGTAGACCTTATAGGACTCGGTTTAAAATATGGCACGCGGTATTCACTGCCTCCCCCCAAAACATGGTAGGAAGCTTTGAATCCGAAAGCATAGTCCTTGCAGCCTCAATCAATGTCCTATTTTTACGTTCGGCCACCCCATTTTGTTGAGGCTCATATGGTGCACTGAATTGATGCACGATGCCCTTTGATAGGCAATATACACCAATTATAGTGTTTTTGAACTCTGTTCCATTATCACTACGTAGCCTTTTAACCCTTGTTCCGTAGGAATTCTCCACTTGGTCTAAGAACCCGATGAGCTTGGAAGCCGTCTCGTCCTTTGTACCTAAAAAGAAAACCCAAGAAAATCGTGAGTAATCGTCAGTGATAACTAAACAAAACCAGCTACCTCCGATACTCCTTTTGTTGATTGGACCGAAGAGATCCATAT
The DNA here is from genome assembly GCA_020465985.1 of Centrapalus pauciflorus. Classification (NCBI taxonomy): domain Eukaryota; kingdom Viridiplantae; phylum Streptophyta; class Magnoliopsida; order Asterales; family Asteraceae; genus Centrapalus; species Centrapalus pauciflorus. Next base: position 280,435 of record JAANYP010003187.1, read on the forward strand.
GCAACAAATCGAATGCTGAGGTAATGGAGTTCTGCGTCTTGGACTTGTGTGTCTTCTTATGCTGTTTGCCTTTCTTGCATGGTAGACACTTGTCCTCGAACTGAAAGCTCTTCATAGGCACACCTTGCACCAACCCATTCTTCGTTATGTAATTCATCTTTCTTAGGTGCAGGTGAGCCATGCGTCTGTGCCACAATACCGATTCTATTTCCGAAGCTTTGGATAATAAACAAATTGGCCCCATCGAAGTCTCCGGCTTGTTCATATCTAGCATGTACAAGTCATTCTTCCTTGGCACCCGCATCAATACCCATTCTTCAGGAATCTTGAATCCCGGCTTTAGCATTAACGCTTCAGTGTCAGTGAACAACACTGAATTCTTCTTGTCACAGATTTGAGATACACTAATGAGATTGTGAACCAGTTTATCAACGTGATAAACTTGGTCCAACTTGATCGTCCCATTAGTGACCACTCCGGTACCCGTGATGTTTCCTCCTTTGTTACCGGCGAATGATACAAACCCCCGATTCCCACCCTTGAAGTCTGTAAGCAGACTTCTTTCCCCTGTCATGTGCCTGGAGCATCCACTGTCGACGAACCATTTGTTGTTTAGACCTATGGTAATCTCCTGCACATGAAAGAAAATAGGTTAGTTATCACGGGGAACCCAAGCCATAACTGACTTGGTTATACCATTCTCGTCCACATACTTAAACTCTTTCAAATACCCATCTCGCCTTTCAGGTGACTTGGGTCGTTGAACAGGAGTTTGTTGTGGTGCCGAGTGATGTAAATTCACTCTTTGCCTTTGAGTAGGCATTTGTTGTGGAGCTCTAGAATAATTCCTATTATATTGCATTTCAGACTGTGATCCCTGAGCTCTTACCGGTGCATAATGTCTAACAAGAGTATGAGACCTAACTGGAGTATGTGACCTGCTAGGTGTTGTGCTCCTATAGACTTGTTGAGGTGCTGACCTAGATTGATTAATGACACGATTCGATGAATTTGTCCTAACCACTTCCTTTGGTTCAACCTTAATCGGTGTTTGTTTCACAACTTGCTTTGGTGCAGCCTGCACAGTTTTCTCGGTACTCTGAGAACCACTAGTGCTCGCCACACTTGTTGAGGGTTTAGGCTATTCCGGCTTCACTACCTTAGGTGTCGTATCAACTTTCCTATGTGGACAGGTAGAAGCAACATGTCCCCTCTCGTGACATCTAAAGCATGACATTTTGTCTATTGGCTTTTTTTGTGAGCCCTTAGACTTAGGTGTCTCACTAGTGTCTTGGCCCTTATGTACATCTATGGCGACTGGCTTATCGTCCTGATCAGCCCAATCAATTTTATGTTTTCCTGCAGGTGTTTCACTGGAGGAAGTCACAAATTTGACTTTCTTAACCTTGACGGTTGTGTCAGCCACCTTAGGTGAATATTCTTCTATAGGCTCAGGTATAGGTTCAGGTGAGTCCTCTAAGTCTACTGATTTGTCAGTTTTCTCCTAAGGCTGAGGCACATAGTTTGCATTAAAAGGTGGAGGAATTTCATGAAATCCTAGACCTACGGGCTTTTTAGATTGTCTTTGGGCATCTAAAACTTTCCCTAGGTTTAGGCTTGAATTCCTAAACTTCTCTAGCTTACTGTTTGCCTCTGCTACCTTTACCTTTGTTTCAGCTAGCTCTATGTCTTTGTCTTTAAGGTTTTTGATCAAGGCCTCTACATGCTCATACATAAGCTCTATCCTAACACACTGCTCACTCAGTTTGTCTTTTAGAACTATTACGTCTTGAGCATCAGCCTTAAGCTTTTCTTTAAGATCTTGCTTAATATCGTTTAGGCTAGCGTTTTCAATTTTTAAATTCTCATTTTGAGCAGTTATGGTTTTATGTGATTCTAAGACTAGATTTAACCTATCGTTAGAACTAACACATAACGCACATAATTCACGAAAAAGAGAGTAAGTCAGACTAACCTTTGAGTTATCAGATTCCACGTTGGCCATCTGAGCAGCAAACTCCAGAACTGTCTGATCATTCGTCTTTTCCACCCACATCGGACTGTTTTCCCTTGTGGTCTGCTCTTCCGCTTCACACCCCATCTCCGTGACTTCAGCCATAAAAGCCCGAACATTTGATTCTGGATGTGAGCTCCAATCATACGTACCATCTAGCTGTCTGTTTGAAGTGACATTGGATAGTAGACCAGCTAGGTTGGCTTGACTGGCAGATGAACTTGGAAGGTATCGTTGTTGAGACTGATTCTGATACTGTCCCTGATGCTGACTCTGCCTTTGGTACGTCTCTACCTTCGGTCTCTGACATTCTTTTGCAAAGTGTCCCAGACCTTGACAGTTGTAGCACTTTACTTTGGACTTATCAAATCCAATCCCCTTGTTGTTAATCGTCAGATTCCTCCCAGTTCTTTTGATGAATCTCTTAACCCGTTGGGTTACCATGGCCAGTTGCCATTTAAGATCCATTTCCTCAAGATCATCAGGGTCGACCTGATCATAGTTGTAACATCCCAATTTTCAATTATGTGTAATTTACAAATATTTGGACTTAATGGTTGTGTTAATGAATTATTATGTCAATTTAAGTTACTTTGATCATTATATTAGTTAAATATGAAAATACGAAGTTGAGGGGTATAATATGCAAATAAGTCAAAATACAAATAAAAAGGATGAAAAACCCTTCATTTCATCATTTCCACTCTCTCACTACACTCTCTCTCTCTAAAAAACCGGTTTCTCTCATCTCTCTCTCTCTAACTCTCGGCTTTGATCCAAGAAAAACACAAGAACTCAACAATTAGAGTGCAAAATCTGGATTCAAGTAGCAATTAAGGAACTATAACAGTTGTAACAAACGTTTTAAGGTAACAATCTTCTTATATTACGGATTTTTGAAGTTTTTGAGTCGGTTTTTATGTGAACCGATTTCTAAGATTCAAGATGCAAATGTTAATGCATGTCATATATTATGATAGATTATCTGAATTCGAGCATGTATGATGTAGTATACAAAATTTCAGAATCAGATTCACACTCTAAGTATGATTTCTGAAATTATGTGTGTGTTTTAGTGTGTGTTCTTCGAAAAACTTGTAGAAAATGGACACAAATGTGGGATTTTTGGTACATACATGTTATGATATAAGTTAAAACAATGTTATTAAGCTTATATTTGCAATATTAGACTCAAGACATGCAAAATGGGCAAAATGCAAAATCTGGAAAATATTGGAAAATTTTCTAAGTATGAACTCGGATTGATGATCCATCCGAATTCGGATCATCATCCCAGTTCGGACCAGTTGTAATTCGGACCCACAGCAATTTCGGACCCCAACCTAATTCGGACCATCACCCCATTTCGGATCCCATCCCAATTCGGATCCCCATTCCAATTCGGACCACAATGACTTTGGACCACTACCCCATTTCGGACCAACACCCAATTCGGACCATCCGGATTTCGGACCATCCGAATTCGGATGTGGTCCGAATTCAATTAGAGTTTCAATATTAAATTACAGAATACAATTTTTTTAAGCAATTACTGACACAAATTCACTATTACACCTACTTTACAGATCATTGTGGTGTTATCAAAACACACATTGATTCAGGATCAAGTCACAAAACCAATCACTGTGAGTTGCAGATTATCATTCGAACATTTATTGTTTTTACATTCATGTTTATACATTCAATGGCATGTTCACGTTGTTCATATACTTCATTTGCCACTCATGAAATGATTTGTTGTTATGATGCACACTCGTACTTGACATGTAACACACATGTAGCTTGCGTTCATTTGAAAGTGCATCTATTTACATCATGCTTGCACTGCATGATCATTACTTCACACTCTGATGCGACCTGGACTGGGGCTGACAGCAGGCCACTGTCGGGGACTGATCATCCCACTCGTTATCCCGTCAGGTTCGGCACATCCCCGATCAGCATTTGAACTGCTAGCCCATGCTTGCACTGCATGGTTTTCACACACATTGAGGCTTTCACTGCCTGTACACACATACATGGGGCTTACACTGCCCATGGTTAAGCATTGTTTGTAAAGAAATATTTGTTGTACGTATAATCTGTTATCTCACTAAGCATTTAGCTTACTGTTGACTCACATTGTTTACAGGCAAAGGCAAAAGTGTAGCTGGACCTTCATCTTAAGCAATTCAATTCACGTCTCGGTGTCCTAGAAGCTATTTTGGTACTTGGAAGATATAGCTTTGGGGCTGGGATATTATTACTTTAAATCTATTATGATGATGTAATAGCTAGACTTAAACACTGTAGACATTTACTTTCATTGCTTTAGTGTGGATTTGCTTAACTCTGATTTAAGTACTCAATTTCAATTATTATGATACTCATTGGGTTGTTAGTCGATCTTGGGGATTACAATTATATCATTAATTCATGAGGACGTCTCAGTTTGGTATCAGAGCATTAGTTTGAGGTTTCAAGTGTCCGCGAGGACTTGGACTCAAACTTAGGTTATGATATTAGAATGGACTCCTAGGAAATGATCTAAACTAAGATAGGATTGACATGCACACGGGGACAATTAAAGGGTAACTGTAAACACTTAGGACTTACAACTAAATGTTCTAAATATAAGTTGTTATATTTCAGAACATGTCAGGAGACGATATGACTCCTCAGCAAATGTTCCAGATGATGCAAGCTCTAATGGAACAGAACAATGAGCTACAATCCAAACGAATGGCTGAGCAGGCTCAGTCATTTGCTGACTAATTAAGGGCCAGAGATGAGGCCGAAGCAAAACGTAAGGCTGATAAACGAAAGAACAAGGAACAGCAACAAGATGATCAAGAGGAAAGACAAGACACTGGGTCTTCTAACAGATCAAGGGGTTGTAGGTTTAAGGACTTCAAAAGTAACGGGGCTGTTACTTTTGATGGAACTGGAGATGCCGTGACTGCATTGGAATGGATCACCACCACGGAGAGAACTTTCAGAATCAGCGACTGCGCTGATAAAGACATGGTCCGCTTTGCAACCGCTATGTTTGCAAGGGACGCTGTTATGTGGTGGGACGCAATGGCACATGTGTTGACGATGGAGGTAGTGTCACACATGACATGGAGCGAGTTTAAGGAAGTGTTTTCTCAACAGTACTGTCCAGCCGACGAGAAGCGACGTCTCGAGGCAAAATTCCTGAACTTAACTCAAGGAACGAAGACGGTTACACAATATGCCGTTGAGTTCACCCGATTAAGTCTGTTCGCACCGCATCAAGTTGACACGGAAGAAAGAAAGATAGCCCGGTTCGAGGCCGGACTAGATTATGAGATACGCCGAACCATGAGTGGGGTTCGGTATACAACGTTTGCTTGATTACTCGAGGCTGCTCGAAATGTGGAGCCGATCGTTCTGTTATCAAGGTATGTTATCGGTTCAGCCGCCGCAGCACCGACTCAACCGTCGCCGCCAAAAAGGCATCGGGAGTCTGGATCATCCCGATTCTCTCCTCAATCCCATCAACAATCTTCATCACCCAAGAAGGGAAGGGCCTTCTCGGCCAGTTCTGAAATGAGAGACTGCAGACGATGCAGAAAGGCGCACTCTGGGGAGTGCAAGACTCAAGACATGTACTGCTTTTGCTGTGGGCAGAAAGGCCATCACTGGGAGCATTGTCCTCGAAAAGATGATGCGTGCTACAACTGCCACAGACTTGGCCATTTCTCAAGGGACTGCCCGAAACCCCCACGAGATCAGAATGCTCCACAATCAACAGCAAGATCTTCTGTAGCTTCCACGGCTCGCAGGGATCAATCTCAAAGGGCTCCAACAAGGGCGTTCCAAATCACAGCTGAAGAAGCAAAGGATGACCCGGAGGTGGTCACTGGTACGTTTTATGTAAATTCAATTCCTGCACGTGTATTGTTTGACTCTGGAGCAAATCGTTCGTTTGTCTCCACTACATTTCCTCGTCAATTCAATATGCCTACTTCCAAATTACAATTTGTACTTGACATAGAGACTGCTAGCAACATGTTAGTTAAAGCAGACAAAGTGTATAGGAATTGCACATTACTTGTAGAAGATGTAGTGTTCAACATAGACTTAATCCCTATGGAGTTTGGGGAGTTTGATGTCATAGTAGGCATGGACTGGTTAGTTCACAATGAGGCCCAGATTTTATGCAAGAAGAGAATGATTAAGATTACCACTCCCGAGGGCCGAGACATTTGTATCTATGGTGACAGACACAAAGGCGACTTGTGCCTTATTTCTATTGCAAAAGCCCGAAAGCATGTTGCTAAGGGATGTTCTGCATATTTGGCCTACGCGGTCGATGCAAAGGCTGAAGTTCAATCTCCTTCCACTGTTCCCGTTGTTTCCGAATTTCCAGATGTCTTTCCAGAAGATATCTCGGGATTGCCACCTGACCGTCAAGTGGAATTCCGCATTGATCTAATTCCTGTACCTGCTCCAATAGCAAAGGCTCCTTACCGGTTAGCCCCTGCAGAAATGCAGGAAATGATGAAGCAGTTACAGGAGTTGCTCGACAAGGGTTTCATATGCCCAAGTTCATCTCCTTGGGGCGCTCCTGTTCTGTTTGTCAAAAAGAAAGATGGCACATTGCGAATGTGCATCGACTATCGAGAACTCAACAAAGTCACAATAAAAAACAAGTACCCCTTGCCCTGGATTGATGATCTCTTCGACCAGTTACAAGGCGCAAGCTACTTCTCGAAGATTGATCTTCGTTCGGGATATCATCAACTCAAAGTACACCCAGACGACATTCCAAAGACGGCTTTCAGAACTCGTTACGGACACTACGAGTTTCTGGTAATGCCATTCGGTCTCACAAATGTGCCGGCTGCTTTCATGGATCTCATGAACAGAGTCTGCCGGCCAATGCTCGACAAATCTGTCATCGTATTCATCGATGACATTCTCATATATTCAAAGACCGAAGAGGATCATGCTGCACATCTGCGAGAATTACTAGAGTTGCTACGCAAAGAGCGACTTTATGCCAAATTCTCTAAGTGTGAATTCTGGTTGAGGCAGGTACGTCTCAACATTCGAAACAAATTCATGATCCTTATACTCAATCATATACTCTTTGTTAACATTCTCAATATTCAATTCAGATCCAATTCTTGGGGCACGCGATATCTGGTGCTGGGATTGCTGTTGATCCTGCAAAGACCGAAGCTATCCAGAAATGGGAATCACCCCGCAACGCCTCAGAAATTCGTAGCTTTCTGGGATTGGCTGGTTATTACCGCCGATTCATCAAAGACTTCTCCAAAATCGCCGTTCCGCTTACAAAGCTTACTCGCAAGAACGCAACCTTCTTTTGGAAAGAAGAACAGCAAGTAGCCTTTGACGAATTGAAGAAATTGCTAAGTGAAGCACCGGTGTTAGCCCTGCCTGAAGGGAACGAGGACTTCGTGGTTTACACAGATGCATCAGGCATGGGTTTGGGTGCTGTTTTGATGCAAAGAGGAAATGTCATAGCATATGCTTCTAGACAGCTCAAACTGCATGAGAAAGATTATTCTACTCATGACCTCGAGCTAACTGCTGTGACTTTCGCTCTCAAACTTTGGAGGCATTACTTGTATGGAACCAAATGTCAGCTCTACACCGATCACAAAAGTTTAAAGTACATATTCAGTCAGAAGGACTTGAATATGAGGCAAAGAAGGTCTATGGAGCTGATCAAAGACTACGATTGTGAAATTCTTTACCATCCAGGAAAGGCCAATGTAGTGGCCGATGCCCTGAGCCGAAAAGCGTACTGCAAGGCATACTGCTATGCCTTGACCTCCACGATACTGACTTCAACGATTATAGATGATGTAAGGGCTGCTCAGTTGCAAGCCTTAAAGAAGGAAAATGTAAAAGACGAGAATGTCAGAGTCCAACTTCCATTAATGCAAGACCATGGAACTGGACTAAAAGGTGTTTACGGCAGAATTTGGGTTCCTAAGTTTGGGAACATGCGAGAAGTAATACTTGAAGAAGCTCACCAATCTAAGTTCTCAATTCATCCTGGTAGCACAAAAATGTACAACGACCTGAAAGCCGATTTCTGGTGGCCAGGATTGAAATGAGATGTCGGTCAGTATGTTGAAAGGTGCAGAACATGTCGTCTAGTCAAAGCCGAGCACCAACAACCCTATGGTAGTATGCAACCTCTTCCTATCCCAGAATGGAAGTGGGACCATATTACTATGGATTTCGTAACCAAGCTATCTAAGACTCGTCGTCAACATGACGCCATTTGGGTCATTGTTGACCGATTAACCAAATCTGCTCACTTCATACCAATCCGAGAAACCTACTCACTGGACCGACTTGCCCAGATCTACGTAAACGAAATCGTTATTAGGCATGGTGTGCCTAAGTCTATTGTCTCCGACCGAGATAGTAGATTCACTTCTAATTTCTGGACTGCTTTGCAAAACGGTCTTGGTACTCGTATCGCAATGAGTACTGCATATAGACCACAATCGGACGGGCAAAGTGAAAGAACAATCTTAGCTCTCGAAGACATGCTCAGAGCCTGTGTCATGGATTTGGGTGGTAACTGGGACGATCACCTCCCATTGGTTGAATTCTCCTACAACAATAGTTACCATTCCACAATCAAAATGGCACCATTCGAGTTCCTGTATGGCAGAAAATGTAGGACTCCAACCTGTTGGAGGGAAACAAGAGAAACTCCTACTGCCGGACCCGCCTTACTGCAAGAAACAAACGAAAAGATTCAACTCATTCGGCAATACATGAAAACGGCACAAGATCGGCAAAAAATTACCATGATCGCCGTCATAAAGCTATAGAGTTTCAGAAGGACGATTGGGTATACTTGAAGGTATCCCCAATGAAAGGTGTCACAAGGTTCGTTAAGCGAGGAAAGCTATCACCTTGATTCATAGGACCTTTCAAGATACTAGAAAGAGTTAGTAATCAGTCCTATCACTTGGACTTGCCGGAAGAGTTATCAGGTGTTCACCCGGTCTTCCATGTTGGTTACTTAAGGAAGAGTCTGGTGCCCGACAGGGAACCATGGACTGATCACTCGGACATTAAGGTTGACGAACGGCTAAGGTTCGTTGATGAACCGGAGTGCATTTTGGAGACAAAAGTCAAAAAGCTGCGGAACAAAGAGATCAGGATGGTGCTGGTCAAGTGGAAGCATCATCGGGGAGCTAATCACACTTGGGAATCGGAAGAAGACATGAAGACTAAGTACCCAAGTTTGTTTAGCACAGCATGACTTCGCGGACGAAGTATAGGCGTGGTGGAGCCCATGCTGTAACATCCCAATTTTCAATTATGTGTAATTTACAATTATTTGGACTTAATGGTTGTGTTAATGAATTATTATGTCAATTTAAGTTACTTTGATCATTATATTAGTTAAATATGAAAATACGAAGTTGAGGGGTATAATATGTAAATAAGTCAAAATACAAATAAAAAGGATGAAAAACCCTTCATTTCATCATTTCCACTCTCTCACTACACTCTCTCTCTGAAAAACCGGTTTCTCTCATCTCTCTCTCTAACTCTCGGCTTTGATCCAAGAAAAACACAAGAAATCAACAATTAGAGTGCAGAATCTGGATTCAAGTAGCAATTAAGGAACTATAACAGTTGCAACAAACGTTTTAAGGTAACAATCTTCTTATATTTCGGATTTTTGAAGTTTTTGAGTCGGTTTTTATGTGAACCGATTTCTAAGATTCAAGATGCAAATGTTAATGCATGTCATATATTATGATAGATTATCTGAATTCGAGCATGTATGATGTAGTATACAAAATTTCAGAATCAGATTCACACTCTAAGTATGATTTCTGAAATTATGTGTGTGTTTTAGTGTGTGTTCTTCGAAAAACTTGTAGAAAATGGACACAAATGTGGGATTTTTGGTACATACATGTTATGATATAAGTTAAAACAATGTTATTAAGCTTATATTTGCAATATTAGACTCAAAACATGCAAAATGGGCAAAATGCAAAATCTGGAAAATATTGGAAAATTTTCTAAGTATGAACTCGGATTGATGATCCATCCGAATTCGGATCATCATCCCAGTTCGGACCAGTTGTAATTCGGACCCACAACAATTTCGGACCCCAACCTAATTCGGACCATCACCCCATTTCGGATCCCGTCCCAATTCGGATCCCCATTCCAATTCGGACCACAATGACTTTGGACCACTACCCCATTTCGGACCAACACCCAATTCGGACCATCCGGATTTCGGACCATCCGAATTCGGATGTGGTCCGAATTCAATTAGAGTTTCAATATTAAATTACAGAATACAATTTTTTTAAGCAATTACTGACACAAATTCACTATTACACCTACTTTACAGATCATTGTGGTGTTATCAAAACACACATTGATTCAGGATCAAGTCACAAAACCAATCACTGTGAGTTGCAGATTATCATTCGAACATTTATTGTTTTTACATTCATGTTTATACATTCAATGGCATGTTCACGTTGTTCATATACTTCATTTGGCACTCATGAAATGATTTGTTGTTATGATGCACACTCGTACTTGACATGTAACACACATGTAGCTTGCGTTCATTTGAAAGTGCATCTATTTACATCATGCTTGCACTGCATGATCATTACTTCACACTCTGATGCGACCTGGACTGGGGCTGACAGCAGGCCATTGTCGGGGACTGATCAGCCCACTCGTTATCCCGTCAGTTTCGGCACATCCCCGATCAGCATTTGAACTGCTACCCATTCTTGCACTGCATGGTTTTCACACACATTGAGGCTTTCACTGCCTGTACACACATACATGGGGCTTACACTGCCCATGGTTAAGCATTGTTTGTAAAGGAATATTTGTTGTATGTATAATCTGTTATCTCACTAAGCCTTTAGCTTACTGTTGACTCACATTGTTTACAGGCAAAGGCAAAAGTGTAGCTGGACCTTCATCTTAAGCAATTCAATTCACATCTCGGTGTCCTAGAAGCTATTTTGGTACTTGGAAGATATAGCTTTGGGGCTGGGATATTATTACTTTAAATCTATTATGATGATGTAATAGCTAGACTTAAACACTGTAGACATTTACTTTCATTGCTTTAGTGTGGATTTGCTTAACTCTGATTTAAGTACTCAATTTCAATTATTATGATACTCATTGGGTTGTTAGTCGATCCTGGAGATTACAATTATATCATTAATTCATGAGGACGTCTCAATAGTCCTCATCCCAGAGAGCAGGATCGTTAATCTTCCCCTGAACACAGTTCCCGTAAGCGGCCACAAAAGAAACAAGCAGATTCAAATGTTCTTCCGCTGATTTTGCGCTCATGGGCATCTTCGAATAGCTCTGAGATGTCGATGCCTGTTGTACTTGAGGTTGCGGTTCTTCCGATTTTCCTAATCCTAAGAACGCTCTACTCAATGTGTCATCAGTCTCTGCTGGTGACGACGTTTCTCCGGTGAAAAACGCTGTAGCAGTCTTCAGATCGGCGGTCGCTGAAGGTTTTGTTGACTTTTCAAAATACATCGCTGGATTCTGGACTTGGTCGTAATCAGTTTCGGCCTTCAGTAGCACGAAATGATAAGCTCTCAACGTTCGCACAATATCCTCCAGAGATTGGGTATAATACTTATCCTCATCTAGCTTTATCATTGCCACATACATAGCCCATTTGGCTGGTAAGGGATCAAGAAGCTTGTTGTTCTTGTCGGTGTCAGTATACTCAATCCCGTGACTCTCAAGTTCCGTCAATAGATGATAGAACCGGGTGATGGTGTCATCCAGCTGCTCATCCTTTAACTCCTTGAAAATCGCAAACTGTTGTTTCAACAGCTCTGTACGCTTTCTACGAACCCTAGGATTACCCTCACACCTCTTCTCTAGAGACTCCCAAAGTTCCTTCGACGTCTTTTGAGTCCTAAATGTGTGTAGTATATCCTGAGGCAAAGCCATTCGGATTATCGAGAAAGCTTTGTTTTCGGTTTCATACAATTTCTTATCATCCTCCTTCATCATTTGGTATGACAAGACTTTCTGACGGCCTTCAACTTCAGAAACTGGTGGAATATATCCTTCGTCGATGCACACCCACATGCGCATGTCATTAAAACGCACGAAATCGGTAAACCGATCTTTCCACCAGTAATAATCCTCGAGTTTCATCAGCTTAGGCGGAGTGGTTGCCTTCCCGACCTCGTGGTCCATTTCCAGGAACTTTTGGAGATTTGACATCTTTTCAAAAGTAATTGAATTGAACTTAATTAATTTAATTTCAAACTAATTTGAATTAACTCGTTCGAATCTATATAGATTCGAATATGATTAGATTCCAATTTATTTGGGATTAAATTCGATTAAGTGTTATAATTCAATTAAACTCGAAATTATGTCAGATTCGAAAAGTCCTCAGATTCGAAGGTCAGTGCAAACTCGAAGACACAGCAGATTCGAAACCCTATTCGAAACTAAACTAAACTCGAATTAAACTCGAAATTAGACTCGAGACCCTATTCGAATGTAGCACAAACTCGAATTAGATTCGAAACCCTCTGTATCAGACTCGAAAGGAGCGGATTTGGTTAGACTCGAAACTAAGTATAACCCTAATTACCCCTAATAGATTCGAGCGCCGCAAACTCGAAAAACGGCTAATACTTTGATTTTTTAACGTTTTGCAGATTAAATCAATATTTTTACAATGAAAAATATTGATTTCGATCAAAAACGTGAAAACCACAAAGTATTTCCCGGATTACTATTTGCTAAGCTCGACGAACACGAAAAACACGATTTTGAGAGAAAAACCGTCCAATAGCGTCAAGAAACCTAGGATATATCTTGATGAACACGAAGAACACCAAGAACACCCCTTAGTCTCTGATACCACTTGTAAGGTCTACCACTACGAGATCTATCTAGACGCGGAACCGTCAACGAGTGCGGAATCCTCGTTAACGGGTAGACGGAAACAACCCTCAAACAGAAACACGGAGACTATCAGAAGCTGAACGAACGACACACGAACGATCCTACAAACTGATTCTCTCCGAAACGGCACTAACACTGATGATAAACTCGAAATCGCCTTTTGCTTAATCACTCTCGAATTCTGCAAAAAGTCTGATAATATTTCGAGTCTATCCCTAATTATAGAGGCTAATTCGAGTCTGTCATGGGTAAAACTCGAATCCGGCCCAAGGCCCATTCGAGTTTATCCTCATTGACATTCTCGAATCTGCCTACATTCGAATCTATGGACCACATTCGAATCTATCACAGATTCGAATGTCAACCCTTATATAATTCGAATCTACTATTTCACATACTCAACTTAGTATTGAAACTTATGTTTTTACCTTATGATTGATTTTATCTTTGATCTTTAAGTTTGAACTTCTTGTAATACGTTACATCAAGTTCAAACACACAAACAATAATAAATATCAACAATATATAAACATATATAACACATACTTACTAAATCACAATGTTAGATCACTTTGACTGCTATCGTCACACAGGGTGTACCAACAATATTGTGTGTGCGATTTCTTTTTCTGAGAATTCTGTTTACCTTTATTGCTAGAAGCAACAGAATTTTTGGGAATAGTTTAGGAAGTGTTGCCAACATGTTCTGAGATAGGTACGATCAATGGGGCTTTACCTTTCTTTATTTCTAAGAGATGTTGTTTTCTTAGAATTGAGTTTTTGTCGCTGGCTGGAGTTGAAATTATCTCCTTAGAGTTGTTAGTGACAGAAACTTGTTTTTCTAAATTATATTGATTAGAGACGAGTTGAAATTCTAGTCCCTATATTGTGGCTAGAAGTTGATCTCTTTCTATGTCAAATGAGTTAGCATCAAGTTTGAAATTTTGTTCTCGAACAGAAAACTGGCGTCTTGCCTCATTAAACTCATTTTCTTTCCTTAAAAAATTGTTTCTGTCAGAATCAAACAATTCTTTGGTTTCTTTTAACGTTAACTCAAGGTCATAAAATTTACTAACAGCCAGTGAAGTGTCAGCCATAGAAGAATTAAGTCGAGCAATTTTGGCTTCTAGATCTGATATATTCTGTGTAAAATCTATCCGTTCTTGCTTAAAATCTCATGTTGTATTTTCCAAATTGCGTTTATAGCAGAATATGGTACATATTCACGAGGTTTTGGCAAGTTCGGATCAAGTGGATCTCTTTTGGTTCAACAAATTCATCTTCTCAAAATGTTTTATCTAGTTTTCCTTGAAGAGAATCGTAATTTAACAAGTTATAAACAAATGTAATTTCTTTTTTATCAGGTGTGGATCGTTTTTCTTCTTCTTCGGTTAACAGTTCTGACAGGGTTTCCTGGTATGACATTTTGAAACCACGACCCATGGTTAGAACATCATACATAGGATCACGTTGTATGTTGACCATTTCGTGCATGACTCCATGACCAGTATATCCTAAACCGTCTTTTGACTTCAATTTTCTAGGTTTATACATATTTATAGTTTCATCAGTTTGATCAGTTTGACCACGTTTGTAAAACCTATCTTCCATGTCTTTGAGTTTTTCGTTTAATTCTGTTTTCTCAGCCTTGACACAGTGATAGTTGTAATCAATGTGGGATTTTTCAGACTTAAGCACTTGATGATCGTATTCTAGCAAAGAAAATTTCGCAGACATGTCCTTCTTCTCATTATTAGCCTTAGACTCTTTATCTTCGAACACTAAAATGTTTGTTTTCAAATCGGATTGTTCATTTTGAGCATCCCGAAGGGCAGTTTGACAAACCTCTAGCTTTATAGCCTATTTACGCAAAACATTTAGTTCAACAAGGAATTCTTCAGGAAGAGAATTTACCACTTTATCTGGTGAGGGAGATGTGTTGCTGGAACTTGCATCTTGAGCCATTAGTGATACTTCAGGAACAAAAATTGCATTTTCATCTAGTTGAGTGTCTACAATGAAACACACGGGTTCTGTAGCATCTTCTTCGTTGTTGGTGTCTTCTAACCAGTGTTCCTCTTCATCAAACAAGGCTCGACCAGCATTCCTTTGCTTAGCGAGATTGTACTTCGTCTTGTATTATGTCACACCCCGTTACCCCGGTTGGCAACGAAGTGCGACGTCGCGGAAGCGTAACCATAATCATAATGAACGACCACTATATGGACGTTTTCAAAAATACATCGGCGTAACTTTAAAAGATATAAATGTTTTACATGACCCAAAATAATAAAGAGAAGTTCGCAAGGTACAGAGATTTAAATACATAATTAATTCATCCAAAATAATGCAAATAAATCTCCAATGGTTTGAAACTGAGTGCGACTTCTTAAATGCGGAAGCTTGAAAATACTACCGATGATGGACTTGCCTTAATTTCCTGAAAATACACGCTAAAATACGTCAACAAAATTGTTGGTTAGCTCATAGGTTTACACGTAAATCTGACTTGTATGGACAACAATAATAGAGATTGAATTTATAAAATCATAAATTCCTTGTTATGTATTACATATAAACCATCATGCAACCAAAGCTTAATTTAAATGAGTTTGCCCTGTGCAGTATTCCCATACGTAATACCGTGTGTTGAATATATATGCACCCGCTGTTAGCCAATCCGACTAACCCGAGCGGGGGACATGACTCCCAATAGATCTATCCACAATATATTCGCGCTTACAAATAAATGCAATTAACGGTTCATGATATCAGAGCTAATGGAACCCAATGTGTAATACATAATAGAAATGAAAATATTTCTGTGTCCATATTAAAACGAAGCATGTATTTCATCCCCAAAACATAACAGTGGGGGCTATGAGAACTCACCGAGATTGCGATGGCAAAACGAGCGTAAAAAGCTTTTTAGCGTAAATAGATGGATGATGCGTCGCGTGAGTTTAATCGAGTCCTAAATGATAATAAGGACTTAATATCTCTAATATATGATGATATATATATTCATATATTTTTATGTCTTAAATCACCGAACATTACAAGTTTATAAATAAAAACCGCTTAAAACGTCAAGTTTATATATATATAATTTTCCAGCTTTTTCGGAGGTTTTTCGGCCTACTTTGAGGCTGTTTTTTTGACCAAGCTCCAAAATGTTTTAGACTTTGGTTTTCTAGGACATTAAACTACTATATACAAAGGATTTTTAGAATCATGAACGGCCATTTTTCGAGGTGTTTAGGTTGGTGAAAAAAGCTCGTTAAAAACCCTACGTTGGCCATTTTTGAGCTGTCAAACTTTCGGTTTCCCAAATAATTTCTGGAGGTCTTAAACTCCAAAATAAATTACGAAAAATTCCAGATCTTTAGTTAAGACATAGATCTAACTTTTGGGACAAGAATCAACTCATTTCGTTGAGTTATGATTTAATTATGATTTTTCAAAGTCGATATAAATTTTCTGCCGAAAATCCGTAATTTATAAACTTGAAACAACTTATGATTCTTGTTGTTTATTCAAAGACTACTTGTATAAAAGTTATAAAAGTTATAAAAACACATATATATCACATGTTTTCATAATATTAACACTTTTATAATGTGTTCATATATTCATAAACACATTTAAAGAAACAACTTAAAAATAAAACTAGAAACTTATAAACTTGAGTTTTTATGAAACTTGTTGTTGTTGGTGATTAATATATTATGCAAGACTTATATAAACATAAATATATGATGAAATAAGTTAGTATTTACTTACTTTGATGTATTTGGAGTATGAAATTGAGAAGAAGTTGGAACTCTTGCAAGATTTGAACCAAGAACACTTGAAGTTCACCAAGAACACTTGAATTTCACCAAGAACACTTGAATGAAAATGTTTGTAGTGTGAGTGTGTGTGGGATCCGGTTTTAAGAGGAGAAAAGGAGATATTTTGGTGTCAAAATAATGAAAAGGAAGCCCTCTATTTATAGGCAAAGTCTTGGTCTTTCAAATGGAGGTGGAGTGTAAGATCATGTTGAAATGAAAGGAGAATGGGGTGTGAAAGATTTGATTATGAAAGGTTATGGAGTTGGGAAATAAAAAATTGAAATCAAATCTTGGGTAGTACTACCCTATGACCAGATTTTTATGGATTATTTTCATGTATTTATATATTTTTTTTTGTATAAAAGTATTTAAAATGTATTATTGTATTTCCCTTTTCTTGTAAATTCATAAAAACTTTTGAGTATATTGTTTTAATGAATTGTTTTAGTCTTGCATAATTAATGTTAAGTAATTGTATTAGTGTATGATAAGTGTCACTAATCATAATTTAATTATGTACTTAGTTGAATTAATCCCTCATATCGTAAATTGATCGGATTAATTGATTTCCCGATTCATCGCACCGATGAATTTGATTCTAATTGAGTTGAATTTTCTAATAAACCTTGTTAATCACTTGATTAATTTCTAATGACCACTGATTAGGCTATAATTTACTATTAAATACATATTAGGTCATTGTTGCTAACCTGGTTTAGTGCCGGTTGTTACATATTAGTTCTCATTCTTTTGCTTCGGAAGACGACATTCGCAAGCAAAGTGGCCCGGTTTACCATTGTTGAAACACCCCTTCTCTTTGTCATCAGCATTACGGTCCTCCTCCTTTGCCTTTGCAGCGACTTCCCTCTTGTCATCATGCTTTTTAATCTTGGCTTCTCGTCGAAGCTTGTTGGATGATTTGGGAAATTTCTTATGAATGACATCAGTAAGTAATGAGATTTGCCGTTGAAGGTCAGTTGCCTCGGGATTATCTTCGGCATCATCAGAACCAGATGCAGAGGACTCAGAGAGAATTTTGAGGAGTTTAGCAGCAGTAGAAGACTTAAGTGTCTTGTCTATGAGAAGAGCAAGGGCGTCTGAGGTGGTGGTTTCCTCTGTTTTCTTGGGTTCAAGCTTACCCGAGACTTCAGACTAATAAACTACGAGACTATCAAAGAGATCATGTATGCTGATGTCATTTATCTATGTAGTTCTCCTTGGGATTTGGTGACTCCGTTATTTCGGAGTTCGTTCATCAGTGTGCAGTAGCGATGATACGTGGTCTCCAGAGACTCTCCATCTGTTAGATTGTATTTTAGTTGATGGAAACAAAGTCTAGGGGTTGTTTTGTATTTCTTTAATAGTTGTCAAATATGTATAAATAGTATGTTTGACTTTCAAGAGTAATAGATCTGACATTTTGCACTTTTGTACGGGAGAATATAGCAGTTACTGGAATTGGAAATTATTCTCTCATCATTGTAATCGACATTCTCAGATATCGAATCATTCGGTTAGTGATTTGATTAATGAATTGTTATTGTTCTTAATTTGTTGTTTGATTGATAGGAAACTGTAATTCACAATTGGTATCAGAGCTTTAGGGGTGAATATTCTGATATGAGATTGAATTTTTTTTTTTTTCGAAATTACTCACTGTTCTTGAGATTTTTTTTCGAAAAACCCTAAAATCACTAAGGTGTCGTTTGGATTGCATGATTTTAAAATGTTGGATTCTAAAATGATAGGATTTTAAAATTATTAGGGGGGTGAGTGCATTGTGAAATGAGGAGAAGTGTGGAATGTGAAATCCTAAATGAGGCTAAATCCTTTCCTTTTAGTTTTTATCCAAACATGACATGGGAGGATTTCTAAATCCAAATCCCAAATGAGTTTTAAAAAACCCACAAACCAAATGCCACCTAAGGGTTTTTAATCTGTTGATCATTAACAGTGAAAATTGGATTGAAGGTAAAGGATTGATAGACGAATCAATTGAGCATAAACTTGAATTGATTCACATAACACAGAAAAAGATCTAGGCATTTTTGCTAAATTTTGAAAAATTCAAAAACGAACACTGATCTATTGAAAAAGTCAAACCTAGATCTATTTTTGCACAAAGGTGTTGCACAAAAAGTGTTTGTATTCAAAATCCACACCTTCGATTGCAATTTGAGTGAAAATGGGCAAATTTTGGATTTAATTTGAATTTCAGACTTGAAAAATCAGAAAATATTAAGAAACTCGAAATACACATATACTTTGTGTTATTCGAGTTGAATATTTGTGTTATTCGAGTTGAATACCTGTGAAATTCGAGTTGACAAAAGTATTAATCGAGTTGACAATCACTGTCAATCGAGTTGACAACCACAGTCAATCAAGATTATAAAGTTCATCGAGTCTATTAGAAGTGAAATTTATTCAAGTTTCAAAGAAGACAAATCGGAGTTCCATTTCAAACAAATTCGAGTTTCATTTCAAGCAAATTCGAGTTTCATTTCAAGCAAATTCGAGTTTCATTTCAAGCAAATTCAAGTTTCATTTCATAGTCATACGAGTTTTCTCCCAAACTCACTCGAGTTTCATACCAAACTCAATCGTGTTTCAAATAAAACTCAATCGAGTTTCACATTAAACACAATCGAGTTTCACATTAAACTCAATCGAGTTTCACTCATAACTCATTTGAGTTTCACTCATAAATCATTCGAGTTTCACTCATAACTCATTCGAGTTTCATTCTTAACACATTCGAGTTTCACTCATAACTCATTCGAGTTTCATTCATAATACATTCGAGTTTCACTCATAACTCATTCGAGTTTCATTCATAACACATTTGAGTTTCACTCATAACTCATTCGAGTTTCACTCAAAACTCATTCGAGTTTCATACTTAAATCATTCAAGTTTCATACACACATTAATCGAAATTGTTGCAATACATCAACATCAAGTCTATTCAGTGTCTGAGTCAAGTTGATTATTGCTACTAACAAGTTATTGTGTTGTAGATTTCAGTACTAATCTGTGTTTCCAAGTTTGATCAAAATTTTCAATCTCAATCGGAGTTCATAAGATCTTGAACAGTTTCCCATATATCAATCAATATGTCTAAAGACGCTTTGGCAATGGGATCAGAAACCAAACCCCCAATTCTATACATGGGTGAATATGTTCAATGGAGGGAGATGTTTCTTGAATTTATTAGTTTTCATGATCTATCGGAAGAGATGCTGAAATCCTTAACAGAAGGACCAGCCACTTTCATGGAAACAATCCCTGGAGCACCAACTGGCAATCCCCCAATTCCACCAAGGACAGTAGAGGTCACTAACCTGACTAAGGCTCAAAAGAAGAGAAAATCAGGGGATAAACCTGCCAGGAAGT
Organism: Centrapalus pauciflorus; assembly: GCA_020465985.1. Lineage (NCBI taxonomy): Eukaryota > Viridiplantae > Streptophyta > Magnoliopsida > Asterales > Asteraceae > Centrapalus > Centrapalus pauciflorus. The sequence continues at coordinate 300,655 of JAANYP010003187.1, forward strand.
TACTTCTGATATCCATCCCCAATGATATTTACACAAGCCTCACAAACACAAAAACTGCGAAGTCAATTTGGGATGAAGTGTGTAAAATCATGAGGGGATCTGACAGAGCTGCCACAAACAGGGCTAGAAACAGCCTATTGACGTTTGAAAATTTCAGAGCCCGTGAAGGTGAACTTCTGGAAAACACTTACCTAAGGTTTGTGAACTTGGTAAATGAAATGAAACGAAACAGAGTGACAATGTCCAATCTGGACATAAATGTCAAATTCGTAAATGTTCTGAATCCTGAATGGGAAAAATATGCTATGATTATCCAGCAAACAAAGGATATTGAGGAAATGGATTTTCATATGATATTTGAAAACCTAAACAACTATCAAGAGGTTGTGTTGAGGAAAATATCAGGAAATAAGAAAGCCGAGAAAGAAACTGCTGATCCATTGGCTCTACTGGCAGAGAAAAAGTACAGATACAAAATGAAAAAGGAGAAAAGAGCCGTAGTCAGCAGTACATCTTCCGAATCAGAATCCTCCGATTCATCTGCTGATTCAGAGATAGAAGAAATGAAAAAGCAGATGGCACTGCTAACAAAAGCATTTCAAAAGAAATTCTACAGAAAGCCAACCAACAATAAGATGCGCTACAAAACAGGCTCGAGGAAAATTGAAAAGAAGGACAAATATGAGAAATCTGGAGAAAGCAGTGGAAGAAAGACTGACAGATATGAAAAGTCAGACAAGTCAGCAAAGAAAGATTCAGAACAGAAATGTTACAACTGTGGAAAACCAGGTTATTATGTCCGAGAATGTAGATCCCCAGTAGTCAAAAACTCAGACTACTATACGAGAAAGGCTCTCTTAGCCAAAGAAAAAGAGTTGGGAAAAGCCCTTATGGCGGAGGATGACCATTGGTTACAGTTATCTGAAGATGAAGATATTCTGGATGAAGATGCTCACATTTGCCTCAAATCAGAGATATTCAATGAGTCTGAACTGAGTGAATCAGCCATGGTAGCTGAGGATGAAGTATGAGTTGGTTTAACTGATGAAGAGGATGCAGAAACACAACAATCTGAGGAGGAAGAGACAGAAGAAGTTGCATTGATGGCAACTGGCAAAACTGAGGCTGAAAATGAAGAAGCTTCAGAGTTAGATAAATCAGATGATTCAGCTAAACCGGAGGTACATTCTAATTCTGACTCTGATATTGATGATTCATGTGTACTAGAAGAAAAACTAACTCATATGGCCTTTATGCTTAAAAAGTTTGAAAAATCTTTAGAGGCAGAAAAGAAAAATGCTCATTCTTTGGAAAACAAACTTCGAAATGAACATAACTTAGTTTTAGATTTTTCCAAAGATAAAGCATTAGCCTTACGAGCAGTTTCAGATTTACAAGATAAGGAAAAAGAACTACAGAGCAAAATACTTAATCTTAATCAGAATATATCTGACTTACAAGAAAGACTGAGAACTGCAGAATTAGAAGCATCCAATTTTTCTGTAAAATATCATGCTATTTTTAAAGAACGAACTAAACTTTATGAGAAAATAAAGAAGATGGAAGATGAATTTATCAAAAGAGGGCAAACAGATCAAACCATTTATTTAAATTAACCAAAAGACACATAATTTTATAATTCTAAATCTGGAATTGGTTGCGAAAATCCAAAGTATCTGACAAAAGCAATATCTAGTTCACCAACACTATATGATGTCAGATACATGAACTTAGGATTAAAAATGGAATTTATGAAAGCCTTTGATGCAGTAGAATCTAGTGAAGAAATAAAAAGTTTAAGATCAGACAAAATGAAAAATTCTGGTGATTATACCAGAATAAATGAATCAAGTAATATTCATAATATTATAGAAGAGTATATTCAAACATATTCTGAAAATGATTTGTCTGAATTACCTACTCAATCTCAAAAGTTATATATGCCATATTCAATTTTAGAAAAGATAAATTCTGATCTAGAATTGAAAATTAAAAATTTTGAGACAGAGAATGGAACTCTCAAGGCTGAACTAAGAACTATGAAACAAAAGTTACAAAATCAGCCTAAAAACATAAAAATTGTCTGATCCACAATCCCCAACTTCACTAGATTCTATTAATTCAGAAAAGGAATTTGATCTGTATATGCACTCTGACTTTAATTCATTACAGCAAATGTTTGGTAAAATTGACGAATTTGTCAAACCTTTGCATTACAAACAATCAGAGGATAATAAAGAACCTGTTAAAATTCTGCAAAGAATTTCTACAGATTTATTAAAATCATCTGAAAATTCACCATTCTTACAACAAAAGAAGGAGAAAACAAAAGTTATTGTTAATACTCCTAACTTTAAAAAGGGTGAATCATCTTCATCAGCGGACTCAAGTGCACTTAAAGTCCAATCTTCAAAAGGTATGAGAAATTTACAAAACAAACGAGTATCTAAATCTACTAATTCTCATACTTCTTTTATGTCAGATATCATTGTGAACGGTTCGAGAAAACAAGTTTGGAAAAAGAAGAAAAGAGAACAGAAAAACAATAGTATAAAACAAGAGTGGCGCGTGAAGGACAAAATTGTTACAGATAGAAATAGCAACATTGAACATTCTGTCTGTAATAATAAACTTGTTAATAATTCTTGTATAAAGTTTTCAAGAACGGACTTAATTGCTTTGAATTCTTGTGCTTGTAAGCCTTCAATTTTTAAATCTAATAAGCTCGTCTGGCAATCGAAGAAAAACGACCCATTTTATGAACAGAAAAAGGTTCCACAGAAGAGTATTTCAAAAACAATTCCACCGCGAATTGTACAAAAGTGGATACCTAAAAGAACAGTTCAAAAGTGGGTACCTAAAATAACATCGAATGATAAGCTAAAAGCCATATCTGTTAGAAAAACAAATAATACTGTGCATGAATTACCTAAAACAAAAGTACCCAACTACAAGTGGGTACCTCATGTGCTACTTCGTCTTATAGGTAAACCATGTCTGGTATCTTGACTCCGGATGTTCCAAGCATATGACCGGACAAAGAGACACACTCACGGACTTTGTAGAAAAGTTCTGTTGGACAGTCAGATTTGGAAATGATCAGTTTTGTCCGATCAAAGGATACGGAAGTCTCAAATACGACAAAATTACCATCCAAAAGGTTTTCTATGTTGATGGTCTTGGACACAATTTGTTTAGTATTGGACAGTTGTGTGATAAAGGTTTAGAAGTCAATTTCAAAGCCAATCGGTGCAGCATCAGATCCGGAGAAGGAAAGGAAATATTGGCAGGAAACAGGAAAACAAATTTGTACTCCATTGATTTAGCCTCGATTAATCTGAAGAAAGATGTCTGCTTAATGTCAAAAGCTACATCTAAAACAACATGGCTGTGGCATCGTCGCCTTTCACATCTGAACTTCAATGAGTTAACCAACCTAGCAAAAGGAGGGTTAGTCAAAGGGCTGCCAACTCTCAAATTCCAAAAGGAGAAGTTGTGTGCCGCATGTGAAAAAGGAAAAATAACAAGAGCTTCACACAAATCCAAAACAGAACACTCATCCACGAGAGCGCTGGAATTACTGCATATGGATTTGTGTGGACCAATGAGAGTACAAAGCATTAATAAGAAACGATATGTATTGGTTATAGTTGATGACTATTCACGATACACATGGGTTTTCTTCCTGAGATCCAAATCAGATGCAACCGAAACAATCATAGACTTCATCCGGAAAATACAAGTGAAGTTGCAACTCACAATTCAAACAATCCGCTCAGATAACGGAACATAATTCAAGAACAAATCGCTTGACTCATTCTTGAATTCTATAGGAATTACACATCAGTTTTCAGCTGCTCGAACTCCACAGCAGAACGGTGTCGTTGAAAGAAGAAATCGGACACTAGTGGAATCAGCTAGGACGATGCTGGCATATTCAAATTTACCGTTATTCTTATGGGCAGAAGCAGTTGCAACAGCTTGTTTCACACAGAATCGTTCAATGATAAATAAGAGATTCGGAAAGACTCCTTATGAATTGATTAATAAACGAATACCTAATATTAAATTTTTCCATGTCTTTGGTTGCAGATGCTTTATTCTAAACGACAAAGATAATCTTGGAAAGTTTAATTAAAAGGCAGATGAAGGAATATTCATCGGATATTCAAAGGAGTCAGTTGCCTTCCAAGTGTACAACAAGAGAACCAAGACAGTCAACGAGAGCGTGAATGTCAAATTTGATGAAGGAGTGGTAATGGCTTCTGAACACACTAGTTCAGGACCCGAACCTAAAACGCAGACTTCAATGGAGTCATTTGAACAAAATGTTGAACACTCAGAATTACATAAGTTGTTTGAGAATTTTTATGAAGACTATTTTGAAAAGCCCAAAACTAATGTTCTAAATTTGGTGCCTGACAGGATTACTGAAGATCCAGTCGTAATCTTTGATCTTTCTCAACACCAAGTTTCAGAAGAAACTGGAGAACCCTCAACAGCAAATGTGCAGCCGACTACTGAGATTGTACAACCCATTGAACCTCCATATTCTTCTGAAACCCCCATTACTTCTGAACATTCAGAAGATCCTATCTCAGATGTCCCACCTACAACATCTGAAGTAACTCCCCAACCATATCTAGATCGTAATCCCAATCAAGACCAAATAGAACCGTTTCCAAGTGGACAAGAAATCACCGAATAGAAAACATTATTGGTGATCCATCCGCGTCAGTCCAAACCAGAAGGGCAACCATAAATGAATGTTTATTTTAAAATTTTTTAAGTAAAATAGAGCCCAAGAATGTAAAAGAAGCATTTCTGGACGCTGATTGGATTGTGGCGATGCAAGAAGAACTGAACCAGTTCGAACGGTTAATGGTCTGGAGACTTGTTGAGCGCCCAAAAGACAAATCCATTATAGGCACGAAATGGATCTTTAAAAACAAGAAAGATGAACATGGAGTAATCATTCGGAATAAAGCTCGTCTCGTTGCCAAAGGATACAGCTAACAAGAAGGGATTAACTACCATGAAACGTTTGCACCAGTTACACGAATCGAAGCGATTAGAATGTTTTTAGCTTTTGCCGCTCATAAAAACTGTATAGTTTATCAAATGGATGTTAAAAACTGGAAGGTTTTACTGATCCTTCGAGACCTGATCATGTATATATTTTAGATAAGTCATTGTATGGCCTTAAACAAGCACCGCGTGCTTGGTACGATGCACTTTCAACATATCTGTTGAAATGTGGATTTAACAAAGGTGCAGTTGACACAACCCTGTTTATAAAATGTCAGGGGCCGGATATCATAGTTATACAAATATATGTAGATGACATAATATTTGGGTCTACAAATTCAGAATTTTGTAAGAAATTCGCATTTTTAATGTCCCAAAAATTCGAAATGAGCATGATGGGGGAAATAATTTTTTCTTAGGATTACAAGTAAAACAATTAGCTGATGGTATTTTTATCAATCTGTCAAAATATATACAGGACATGTTAAAGAAATTTAACATGGTCAACAGTACTCCTATGAAAACTCTCATGGCTCCGGATTCAAAGTCAAAACTCGATGAATACATCTCAAGAAAACCTGTAGATGTTACTCATTATCGAGGTATAATTGGGTCATTAATGTACTTAACAGCTAGTAGACCAGATATTATGTTTGCTACATGTGTCTGTGCCAGATATCAGGCAAATCCTAAAGAATCACACTTAACAGCTGCGAAACGAATTTTAAGATATCTCAAAGGAACTCCAAATCTTGGTTTGTGGTATCCTAGAGAATCTTCATTTAATCTAACTGCTTTTTCTGACGCTGATCACGCAGGTGATAAGATGGACAGAAAAAGTACGTCTGGAGCAGTACAGTTCTTAGGTGACAAACCCGTATGCTGGTCATCCAAGAAACAACATTGCGTCTCATTGTCTACAGCTGAAGCAGAGTATGTTGCTGTATCTTCCTGCTGTTCTCAGGTGTTGTGGATGAAGAGTCAACTGCGCGATTACGAGTTTACACCAAAGAAAATACCAATCTACTGTGATTCTCAGAGCGCAATAGCTATTGCATCAAATCCGGTGCAACATTCAAAAACAAAACGCATTGACATTCGATATCATTTTATAAAAGATCATGTAGAAAATGGAAATATAGAATTATATTTTGTACCTACTGAATATCAACTAGCTGATTTGTTTACCAAAGCGTTAGATGAAAAATAGTTTAATTTTTTGGTATACAAATGAGGTATGTTGAATCGTAAGATTTAATAATTCAGTAGTTTCAATTTATAATTTTAAAATTTTCATTTTTTTATTGATTTTTATCTGATGTTAAATTCATGAATCATAAAAAAGTTTATATTCTTCAGAATTTAACAAGATCTGGATTGTCATGTGCAGGGGGAGCAGAAAAGAAATTTATCTGATTTTGAATAAATCTGATATAATTTATCTGTTATTTTGTAGGGGAAGCTGAGTTGATAAATATGATATAAAGTTGAGGGGGAGCAGCTTTCAGAAATTAAAGGGGGAGCAATTGAGAATTTTAAATTTTTTTTCTTTCTTTCTATCTTTCTCAAATTGAGTTAATTTTTTTTTGTGTATTTGTCTTTGTTTGTATTTTCAATTTTTTTTATTGTTTAAATCTGATTTTAAATTTTTTCTCAGGAATTTTTTTTGTTATTCTGTTAAATTTTTTTGTTTGTTTGTTTTTGATTGGGTTGAAGTTTCTTTTTGACACAATAGAAGGTATGGGCTTTACTTGGATAAATGTGAATTCAAATATGGGCCGGTGGATTTTTTTTAAATAAAATATGGGCCGGTTCATAATCACTATAAATTTGAATTTTTAAATTCAAATTCATTTTTTCGGATATCTCTTTTTCATCATCTTCCCAAATACATTTCTTCACTCTTAAGAAACCGAAAACCCATCCATATCTTTGAAAGATTCAAGAAATAATTTCAATTCATTGTGAGTAAAAACATGTGTTTCTTTCATTTTTATATTCTGTGTTTCTAAATAAAAGCATGTATCTGTGAAAATTTATGTTGTTCGTAGTTTGAATTTTTCAGTGTTAATGGTGATTTTCTGTAAGTGTTCATAAATCTGAAATTAAATGTGTGGCTTGATTTGGTTTATCAATGTGAACATGAATATGAAATTTCATGATTCAAAACAAACCACACAAAGAAGGAATTTGATTTTCAGTATCAAACACTATCGTGTTCTTCCTGTTACTGAAAAGTGAATTTTTAACAACTTAAATGTTGCTTTTTATCGAAGTTCAGTAAATCAAAAATGATTAAAATGTATTTTCGAGGGGGATACACGTTTTAAATCACTGAAAAACAACAAGGAATTAATTTTTTATTTTTCAGTGTATAGGAGACTTGAAATAAATTTATAAAGAATTTCTCGAATAAAGGCTTTAGTTGAGAAAGCCTAAGACTCAATCGAGTTGAATCAAACTATATTCGAGAAAAGTCTTAGTTCATTCGAGTTGTTTCAAATGACAATCGAGAAAGTCTCAGTGTCATTCGAGTTGATACAAGTGTTTATTCGAGAAACTTTTATGTATCATGCGAGTTGACTGGATACATGACTTGGAAAATTTCAGAACTTAAGTCTCGAATGATACATTGTTCGAGAACACTTATTGTTTATTCGAGTTGGGGTAATGTTGAATTCGAGAAAGCTCCTTAGTCATACGAGTTGAGTGTTAGACATAATAGAGATGGTTCATATACACTTGTTATTCATTCGAGTTTAACAAGTATTTCATTCGAGTTGGTCATATGTTGAATTCGAGAAAATTCCTTATTCATTCGAGTTGGACTACAAGAACATACGACAACACTTAGACTTATTCGAGAATCTTCATGTTTTATTCGAGTTTGGTACTTGTTCCATTCGAGTTGATACATAGACTAAGTCGAGTTGTTTCATGTGTCATCCGAGACTAGTCAAGAGTCATTCGAGAATGAAGTTGTGTCATTCGAGTTTCAATAAAAATTTGTTCTAAGTGTTGGATTTTTAATATTTTTAAGAAAAAAAATGTCACATTTTTTCAAGAAATTATTATAAAGTTGTAATTTTCTAACATTGGTCTCTAAACGGTTGACTCTAGAGTCCTGTCAATAATAGTTTATTATTGTCTGGAATCCCGATGCATTAAACAGAAAATTAAATTTTTTTTTATAATTTCTGATGAAATGTTACAATTTTTCTACATTTGAAGGATTGTCATTTGTGTACCTAATCTGACTAACATGATTTTTATTTGTTTACAGGTGTTCAAATGGCATCTCCAGTGCAGTCTCAGAATTCCAATTCATCAGACTCCCATTCATCATCCAATCATACTCTAGTATCCACACCTGTTCGTTCAACTTCTGTTGCCCGTCCCTCACCATCAAATATCATCCCAGATAACCAACTGGTTAAACCTAAACATTGCCTACCTTTCAGAGATAATAATCATCGTCTGCATACCAAGGTTATTAAAGTCAGTCATCCTATCATAGTTGACATCCTCAAAGGACATCCGTTAGGTTATCTGCTTCAATATAAACCCTCTATCCCACAGGTCTACTTACAACAATTTTGGCACACAATCAAATTTGTTCCTGCTGATGGCAATCACCATTTCAAGGTGACCATAGACCAATTCAAAACCAAAATTACTCTAGCCCGACTTCGTCACAACCTATTTCTTCCAAGACGTATAGACACAGTCAACTTTCCTGAATTGGCTGATTTTGAAGATTTTGTGTCGGATGAGGAGCTAGTTCATGATCTGATTTGCCTGGGCTACTCAAAGCCACTACCGAAAAACTCCAAATTTCATAGGAATGGCTTGAATGGGGAATGGTACACACTATTTGGAATTATCAATAGGTGTATGACGTCTAAACACATAGGCATCGACAGATGCATCATTCATTGTCTAAGGATTTTTCATGGAATCGCATTCAACAAGCATTATGATTTTGCTCAGTGCATCTGGGAGGACTTAAAGGAAATTGTTCTTGCCAAAACAACAAATAGAGCAAGAAAGTTTGTTCCGCTCCAGAGGTTCATACAAATTTTTATCCGAGGAATTCTTCGAGCAAATGAAAATATTCCGAAGCGAGCCAATTCACAGCGATGTCCAGATTATGTGATGATGAGCTTACACGAAGTGCCGGATTCTCCAAATGCAAATATTATGCCAATCCCGGAGTCGTTATTAAAATATGCAGATCAAGAGAGTGAGCATGTGAGATTGTATAGGATAGATCATGCTCCAATAGAGACCCAAGAGCCGGGATCTCTTACCCAAGGAGCTTTAGGACTAGAGGAACCTCAGCAAGGGGCTGAAGTTCCGGGTGCCCAACCTGTGAGTGAGGGAGATGATGTTGTAAGGGGAGGTGGGGAAGAGGCGGAGAAATCTGATTCTGAGAGAACTTTGTCGAATATCCAAGAAGAAGAAGGTGAAGGAGATGATAATGATGATGATGATGATGATGCTGATGGGGGTGATCATCATGAGGGAGGAAGTATGATGATAGATTTAGTAAGCTTTGCTGAAGAGAGTGTGAGGGATACCGTAAACCTAGAAAGCCGGGGTATAACCACATCTGCTGTTAGCTCTCCTATGAGAGTTAGCATTGAAGAAGTCAGTATCCCACTGACGATTGCACACCCAACCATCCACTCAGTCTCCTCTCAACAGGAGATTGTTTCAATTGAGCACCGGGATGAACCTTATAGTCTATCCGAGAGTCATTTGGACTTGATGGATATTAAAACAAGTACACAGCTGCCCGAGTGTACGACTTCAATTCAATCACTGAGTATATTTCCTATACAGCCTAGGACACTCGAGTCAATTTCATCTGTTGAAGTTAGTGTGGTTGAACTTCGTGTTCCCACTGGAACATCCTCAGTAACGGAAGCATTTGTTGCTCCGTCGCTTGAAGAGGGTGGAAGTCCAGTCAGAGCAACTACACTGCCAACTCTGAGTACTGGCCACACAGAAGTACTTTTTACAAGTTCGACTGTAGTGACAACTGGAAGTCTACGTGACCCAGTGGTGACTTTATCCCCGTTTGTAACTGAATCAACATTGCATCAAGCGTTGAATGAAGCTGTTGCTGGAGTGAATACACATGTATCTGCTCAGTTATCTGAGGTAATGACACAAATGTCAAACATTCACAAGTTCTTAAAGGGTAAATCTGTTGCTGAAGAATCAATCATGCAGACTGAATCCAATCAAGCACTGGAGGAATTGAAGGAAGAGCTGAAAGAGTTTGTTTTTGATCAGTTTGATGAGATGCGGGAAAGGATGATAAGTTTAGAAAGTACAGTGATAACAGCTTTGGGAAATCTATCAGAGAGAGTGGCTGCAATTGAAGAGACATGTAAAGCTCAAGCTTCCTCATCCAAACGTAAACATGATGAGCATGATGAGGACTCCGATGATGCTCCTCATGAGGTGGAGAAGAGGAGAAAGCTTGATGAAACTACATCTGTGGTCTTGATGATCACATACCCAGAAAAAGAAACTGAAGTTAAAGAGAGAGAGGTCGGGGGCTCAAAAGAATCGGCTGGTGATCAAAGTGAGCTGGGATTCATTCTTCATGAAGATGTTTCAGTTCCTTTGAACATTCAGTCTGATATTTACAATTTTTGTAGAATATATTGATTCCGATGAAGATGTTCAAGTTAAGCATCTTGAGTTGAGTATCCAAGGAGTAGAAGAAGAGAGAGAAGAATACATTGAAGTTTCTGAAGACGATGATGTAATTACTTTAACTGATACTGAGTTTAGAGCTGAAAGGATTGAAGAAGAGGAAGGTTTAGTTCAGGAAATCTTGAAAGATACTGAATCGACACCAACGGTTGAAAAGCCTGAGGTGGTTATTCAAGTTAAGGAAGAAATTGAAGAGTTTCCAGTTGAAAACGTGATTGTTCAAGAAAAGGTTGAATTGAAAGAGGTTGAGCTGATGGAAAGGTTCTTCAATGAATACGTGCTTGTTGATGAGTCTCAAAAGCAACATAGACTCAGATTTGAAACACAACAAGTAGTTCAGAGGGAAAATCAAGACATGCTGACATTGTTGAACAAAGATGAGATTAGCAAAAAGAAAGTAAAGAAACTTGAGCTTCCAGAGAATAGATCGGCAGAGTTTATTAGAAAAAGGAACAAGATGCCATACATCGAAGATATTCTTAAAAAACGAATCTTTTGCAAGAAACAAGCACCATGTTCTTTTCTCAAGCTATTTAGGGTTTTAGAGCCGAATATGCCAAATCTGGTCAACTATGCCAGTTTTCTAAGAAATAAGACTCAAGAAGTTGCGAAAGTTAAGAGTGAGTTCAGGATAGTTGATCTGGTGAAAATTGAAAAGGACAGATTTGTTAAGATCCTCTATCCAACATTCACTGTTACTAGAGCCGATGGAAACACCTATAAGTTCACAGAAGCAGATATGTTCAATATGCACCTGGTTGATATTGAAGATCTATTTGATGAGTTGTGCAGAAACAAAAGAAATGAACACTGCAGATTTGCACTTAAGACACTTTTTCACTTCATGCATACCAAGTTGGTATTGATATCAGTGCAGGATCTTCAGATAGGTGTTGAACGAGATATGAGGAAGATCAACATGACAGCTCCTCACAGAGATATCAAGTTTGCTGGTGAGTTGAAAGAATTCCAAGTTATCATGGTAAAGCATCCAGCAGTTATGTGCAGAGATAAAACAAGAAGCTGAGAGCTATGAGAAGCGTAGAGCTGAATAAATTTTTCAGATGGGACTCTCAATAAAGTTTTGAATGGTTTAAAAGGAAAGCTTGCAGTTGATAAGAAAAGAAAGACGAAGAAAGGAGCTCTATCTGTAAATGACCGAAGACTCATGGTTGAGTTCATTTCAAAGATTGAATGGAGGCTCTCGGATCGTAAAAGCATTAGAAGATTTGAACAAAAGTTGGGTCTATCAATTTAAAGACTTTGCTCTTTCCATCAAAGGGGGAGAATGTTAGATTGCATTTTAGTTGATGGAAACAAAGTCTAGGGGTTGTTTTGTATTTCTTTAATAGTTGTCAAGTATGTATAAATAGTATGTTTGACTTTCAAGAGTAATAGATCTGACATTTTGGAATTTTGTACGGGAGAATATAGCAGTTACTGGAATTGGAAATTATTATCTCATCATTGTAATCGACATTCTCAGATATTGAATCATTCGGTTAGTGATTTGATTAATGAATTGTTATTGTTCTTAATTTGTTGTTTGATTGATAGGAAACTGTAATTCACACCATCTTTTGTGGAAAACATGTCATAGTTGTTCAATGCATTTGTTTCACGTTGCTTAGCATTCCGATCATTTCCTTGCATTTGTCGTTCAATTTCTTCCCGCGTTTCTCGGGTAATCTTAAAACCGTCTATGCTGATGTAGATTTCATCTGGAACAGCCTGGATGATAAATGAGGGATCTATCCTATCAGCCTTAATCCGATTGAGTTGTTCTAGTGTTTGAAGTAGCTTGGGAGTTTCCGCTTCTCCAGAAGCAGAATTATTTGGTTTAGGCAGAGTGGTTTCTACAGGACCATTGTAGATGGAATCTAAAATGTTAGCAGCTAATTCTTGACGTTCAATGTAATGAGGTAACGAGATTTCCATAGAGTGTAGTGTCCTCGATACATGGTTGGAGGCCTGACGTCAGATCCCATAGCGAGAGTGTCGCGATTCATGATAAAGGCTTCTTTGGACCGATATTGGTAAGTGATTATATCCTTAATTGTGCAAACACACTAAGTGAGATTCAAGAAAAAATTCTAAGTGATGAAGAAGGTAAGTGAACTCGCGGATGATGCTTTATCCGAGGGTTGGAACTCTCGGATGGAGTTGACGATTGGGTACTTGGAAAAATTTGAATCTTATATGGGTGTGTTATTAGATCCGCAAGTAGGAACTTGCGGGTGAAGTGGATCCGCGAGTTGTAAGTCGTGGGTGAAGCAGTAGTTGACAATTAACTTAGAAAAATTGGAAGTGTAGAGTGTGTTCTTTGTGATCTGCAAGTAGGAACTTGCGGATGTAATGGTAAGTACTTGGCAAAATAATACTCACAAGTATGAAGCAGTGTTATCCGCAGGTTACAACTTGCGAATAGGGCATAAGGCATAGAAATACTTAGAAAAAAACAAGAAAACAAACAACTTAGTTATATCCGAGGGTTGTAACTCTCGGATGATGAACTGTTCTCAAACATGTAGAATTTAAACATAAAGTAAGCACTCCGATTGATTTTTGAATCAAATATACCTTCTTTCACTGATTTGTGATTAAACAGTAAGATGTTCACCCGAAGGAATATAGTATCAAACGAGATTTAACCACCAACAGTTCAAAAATTTTGATTTAAAGATCAAACAGAGGGGTTCTTCGTAGAACACGAAGAACATTAACAATATTTCAGGAAAAATGCAGAATTTGTAAGCAAATTTTTTGAAAATCAGAGATTTATAAACACTTTAAAACCAATCTTTTGGCTCTGATACCAATTGTACTTCCCATATTAGAAGCATTCAATCAACATTCAATAGACATTCATAATATAATCAATCACATGAAGAACATGAAGAACAATATAAATAATACTATGAACCATAAGAACATTCAAGATTAGATAAACCTTAATTGCCTTTCCAAATCCACATAGTACACTTCGTTGAATAGTTCCAAATGAAAACCTAAAACAAACTATTTACAGGAAAGTAAATGGAATCAAACGATCCAAACCCATGGGTTGACCTTTTGGTCTTTTAACCCATTTACATAGAACTTTGAAACCTTACAAAATGAACACAAAACTAAGTTTCATTTATTACAATTCAAACCTTGAAAAGAACACAATTTCTAGATCTAACAAATTCTTTTCTGTGAAGAATGACCAGTATTTCCAGAAACTTTAGAAAAATTTGACTTTGAAGATTCACCAGTGTAAATCCTTACCGGAAGTTGTTCAATTATTTTATCTTTGCCTCTGTGTATCTTTAACAGATACTTAAGTTTAAAATCTGAAGGTGAATCTAGATTAGGAGTTTCAGTTAGATTCTATTCACTTTCTAAAGATAAATCATAGTGAATCAACTTTAGGTTCTAAACAAACTAAAGGAATTTTACCCTCTGATTCTATTGAAGAAGGAGAAACATTCAATTGTTTGGAAAGATGAGATATTTGATCTTCCAATCCTTTGATAATGACCAAATAAGAATTTCTGTCATTATCAAATGATTGGTAATCAGTTTTAAAAGATTGTTCTTTAATTAAGAACAACTTTCTTTCATCTTCAAATAATGATTTTGTTTTAAAATCTTGTTCTTTCAGCAAGAACTCATGTCTTTCCTTCTCAATTAAATCTTTAGTTAAAGACAACTCTTTTTCAAGAGCAAAAAATTATTCAGATTTGTTTAAAATACAATTTTGATCAGTCTGATTTGTCTTGGAAAGTAATTCTTCAAGATCTTTAACTTTCTTATAAAGCTAAGTTCTTTCAGGCAAAAGATATTTGAGTTGAGTTGCAGTCTGAAAATTTTCTTGTTTCAGCTCATCAAGTTCTTTATTCAACTCAGATATTTTCAAAATAAGAGCAGTACTCTCAGAATTTTGTTTGACTTTTAAGTTCTGAATTTTTTCTTTCAGTATTGATCCATCATGTAAAGCAAGAACTTTATCAGTATTTAACTGAACAAGAATGGCGTAACTGTTCTTACGAATCTTTTCAGATTCAGTAAGTTTTTCAATTAGCTGAGACTTTAACAATTGTTCATAAGGATATGCCATAATGAATTACAGAAAAATCAATTTCCAAGATCTTTTATGGCAAAATGAGTGAATTCTGATAAAATCTTGAAAACTATATCTGTAAATGATAACTTGAGAAAAATCAGCTCTGAATTGACCTTTTGACTTTGAAATTCTAGCTTTTCGGCAGAAAAATGCCTGTAACTTTTTTCTTGAGTGGAATTGGGCTTCGAAAATTAACCAATTCTGGCTCTAGAAATCGTAGATCTCGGTTCAAGCTTCGATTTGTCGTATGGTAGGCCTTCTAACGATGTCCCAGTCAAAAGTTATGGCCAATTTAAGCAGCAAAGGTCATATAGTCAAAACTCGAATGATGATTTATGAAACTCGAAGGACTCTCTATGAAACTCGAAGTTTATGAGACCAAACTTGAATAAAGCTTTATAAAACTCGAATGAAGAATAATGAAACTCGACTGAAGCTTGCTGAAACTCGAATGATGAATGGTGAAACTCGATTGAAACTAAATTAAACTCGAGTGGTGTTTGCACAATCTCTGTAAGGTCCACACACCACGGATCTATCAAGGTGTGAACAATGTCAAACGAGTGCGGAATCCTCGTTTAACGCTTAACGGATCGATCACATGGAAACACGGAACCGAACAAGATGCTAGTCGATAGAACACCTACCCTACACGATGTATTGCTCCTAAAACACTCTGAAATGTTTTCTAGTTCATCTGTGCGCACTCACGAATCTCTGAAAGTCTCTAATCTCCCCTTTTCAGAAATCATAAAAATAAGTTCATGTTATAACCGTTAAGTTCGTGCATGGCCTAAGCCCACGAACTTATTGGTTAAGGCCCACGAACTTAGCATGGCTAAGTTCGTACGAACTTAACTCCCTTAAGTTCGAACCCTTTATGAACTTATTTTCATAAGTTTAAACCTTATGAACTTATCATCATAAGTTCATAGCCTCATAAAACTTTTCTAATCAATAATGAAGATATCATGTAAACGTAAACACGATACGCAATCATGAACGTAATCCATAAACATGAACAAACAAACATGACTTGTATTAATAAATCCCTATCTATTACAAGTGATTATCTAGTACAAAAACTAGACTGCTGTGGTCACACATGGAGTACCAACAGACTCCCCCTTGACGATAGCTTCTAGTTAGATATTCATTGATCAACAGATCTATGCTTTTTTATGGTGCTACCAGCATGCAATCCCTGTTCAACCCAAAGCTTGACAACTCTATGATACTTTCTATCTTCAGTCCTCTAATTTTCTTCAAAAAAGATTGCCTGATCATGAAGCTTTTGCAGGTCATCCTTAGAGAGGTTAACTAAGTGCAACGGATCGTAAACTCTCAAAATCACTTTTTCTTCCTCGTCTTCCATCACTGCCTCTCCTATTTCACTATCGACGTACCACCACATCAAGTTATTCAGTACATCATGTGGCATACTCTTCAGTGGCACCTTCTTCAAGCACTTGATAGGTTTGTAAAACAACTTCATCCAAGGCCTACCTATCAATTGATCTATCCTTGTCTCATCCATGACTCGCTTTCCTGTCCTTTGCTTAAGTCTTTCAAACTTCCTAGAACGACCCTCTCTTCGAATGATTTTAGCAATTACTTCGGCATAGGGACCGTCTCCGATGTTTACTAGCTCCTTCCATGCTAAGGCTTTGATTTCACACTTTGGCAAAGAATTGAAATCCCATAGCATTCTTCTTAGATATTGTAGCCCGTGCTTTCTTTTAATAATGAAGAGCTGCAGTTCTCTATCGTAGAACCAGCTAAGTATACTACCAAACAGTTTTCCTGGACTTGGCATCTTCATCTTTTCTTTCAAAGCCAAGTACTTTTTCGTTTCTTCCGTAAACCATAATTTTTTCTTCTCTCATGTAAGCTCCCAATCCGATCTTTCAGTATCCGATTCAATATTTAGAGCATTTTTAAGTATCTCCATATCTATCGGACTCTGATCTTCATTGAAGTATTCTTCTGGGACTGGTTGCTTACTTATCACCACTTCATCTACCTCATCTTCTTCATCTACCATCACTTCATCATCAAATTTCCAGTCAGGAACCTCTTCGGGAACAAATGCACATTCTCAAGATCTTCTTGGTCTACTTCATTTTGAAAATCAAATCTGACGTCTTCCTCATCAAAATCCAGCAAGGCTCCAATTAAATCTTCTTCACTCTCAGAGATTAAGTGATTGCTGATCAACTTTTTGCGGCTGTACAACAAGTCGAGTGCCATGGATAACAAACGTGGTTGAGGGATTTGCAGCCTCCCTGACATCACTTTCCGTCTCAGAATCTGTGTCTGAGTCCGTCTCAACAGCCTCAGTAACATCCTCCAGCTAGTAGTTCTCAATGTCATAAAAATATTTTCCATGGCCTTAGGCGGATGAAGAAAATCCTGAATCAATTCTTCATTGATGGCTTCTTGAGCAGCTCCTCCCTGAGTAAAAATGTCTTCCAATGTCTCTTGGATCAGATCAGCATGCGGTTCCAATGTAGAAGCCACAACTGCCGTTGCCGTGCTCGGTGGAGGCTGAATTGGAGCTACCGGTTCTGGTTGTGCTGGTGCTTGTTGTTGGGGCTGGTTAACCATCCAGTCTTCTGCATCAACAAACTCTAGATCTATTAAAGCTCCGAACAATGGAGTCAACTGCGGCCAAACATTTTCTACCGTTCAAGAATTGCGGCTCTGGCAATCTATGAAAATCCTCTTATCTATTCCGGCTACAACAACTACTTCCGGTAGAGGTGGCAAATTCGGCAGGAAGTGCCTGATTATCATCATAACAAACTGCGGGTATAACAAAAATCTCTCCCGGGTTAGTGCTGTGATCTGATGCACAAATTCTCCAAATAAGAAGCCCAAAAAACTAAAGGGCTTGTTATATACCAACGAGATCATCCCTAATTGTAATTTGGATGTCATCGTGTCAAAACCTGCCTTTTTAGGCGCAAAACAGACTAGTAGCATGTGCATAAGATACCGCCACTGTCCAATTAGCCCGCTCTTCACATACGAGACATTAGCCAAGTCCTGTGCGTAGCCCATTCTTTGGCAAGCCGTTTGCGTTAGTGGAGCTGGGAAATCGACTGGACCATCCTCCTGTGCTGCTGTTCCCAAATGAAGAATTTCCCTCAGATTATCAGCTGAGAATGCAATAAACTTGTCTATTTACCATAGCCCTGAGAACTGGGGGTACTACGGAACTATCCACATGCAATGGAGTCCAAACTGACGAATTTATTGAATTATGAACGTTGGATTGTGGGTCAACGCGTAACATATCTTTGATGTTGTAAAAAATTCCAGAATCTCTTTATACTGCCCTGCCTCAAGAGCTTGGAGGTATATGCTGACCACCATATTGTGCTTATTAAAAAAATGCACAATCTGCCATTCCTGCACACACAATAAATAGTTAAATTCTGAAAAATTAAAATATTGAAACATTTCAGTTCATACGAACTTGATTAAGTTCGTTCGAACTAAATGACCATTCGAACTTATGTGTAAGTTCGTGTGAGTCATAAGCCCTACGAACTTAATATTTAGTTCGTGATAAGCCTTCGAACTTGAAGATATTTTTGACTTAAGTTCGTGGATGACTCAAGTTCATGGGTACTGTTCCAGATGAACAAGTTCGAGATCCACCCTTTGAACATCAAAAATTCCGATTTAATCCTTTTTAGACTTAAATGACCAATGAATCTAGTCCTAAAAGGTTCTAATTGAGTTTATTTATGGTTTTATTGAAGTTTTATAGCCTAAAACTTTGTGATTATACCACCTAGTTTTTTAGGTTACCTAAACCCAAAAATACAAGATTAAAGTTCATTTAAAGTTCCAAATATCACTTACTTAGTTGTTTGTGAGTCAAAACAACAAAAACTAAGTGTACGTTCGAGATAGACCTGTGTGGATCTTCGTGGAACATGAAACAAGATCGAGAAACACGACAAGTTCGAGATCGCCGGCTAAGTTCGAGATCGTCTGCTTTAAGTTCTTGTGGATTAAATTCGAGAGTAGGTGATTAAATTTAATGCTATTGACCTATTTATTCCCCACCACTGTGCTTCGAACTTACTTGAGACAAGTTCGTGTGAGCTTACGTTCGTTCGAACTTAGGTTTACACGAACTTAAGTGCAACTTTGAAAACTTTGAAAATTTTTCAACTTTCACAACTTTTCAACGTTTCGAAACTTTTTCAACTTTACGAAACCCTTCTCACTAAGCAAACAGATTATCACGCAATTTTGTTTCTCCAACTAAAATGCATCCTAGTAACTGACCTCGTTCCCATTTATTAAAAATAAAATGAACTAAGCTAAAGTAAATTAAAATGAAATAAAATAAGGTAAAATAAAGTAAAATAAATAAATACTAAATTGCAAGAATTCAAAAATAAGTACAGAACAAATCTTTTTGCGAGAGTGTCAAAGAAGGTTCAATCAGATAGATTTGTCAACGCACTTTCGGTGTTGCACTTTCACAATTTAGAATTTCTGATTCCTTTGATTGTTTGTCGTAACATACACACCAAGTCGATTGTCGGATGTTTGTCCACTTAAACACTCAACACATACTTCTATGATCAAGACAGACATACAATGATTGTGACTTTTCGGTATTCGCAAATCATCTTTAAAAGGCAAACTTCGGACACATGTCTGTATTTACATACAACAGAGTGTCTTAGTTTGTCTTAGGGTAGAACATACTTCTTTTATTTTAGCAAGACAGCGGTGACAGGTCTGTACTTACGTACAACAAAGCGACATGTTTTGACTTTCATTACTTTTATACTTGCTCTCTTTTAAGATGTATATTGATGAAGCCATACATCCCCCAGACTGATTTACATACCTCATTCATAATTGTTGTATGTGAGCCTCTAACAAAGAAATTAAGACCTTTTGATCATACATCTAAGTTAGTTACACATATGACATTTTCTTGATTGTTTTATTAGCTTTCAGGAAAACTCTTCATGTTTTATGCCTACCAACAT
Organism: Centrapalus pauciflorus; assembly: GCA_020465985.1. Taxonomy (NCBI): domain Eukaryota; kingdom Viridiplantae; phylum Streptophyta; class Magnoliopsida; order Asterales; family Asteraceae; genus Centrapalus; species Centrapalus pauciflorus. Next base: position 320,545 of record JAANYP010003187.1, read on the forward strand.
ATCAAACTATGATTATGTATATCACTTTGATTTTATAGTGCATCATGTGTGAAAGTTTAACACTTAGAGTTTGTTAGACTTTGCTAAATTTCATCACTTTGAACCTTAGACTCTAAGACTTCTCTTTTTGTTTTCAACATTTTCTTTTTCTTTTTTTAAATTTTTTTATGGTTTGCTTTCTTTTCTATTTTCTTTTTCTTCCTTTTTTTAAGTAAAGTAACTAAGAAGAGAAACAAATAACTTAAAAATATTTAAAAGAAAAAAATCTATTGAGGTCAGGTTACTCTGGATTACGCATTCCATTTAGTTGGACTAACAACTCAAAGCGTGATGTATCAAATACATTTGTGAACAGATCCTCAAAGTTGTCTTATGGTAATACTTTTACCAATTTTATCAGGTTCACAGTCACGAATAAAGTGATGTCTTATATCTATGTGCTTAGTCTTAATGTGCTTTAACGGATTATTGGTTATATCAATTGTGGATTGATTGTCTATCTTAATGGGAGTATGAGTATAAGTCAAACCGTAATCCCGCAATTGTTGTTGAATCCATAGAACCTGTGAACATCAACTACCAGCAGCTACATATTCGGCCTCGCACGTTGATACGGCTATCAAAGTCTGCTTCTTGCATTGCCAGGACATCAGTCTCCTTCCAAGGAACTGACAACCACCCGTTGGTGATTTTCTATTGAAGCTACACCCTCCATAGTCTTAGTCTATGTAAGCTTCCTATTCCAGATCTCCATCAGCATGATACATAAGTCTTAGCTTCGGTTTCGACTTCAGGTATCGTAGAATCCGCTTCACAGCTTTCATGTGCATCTCCTTGGGGTTAGCTTGAAACCTGGCACAACTACAAACAGCAAACATTATGTCAGGTCGAGAAGCAGTTAAATCTATGAGTGATACGATTATGGCCCGATATAATGTTGGATCCACATCAGTATCACTATCGGTACCCGGTCCGAGATTGCGATTGACTTGTATAGGAGTACTGAAATGTGCAGTAAGCTTTGTTCCTTCCATCCCGAAGCGCTCTAGTATTTCTTAGACATACTTCGTCTGATGAATAAACATCCCCTCCTTTCGTTGTTCAACTTGTAAAGCCAGAAAGAAGTTCAGCTCTCCCATCACACTCATCTCAAATTTATACTTCATAACCTTCTCGAAATCTTTGCACATTTGTTCATTTGACGACCCAAAGATGATGTCGTCCACATAAACTTGTACCAGCAGAAAATCATCACCTTTCTTCTTAATGAACAGTGTACTATCTATTCTCCTCTTTCAAACCCATTGTCCAAGAGATGAGTAGACATGTCTCGTACCACGCCCTAGGTGCCTGATGGAATCCATACAGAGCCTTTCCAATCTATATACTCTATCTGGATACTTGGGATCAGTAAACCCTGACGGTTGCTCGACTTACACCAACTCCTTCACTTTTCGGTACAACAAGACACTCTTGACGTATAGCTGATATACTAACCTTTAAAGGACGCAAACGCGAGAAACAATCTGATAGCTTCAAGCCTTGCCACTGGTGCAAATACCTCATTATAATATATCCGTTATTCTTGGTTGAACCCCTTGACTACAAGTCTTGCCTTGTTTCGTGTAACGATGCCTCGATCATCCCTTTTGCACTTAAAGACTCATTTGGTCCTTAAAGCAACTTCTTCACGAGGCAAAGGCACTAACTCCCAGACTTCTAGCTTTTAAAACTGTGAGAGTTCTTCTTGCATAGCTTCAACCTATGAATTATCCTTCAGAGCCATTTTTACATTTTTCGGCTCGACTTGTGAAATGAAACACGAGTACAGACAGGTGTGAAATGCCTTGGAGTCATTGATCATCGATAACAACACTGTGTTACTATTCACACTACTCCTAGTTCTCAAACCAGCATTCGGAACCAATGATGTCTTCAATCGGATGATCCTTATTTACCCTTGATGTTTCATCTGAATCGACCTGAATATTGTCTTCCAGATTCGATCCTATTTCGCCTAATGGGGGTGTGACTTCAGGCGGAACAACATCCTCCTCGTGATCACTGTCTTCTGAGGCTGAATTGTTTATCTGATTCTCGTCTATAGGCAACAAAGGTTCTTCATTTGTTGGGGACCCGTCTTCTGTCGATACATTTTCAGATGTTGTGGGAATGCTCGAATATACCGTTTAAGTCACTGAACTTTCTGTTTTCTTGTTTAGGTCACTATACCGTTTACCGGTTACTGACCTGCTAAACAGGTCAAATATATAGTTTTGAATAAGACAAAAATTGTCTAGGGACTTAAACACTTGTAAAAAAAAAACAGTGACTTAATCGATAAATTCATGAAAGTTCATAGGGTTTTTTCAATATTAACCCTAATTACTAACTTAAAATCTGTTGTATTTATGTTTATATACGTCTTGCATAATATATATAATCACCAACAACAACAAGTTTCATAATAAAACTCAAGTTTATAAATCACTAGTTTTGTTTTTAAGTTGTTTTCTTCAAATGTGTTTATAATTATATAAACAAATTATGTAAGTATAAGTATTATGAAAAGAAGTTATATAAAGGTGTTTTATAACCTTTTAAACATGTGGATTTTGAATAAACAACAAGAATCACAAATTGTTCAAGTTTACGAAATCCGGATTTTCGGCAGAAATATTACGTCGACTTTGAAAAATTATAACTAACTCATAACTTAATGAAATGAGTTGATTCTTGTCTCAAAAGTTAGATCTATGTCTTAACTAAAAATCTAGAGGTTTTCATAATTTAATATGGAGTTTAGAACCCCCAAATATTATTTGGGAACCCGTAAGTTTGACAGCTCAAAAATGGCCAACATAGGGTTTTTAAGGAGCTTTTCCACCATATATTATTGAGGAAGTTCACCCGTAGGAAAAGGGTATGACTGGCACGACAGGAGTCTATCCCGGTACATGCTCATCAGCCAAGCCCGCCGCAACAGCGACGGACGAACGTAAGACAGTGGGGATGAATGCCTCACACTCTCCAAGAATGGAGAAACGAGGAAGGGATCCCAAGCCAGTTTGAACACCATCTTCTTTTCAAGTGCCGACACTTACCCAGGAACCTACGCAACAAACGGTGTCTCTGTTGGTGGCAAGGGCCGCCAGACACGACCTCCAATTTCGACAAAATCCACCAGGAGGTCGGTGAGATCTTTGCATGCATTAAGCAAGAGACAATAGAAACCACAAATATACCTTGGCTCAACCAGAATACCCAGGCGATTCAACAAGATAGAATCGACGAATTGTGACAGCGCCTAGCAGAGCGCGAAGCCCACAATGCAAAACTAATCTAACGACTTAACGCTCTGGAGTACGAGGAAACCCCGGAGGCATCTCATACTTAGTACCCTTCTACCATTTTATAGTATTTCTCTAGGTTTTACTATCGGATGTATCATTAGGTATGTAAGGCTTGAAAATTTATCAGAAAATCCCGACCATATCATATACAAAGATTAGGTATCAAGCACTATAATGAAGAATTAAGTTTTAACTACAACTCTGTGTATGAGGAGATAAAGCTATGACTATCTGCCTAAGAAATTTCAAACCCATAGACTTATCGTGTTACCCCATTAGATACCGCTTATGCATTTCTACTATTTGATACCTGTGTTGATATGAGCTTAATAGTTTACTTAACAGATAAATGTCATTCTTACGCCATTAAATGCCATTTATGCTATTAAGTTTTTCCAGAACACATACCTGGCCTCCCACCATCGAGGCAAGTCGAATTCCAAATCGACCTCGCATCAGGTGCTGCAGCAGTGGCTCGAGCACCATGCCAATTAGCCCCATAAGTAATGTAGTAGTTGTCCAACCAGCGGCAAGAGCTCTTAATAAATGGTTTATCAACCGAGTTCCTCACTTTGGGGAGCTCCAGTTTTGTTCGTAAAGAAGAAGGATGGAACCTTCAGAATTTGCATCGATTACCGGGAGCTAAATAAGCTAAAAGAACTGGTACCCACCCCCAAGGATCGATGACTTCTTTGATAAACTCCAAGGATCAACCCTCTATTCGAAGATCGACCTGAGGTCTCGTTACCATCAGGTTAGAGTATGCAATGAATATATTCAAAATACAACCATCAGATCCCGTTACGGTCATCATAAAATCCTAGTAATGTCGTTTGGATTAACCAATGCCCCAGCAGTATTCATGGACCTTATGAATCGGGTGTGCAAACCTTATTTGGACAAATTCATGGTTGTCCTCATGAATGACATCTTAATCTACTCACGAAACAAGAAGGAGTACGAGCAACATTTAAGACTGATTCTGGAGTTGTTGGAGAAAGAACAACTGTATGCCAAGCTTTCTAAGTGTGACTTTTGTCTAAGAGAGGTGAAATCCCTCGTTCACAAGATCAATAATAAAGGAATCCAAGTCGACCCCGCCAAGATCGAGGCTATCAGGTTTTGGTCAACTCCTAAAACCCCCATAGAGATACGTCAGTCCTTAAGACTTGCCGCTTATTATAGGCAATTATCAATAAAAATTTCTCGAAGATCACCGGATCTCTAACAAAACTGACCCCAAAAGACATTAAGTATGATTGGGGCGAGGATCAGGAGACATCATTTCAGTTAGTAAAGCACAAACTGTGCAACACGTCTATTTTATCCTTACCTGAGCAAAGGGAGAAATTTGTAGATTACTGTGACGCTTCACACAATGGGTTGACGTAGAAAGATAAGTTCATAGCTTATGCTTCATGACAACTTAAGGTTCACGAGGTGAATTACACAACGCATGACATAGATCTGGGAGCAGTAGTCTTTATCCTTAAGACATTGAGACATTAGTTGTACGATACGAAGTGTACTGTATTCACGGACCATAAGAGCCTCCAACAAATCTTGAACCCAAAAGAGTTGAATTTGAGTTAGCGTCGTTGGATGGAGCTATTAAGTGATTACAACTGTAAAATTCGTTATCACCGGCGGAAAAGCTAATATGATTGCAGACGCTCAGAGCCGAAAGGAACGAGCTAAGCCGTTAAGAGTACGAGCCGTAGTTATGACCATTCAACCAAACCTTCCTTTCCTTAGTTCATGATGCCCAAGTAGAAGCTGAAGCTTTGAACGGAATGGATAAATAGTTTGGGATAAGGGCTAATGGAAATCGATACTTTATGAAAAGAGTCTGGTTACCTTGTTTTTGGTGGAGTAAGAAAGCTGGTTATGGATGACGGACACAAATCAAGATATGCCATTCACCTCGGATCCGATAAAATGTATCATGACCTCAAGGAGCTATACTGGTGGCCTAACATGAAGGCTGACATTGCCACATATGTCAGCAAATTCCTAACAAAACATCAGAAACCATTTGGGTAATAGTCAACCGCCTAACAAAATCCGCGCATTCCTACCAATCAAGGAGACCAACAGGATGAATAAGCTAGTCCAAACGTACCTCAAGGAAGTCGTCTCTGGACACCGGAGTGCCTATTTCAATCATTTCAGATACAGATAGAAGATTTACATCTAGATTTTTGGCAATCGTTACAGCAAGCTTTGGGTACAAACTTGGATATGAGTACCACATATCACCCTCAGACCGATGGTCAGAATGAAAGAACGATCCAAACCCTAGAACATATGTTAAGAGCCTATGCGATGGATTTTGGGAAGTGTTGAGATACTCATTTGCTCTTAGTGGAATTATCGTAAAACAACAGCTATCACACATGTCTTAAGGTTGCTCCATTTAAGGGACTGTACGGACAAAAGTGTCGATCACCCCTTGCTGGGCCAAAGTCAAGGATAGTCAAGTCATTGGCCCAGAAATCATACTTGAGACCACCAAAAAGATAGTACAAATACGTAACCGACTAAAAGATGCCCGCGATCGTCAGAAAAAGTTATGCAGACGTAAGGAGAAAATCCCTTGAGTTGCAAGTAGGAGAAAGGGTACCAATGAAACTCTCGCCATGGAAGGGCGTGATACAATTTGGGAAACAAGGATAACTGAATCCTCGAACAATTCAAGGTCTTAAAAAGAATTGGACCAGTAGCTTATCGTCTAGAGATACCACCAGAGCTTAGCTGCGTGCACAATACCTTCCACGTATCGAATCTGAAGAAGTGTTTGCTAGATGAAACACTTGTTAGCCCCCCCCCCCCCTCTCCCCCCTTGGAAGAGATTCAGCTAAATGACACACTTCGCATCATCAAAGAGCCGGTAGAAACCATGAACCGTAAGGTCAAAGGATTGAATCACCGTCACATACACATCGTTAAGGTCAGATGGAATTCTAGACATGGACCAGAATTCACATAGGCATGCAAAGGACAGTTTAACCAAAGATACCGTCACCTAATCTTAAATAACAAGACCTCTAAGGAAACAAGATAAATTTCGGGACGAAATTCCCTTAACAGGGGGACACTGTAACATCCGACACAAATCCAGGTTTGCAGCTATGACCGAATCAGTATTTATTACCAAGTTATAACCTAATAAGTGGTCATTAACAGTTAATCAAGGTGATTAACAAAGTTCATAAGGAAATTCAGGTCAATTAGAAACAATTTCATCAGTGCCATGAATCGACAAATTAATTAATCCGGTCGATTTGCGATATGATGGATTAATTCAACTAAGTACATAATTAATTTAAGATTAGTGACACTAATCATTCATTAATACACTTACTTAACATTAATTATGCAAGACTAAAACAATTCATGAAATAAAGGCATTCATAAGTATTTACGAAATTACAAAAAAGGGGAAATACAGGAATACATTTTAAATACATTTATACAAAAAAATACTTGGAAATACCATGCTGTGGCCGGCCATAGGTGGTCTCATCATAGGTTTTGACTTCAATTTTTTATTACATAACCCATCAAAATCATATCTTCTTCATCTTACTCTTTCACTTCAACCAAATCCTCACTCAACCTCCAATTGAAAGACCACTTTTCCATCTATTAATAACAGATCATTTCATCCTCATTCTTCACACTTGCAACACAAAAACTCTCTCAAAACTCTAAAAAAAATCGGCCAACAAGAAGCCTCCCAAGCTAAAGTTGCAATTTTTATTTCTTCAAAGTTTATTTCAAGTGTTCTTGGTGCAACTTTTCAAGAATTCAACTTCTACTAGTTTACATACTTCTAATACCCCAAAGTAAGTTATTACTAACTTAAAATCTCTTGTATTTATGTTTATATAAGTCTTGCATAATATATATAATCACCAACAAGTTTCATAAAAAAACTCAAGTTTATAATATATATATATATATATAATCACTAGTTTTGTTTTTAAGTTGTTTTTTCTTCAAATGTGTTTATAAATATATAAACATATTATGTAAGTATAAATATTATGAAAACAAGTTATATAAAGGTGTTTTATAACCTTTTATACATGTGGGTTTTGAATGAACAACAAGAATCACAAGTAGTTTCAAGTTTATGAAATCCGGATTTTCGGCAGAAATATTACGTCGACTTTGAAAAATCATAACTAATTCATAACTTAAAGAAATGAGTTGATTCTTGTGTCAAAATTTAGATCTATGTCTTAACTAAAAATGTGGAAGTTTTGATAATTTAATATGGAGTTTAGAACCCCCAAATATAATTTGGGAACCCGGAAGTTTGACAGCTCAAAAATGGCCAACATAGGGTTTTTAACAAGCTTTTCCTCAAACCTAAACACCGCGAAAAATGGCCGTTCTTAACTTTAAAATTTCTTTGTATATAGTAATTTTATGTCTATGAAAACCATATCTCAAATCGTTTTGGAGCTTGGTCCAAAACAGCCTCAAAGTAGACCGAAAAACCTTTAAAAAGCTGAAAAATTATATATATAAAATTGACGTTTTAAGTGGGTTTTATTTATAAACTTGTAAAGTTTGGTGATTTAAAACATAAAAACCTTTATACATACATATTATCATATATATGAGAGTTATTAAGTCTCTCATATCATTTAGGACCTGGTTAAACGCGTCCGGTGTCGTCACTTATCAACAACGCAAAACCTTCGTTTTTACGCTTGTTTTTCCATCACATGTACGGTGATTCTTCATAGCCCCTATTTTCACTATCTATTGGGGTGGAAATACATGAGCTATTTTCATATGGAAATCAAAACTGTTTATTTCTTATATGTATTACACATGTGTTTATGTGGATCCATCAGCCCTCATATCATGAACCGTTAATTACATTTATTTGTAAGCGCGAATATATTGTTGATAGATCTATCGGGAGTCATGTCCCCCATTCAGGTTAGTCTTAACCGGCTAACAGTGGAATGCATATATATTTAACACACAGTATTACAGTCGGGAATACTACACATGGAAACTCATTTAATTAAGCTTCGGTTGCATGATGGTTTATGTAATACATACATGGAATTTATGCTTTATAAATTCAACTCATCTGAAAGTGTCCATACAATTGGTCTTTTCGCGTAAACCTATGAGCTCACCAACAATTTGTTGACGTATTTTAGCTTGTATTTTCAAGTAATTAAGACATGCGCATTCATCAGAAGCATTCCAAGGCTTCCATTCATTTTGGAGTCGCATCGTTTTCAAACTCGGAGATTTATTTGCATCATTTTTAATAATCCAGCTATGTATTTAAATCTCTGTAACTTGCGAACTACTCTTCATTTTATTCGGGCTATGTAAAACAATTAAACATTTTGAAGTTACATCAATATTTTTTCTGAAAGTGTCCATGTAGTGGTCGTTCGTTATGGTTATGGTTACGCTTCCGCACTCGTCACGCCTCGCTGCCAACCGGGGGAGCAGGGTGTGACACCTGTGGAGCCCTAAAGAAAATTATGTTATAATGCATTTAATTATTATAACTCTGGTCTCTACCTGGTGTCGGATGTCTGTTAGGAGTATGAGACCTAACTGGAGTATAACTCCTCTTAGGTGTATTATTCCTAATGACATGTTGAGGTCCAGACCTTGATTGACTAAGGACTCTATTCGGTGAATTAGTCCTAAGCCCTTCATTTTGTATGATTGACACTGGTGTTTGTTTATACCTACTCGTGATGTTGCATTTGAGTTCTTCTCAGAAGTTTGAGAACTACTTGAGCTTGCAATACTAGGAACTTATTTTAAGGCTTGTTGTTCTTGCTTCCCTACTGTAGGTGTAGACTCTGGTTTCTTATAGGGACAACTAGATGTAGCATGACCTTTTTCATGACATCTAAAGCAAGACATCTCGTCAATACACTTCTTATAAGCACTCTTTGACTTAGGAGTCTCGCTAATGTCTTGTTCTTTTGTTTCAACACTGTGTTCAACACCTCTTGGTTATTATCACTTACAGTTTTTGCCTCTTCTAGCTTTGACCCACTATTAGACTGCACAAACTTGTTGGTACACCCTGTGTGACGATAGCAGTCTAAGTGATCCAACATTGTGATTTAGCAAGTGTTTGATATATATGTTTATATATGTTTGATAATTATTATTGTTTGTATGTTTGAACTTAATGTAACGTATTACAAGAAGTTCAAACATAAAGATCAAAGATAAAATCAATCATAAGGTAAAAACATAAGTTTCAATACTTAGTTAATTATGAGAAAAGGTAAATTCGAAATCTCAAAGGACTAGGATTCGAATCTAGGTTAGATTTGAATGAGTCACTTAGGCAGATTCGAATGTACTTACCTAAGGCAGATTCGAGAGTGTCAGATGGGACAAACTCGAATGGGCTTTGGGCCTGATTCGAGTTTGGCCCATGGCAGACTCGAATTAGCCTCTATAATTAAGGATAGACTCGAATAATTATCAGACTTTTTGAAGAATTCGAGAGAGATTGAGCATAAAGCGATTTCGAGTTTATCATCAGTCTTAGTGTCGTTTCGGAGAGAATCTTCTAGTAGGTGCGTTCTTGTGTAGTTCGTACAGCTCGTTGATAGTCTTCGTGTTTCTAGTGAGAGTTGTTTCCGTCTACCAGTTAAAGAGGATTCGGCACTCTTTGACGGTTCCGCGTCTAGATAGATCTGTGTTTGGTAGACCTTACAAGTGGTATCAGAGACTACGGGGTGTTCTTCGTGTTCTTCGTGTTCATCTAGATACATTCTAGGTTTCTTGACGCTTTTGGACGGTTTTTCTCTCAAATTCGTGTTTTTCGTGTTTTTCGAGCTTAGCAAATTGTCATCCGGGAAATACTTCGTGTTTTTCACGTTTTTGATCGAAATCAATATTTTTCGTTGGAAAAATATTGATTTAATCTGCAAAACGTAAAGAAATCGAAGTGTTAGCCGTTTTCGAGTTTGCGGTGCTCGAATCTGTTAGGAGTAATTAGGGTTTCACTTAATTTCGAGTCTAACCAAATCCGCTCCTTTCGAGTTTGATACAGAGTGTTTCAAATATAATTCGAGTTTGTACTAAAGTCGATTAGGTTCTCGAGTCTGCTGTCATTCGAGTCTGCTTCGAGTTTAGTCTATAGTCGAATAGGGTGATTCGAGTTGATTGAGTGTTCGACTATGCCTTGACCTTCGAATTTGGGAACTTTCGAATCTGTCATCAATTTCGAATTTAATTGAATTTCAAAACTTAATCGAATTTAATCCCAAAAAGATTTAAACTAAATTATATTCGAATCTACCTAGATTCGAAAGAATTAGCTTAATTAAGTTTCGAATTAAATTAATTAAGTTACAATTCAATTCCTTTTGAAACGATGTCAAATCTTCAAAAGTTTCTAGAAATGGATCATGAGGTCGGGAAGGCAAATACTCCGCCTAAGCTGATGAAACTCGAAGATTACTATTGGTGGAAAGATCGGTTTGCCGATTTTGTGCGTTTCAATGACATGTGCATGTGGGTATGTATTGACGAAGGATACATTCCACCTATTTCTGAAGTTGTGTAACATCCGACACTAAACCAGGTTAGCGACAATGACCTAATCTGTATTTAATAGCCAATTATAGCCTAATCAGTGGTCATTAGAAATTAATCAAAGTGATTAACAATTCTCATTAGAAAATTCAACTCAATTAGAATCAAATTCATCGATGCGATGAATCGGGAAATCAATTAATCCGATCGATTTACGATATGAAGGATTAATTCAACTAAGTACATAATTAAATTATGATTAGTAACACTAATCAAACACTAATACAATTACTTAACATTAATTATGCAAGACTAAAACAATTCATTAAGACGATGCATCCAAAAGTATTTATGAATTTACAAGAAAAGGGAAATACAAGAATACATTTCTAAATACTTTTATACATGAAAAAAATATATAAATACATGTATAATACATGCATGGCCAGCCATATAGGCATGTGTGTATTAGAAGTTGACTTTTATTTTTTTAATATTACTTTAAACACCATCATTTTGTTTAAAAGTGCACACAACTTTTGTCTCCCATGCTTTTCATCATTTGAAAGACCAAACACTTTGCCTATAAATAAGACCTCATTTCTCACTTCTTTTCCACACTTCAAACAACAAAAACCTCTCCTTTTATTATCTAAAAACCGGATTTATGAACACACACATCACAAACTTTTGCATTCAAGTGTTCTTCAAGAGTTCTTCAAGAAATTCAAGTGTTTTGGTGCAAGTCTTGCAAGGATTCCAACTTCTACTCAAAAACATATTCTAAACACTTCAAAGTAAGTAAATACTAACTTATTTCATCATACATGTATGTTTATATAAGTCTTGCATAATATATATAATCACCAACAACAACAAGTTACATAAAAACTCAAGTTTATAAGTTTCTAGTTTTTATTTTAAGTTATTTCTTTACATGTGTTTATGAATATGTAAACACATTATAAAAGTGTTAATATTATCAAAACATGTGATATATATGTGTTTTTATAACTATTATGGCTTTTATACAAGTTTTCTTTAAATAAACAACAAGAATCATAAGTTGTTTTAAGTTTATAAACTACGAATTTTCGGCAGAAAATTTATATCGACTTTGAAAAATCATAACTAATTCATAACTCAACGAAATGAGTTGATTCTTGTCTCAAAAGTTAGATCTATGTCTTAACTATAGAGCTGTAATTTTTCATAATTTATTTTGAAGTTTAAGGCCTCCAGAAATTATTTGGGAAACCAAAAGTTTGACAGCTCAAAAATGGCCAACATAGCGTTTTTAACGAGCTCTTTCACCAACATAAACAACTCGAAAAATGGCCGTTCTTGATTCTAAAAATCCTTTGTATATAGTAGTTTAATGTCCTAGAAAACTAAAGTCTAAAACATTTTGGAGCTTGGTCAAAAACAGCCTCAAAGTAGGCCGAAAAACCTCCGAAAAAGCTGGAAAATTATATATATATAAACTTGACGTTTTAAGCAAATCTTATTTATAAACTTGTAATGTTGGGTGATTTAAGACATAAAAATCTATAAATATACATATTATCATATATTAGTGATATTAAGTCCTTATTATCATTTAAGACTCGGTTAAACACCTCCGGTTTCATCACCCATCAAACAACGCACATTTGCATTTTTCCGCATATTTTGCCTTCGCAATTCCGGTGAGTCTTCATAGCCCCTATTTTCACTATCTATTGGGGTGGAAATACATGCACTGTTTTCATATGGACATCAAAACTGTTTATTTCTTATATGTATTACATGTTTGGATTCCATCAGCCCTTATATCATGAACCGTTAATTGCATTTATTTGTAAGCGCGAATATATTGTGGATAGATCTGTCGGGAGTCATGTCCCCCATTCGGGTTAGCTCGGTTCGGCTAACAGCGAGTGCATATATATTCAACACACGGTATTACGTATGGGAATACTGCACAGGGCAAACTTATTCTAATTAAGCTTCAGTTGCATGATGGTTTATGTAATACATACACGGAATTTATGATTTTATAAATTCAACTCATCTGATAATGTCCATACAACTGGTCTTTTTGCGTAAACCTATGAGCTCACCAACAATATTTGTTGACGTATTTTAGCATGTATTTTCAGGTAATTAAGGCAAGTATGCCTTCAGAAGTAACCACTTTGAAGCTTCCGCACTTAAGGAGTCGCATTCTTTTTCAAACCGTCGGAGATTTATTTGCATTATTTTGGATAATTTAATTATGTATTTAAATCTCTGTACCTTGCGAACTACTCTTTATCATTTACGGGTTATGTAAAACATTTCTACCTTTTAAAGTTATATCGATGTATTTTTGAAAACGTCCATATAGTGGTCGTTCATTATGATTATGATTACGCTTCCGCACTCGTCACGCCTCGCTGCCAACCGGGGGAGCAGGGTGTGACAGATTGGTATCAGAGACATAGTTATAGTGAACTAGGTTGCATTAGTACCTAGACTATAACTGTTACAAAAACTAAACTTTCTTCAAGAACTGTGAACACATATATGGTCCCTGATGACAATAACATGTCGAAATTCACCCCTAGGGAAAGCGTGTGACTAGCAAAACGGGAGTCTATCCCGGTACCTGCCCATCAGCCAAGCCCGCCACAGTAGTAACGGGCAAGCATAGGATAGTGGGGATGGATGCCTCATACTCTCCAAGAATGGAGAAACGAGGAGGGGATCCAAATCCAGTTTGAAGTCAGAACACCATCTTCCTCTCAAACACCGGTAAAGGTTGGACCAAAAGAAGTGGTTAGGACAAATTCACCGAATCGTGTCATTAATCAATCTAGGTCTGGACCTCAACAACAGTATAGGAGCACAACACCTAGCAGAACATACACTCCAGTTAGGTCACATACTCCTGTTAAACATTACACACCGGTTAGAGCTCAGGGATCACAATCTGAAATGCAATATAATCGAAATTATTCAAGAGCTCCACAACAAATGCCTACTCAAAGGCAAAGAGTGAATGTACATCACTCGGCACCACAACAAACTCCTGTTCAACGACCCAAGTCACCTGAAAGGCGAGATGGGTATTTGAAAGAGTTTAAGTATGTGGACGAGAATGGTATTACCAAGTCAGTTATGGATTGGGTTCCCCTTGATAACTAACCTATTTTCTTTCATGTGCAGGAGATTACCACAGGTCCAAACAACAAATGGTTCGTCGACAGTGGATACTCCAGGCACATGACAGGGGAAAGAAGTCTCCTTATAGACTTCAAGGGTGGGAATCGGGGATTTGTATCATTCGCGGGAAATAAAGGAGGAACTATCACTGGTACTGGAGAAGTCACTAATGGGACGATTACATTGGATCAAGTTTATCACGTTGATAAACTGGTTCATAATCTCATTAGTGTATCTCAAATCTGTGATAGGAAGAATTCAGTGCTGTTTACTGACACTGAAGCGTTAGTGCTAAAACCGGGATTCAAGATACCTGAAGAATGGATATTGATGCGGGCTCCAAGGAAGAATGACTTGTACATGCTTGATATGAATAAGCCGGATACTTCGATGGGTCCGATCTGCTTACTGTCAAAAGCTTCGGAGACTGAATCAGTGTTGTGGCACAGACGCATGGCTCACTTGCACCTAAGAAAAATGAACTACATAACGAAGAATGGGTTGGTGCAAGGTGTGCCTATGAAAAGTTTTCAGTTCGAGGATAAATGTCTACCATGCAAGAAGGGCAAACAACATAAGAAGACACACAAGTCCAAGACTCAGAATTCCATAACCTCTACATTTGATTTGTTGCATATGGATCTTTTCGGACCAATCAACAAAAGGAGTATAAGAGGTAGTTGGTTTTGTTTAGTTATCACTGACGATTACTCATGATTTTCTTGGGTTTTCTTTCTAGGTACAAAGGACGTGACGGCTTCCAAGCTCATCGGGTTCTTAGACCAAGTGGAGAACTCCTATGGAACACGGATTAAAAGGCTTCGTAGTGATAATGGAACTGAGTTTGAAAAACACTATAATTGGTGTATATTGCCTATCAAAGGGCATAGTGCATCAATTTAGTGCACCATATGAGACTCAACAAAATGGGGTGGCCGAACATAAAAACAGGACATTGATTGAGGCAGCTAGGACTATGCTTTCGGATTCAAAGCTTCCTACCATGTTTTGGGGGGAGGCAGTGAATACCGCATTTCATATTTTAAACCGGGTCCTAACTGTCAAATCTTTGAACAAAACCTGTTATGAAATTTTGAATAAAAGGCCACCTAATTTAACTGGCTTCGAACCGTTTGGGGTATTATCTACTTTACTGCGTACAAAACATCAACCTAAGTTTGGTGAAAAGGCTGACGAAGGATACTTCCTAGGTTATGTGCCGAACTCACCAAACAAACGGGTTTTTAACAAAACAAATGGTACAGTAGAGATTGTGTATAACGTTGAAGTCACAAGTTATACACATGAACCCCAAACAGGTCTGGAATGGATATTTGACTATGATAAATTATTTGAGTCATTTAACATTCTTTTGGATGAAAATGCAGGTACAATCGAAAAGGACATGGCGACGTTGCACCTGAATGACGAAGGTTATACCTTTCCGAGGACTACATTTCAATCCACATCCGAGCCTACTGCGACTGAAGATGGATCTCCAGAAGTTACTAATCCAGAGGCACCTTCAACTGAGAATCAGACTCAGGCTACAAATTCCAACTCTGAGGAAAATGTCCACGAGGTGGAAAATGTAGAATCTGAGGCTGTTCCCCCATTAGGTGAAATAGGATCTAACTTAGGAGATAATCTGAGAGTTGACGAGATAGAGACCTCTAGGATCAACAAGAACCATCCTATAGAAAGCGTCATAGGAAATCCTAACGAGGGTGTGAGGACTAGGAGTAGTTTAAATAACAACACTGTGTTGTTGTCAATGATAAACGACTCCGAGGCATATCATACCTGTCTCTATTCTTGTTTCATCTCGCAAGTAGAGCCTAAGAATGTGCAAATGGCACTAAAGGATAACTCCTGGGTTGAAGCGATGCAGGAAGAACTCTCTCAGTTTAGGAAACTAGCAGAAGTGTGGGAGTTAGTTCCATTACCTCGAGGGGAAATTGCCATAGGAACCAAATGGGTTTTAAGTGCAAACGCGACGATCGGGGTATAGTCACTCGCAACAAGGCTAGGTTAGTTGTAAAGGGTTTCAACCAAGAGGATGGAATCGATTACAATGAGGTGTTTGCACCAGTAGCTAGGCTGGAAGCCATTAGGTTGTTTCTGGCTTTTGCTTCCTTCAAGGGATTTAAAGTATATCAACTAGATGTGAAGACTGCTTTCCTCTATGGGAAAGTGAAGGAGCTGGTGTATGTAGAACAGCCGCCCGGATTTACAGATCCAAAATATCCTGATAGAGTATATCGTTTAGATAAGGCTCTATATGGATTGCATCAAGCACCGAGGGCGTGGTACGAGACTCTATCCAACCATCTGCTAGAGAACGGGTTTGAAAGGGGTAGGATAGATAGTACGCTGTTCGTTAAGAGAAAGGGAGAACACTTCATCTTGGTACAAGTGTACGTAGATGATATTATTTTTGGATCATCAGACGAACAAATGTGCAAAGATTTCGAGAAGGTGATGAAGTCGAAATTCGAGATGAGTGCTATGGGAGAGTTAAACTTCTTTTTGGGGTTACAAGTTAACCAGAAGAAGGAAGGAATGTTTATCCATCAGACGAAGTATGTCTATGACATATTGGAACGCTTTGGGATGGAAGGAACAAAATTGACTGCCCATTTCAGCACGCCGATTCAAGTGAATCACAATCTCGGACCGGGTACTGAAAGTGATACCGATGTGGATCCGACGTTATATCGGGCCATGATTGGATCGCTTATGTATTTAACTGCTTCAAGACCTGACATCATGTTTGCTATGTGTATTTGTGCTAGGTTTCAAGCTAATCCGAAGGAGATGCTCATGAAAGCTGTGAAGCGGATTCTACGATACCTCAAGTCGAAACCGAAGCTGGGACTTTGGTATCACGCGGAGGGAGATCTAGAGTTGGAGGCGTTCACGGATTCTGACTACGGAGGATGCAGCTTGACGCGCAAATCAACAACTAGAGGTTGTCAATTCCTAGGAGGGAGACTGGTATCCTGGCAATGCAAGAAACAGACGTCGGTAGCCGTGTCAACGTGCGAGGCCGAGTATGTTGCGTCTGGTAGTTGCTGCTCACAGGTTCTGTGGATACAACAACAATTGTGGGATTACGGTTTGGCTTACACTCAAACTCCTATTAGGATAGATAACCAATCTACAATTGCTATAACAAATAATCCAGTTAAACACAACAAAACAAAGCACATAGAATTAGGCATCATTTTATTCGTGATTGTGCTGAAAAGAACTTAATCAAGTTGGTAAAAGTGGCAACAGAAGATAATAATGCTGATTTATTTACGAAAGCCTTTGATAAGTCACGGTTTGAATATTTAATTCAACTAAATGGAATGCGCAACCCAGAGTAATTTGACCTTAGTAGTAGTTTATTTCCTTTTATAGCTGTAGTATTTCTTATTTTTATAGTAACTCTGCTAATTTAGGAAAGTTTCTATTTTTAGTAAGTTAGTAGGTTATCTGCTTTTATTACTATTTCTTATGAAAAACAAAAGAAAAAAAATGAAAGAAAACCATAAAAATTGAAAAAAAGAGAATATCAAAAAAAAACTTAAGTCTTAGATGCATAGGTTCAAAGTGACGAAAATTAGCACAGTCGTTACAAACTCTAAGTGTTTAGGCCTTCACACATAATGCACCTAAAATTCTAAGTGTTATACTTTATTTTAGTTTGATGTGTTGGTAGGCATAATACATATAGGGAGTTCCAAGGCAAATAAAATATTCAAGAAAAAGTCAAACGTGTCACTAACTTAGATGTATGACCAATAGGTCTTAATTTTTATGTACAAGACATACAAACTTTGAGTCTAAATGAGGTATGCAAACTTTCTGGGGATGTATAGCAACATCAAATACATCTAAAAATGGAAAACATAGAAAAATCATAAGGAATTGAGAGTCAAAATCATGTAACTCTATTGTACGTAAGTACAGACCTGTTGCCTCTGTTTTGATTCGGGTTAGCAAGATAAGTCGCTTTGTTGTACGTTGGTACAGACCTGTCACCGCTGTCTTGCTAGCTTTAAAAATAAACCTTAAGTCAAACTAAGACACTTTGTTGTATGAAAATACAGACCTGTGTCCGATGTTTGTCTTTTAAAGAAAGTTTGCAAATACCAACAAGTTAGAATCATTGTCTATATGCCTTGATCATAAAAGTATGTCTATGTCTGAGTCACGTAAGATAATTTCATGATAAATAAAAATGCCAAGGGATATTGCGAAATGTAGCATGTTTAAAGGGGTAAATACCAACAATCGGCTAAATGGGTATTTCACGACAAACAATCAAAGGAATCAAAAATTCCTAAGTTTGAAAGTTTAAGTACTGAAAGTGTGTATCTGACACCGCTATCTGATTGAACCTTTCTTTGACTATGCTCATCAAAAATATTTTGTTAAGTGTTTAGCGTAAGTTGTAAATTTTTATAATGTAGTTTAAGTCTAAGTTAAATTTTTTTTGGTTCAAATTTTTAACATTTATTTTTACTTTTACTTATTTTTTATTTTTTAGTTTATCTTATTTTAAGTTTATTTTATTTTATTTTACTTAGGAAAAAGGTCAGAAACTACTGAGAGTGCATTCATAGTTGAATAAAATAAACATTGCGTGAATATCTTGTGCTTAGGGTAAAAGATTTGGCATAGTTTATTTCGTTATACCATAATATTGAAAAAGTTGAAAAAGTTGAATTTATTTCAAAATTTTCGAAAATTTCAAAGTTTCAAGGGGAAATTCGAGTATAGGATTAAACTCGAAATTGGGGGATCTCGAATCTGTCAGTAGATTCGAAAGTGGCCATAGACTCGAAGGTAGGTGGTATAAATAGGTTAACAGTAATGTCATTAAGACATCTGTTTTCGAATCTATACTCTCGAATCTATCAGGCGATTTCGAATCTACCTGCTCGAGTTTATCATTTTCCACAAAAACAACTATTTGTCGAGTTTCTTGCTTGGTGGTTCGATTCTACTTCTACATCTAGGTATAAGCAACTGGTTTGTACAAGATTTGAGTAGTTTTATACACCATTTAAGCCAAAATCACCGAAATTTGAAGGTTTATAGGTCGAAATCGTGTTTTTCAAAATTACAAAGTTTGGACCGATAAAGAGTCAAGTTAAATGCAAATGTCTGAGATTAGAATCTAGTAGGGCTAATGAATGTAATTTTCTGAGTCCAAAATGGCTAAAATCATGGAATTTGGTGATGAGTTGGGTCGACATTTCGAATCTGTTTATGAACATTCTCGAGTTTGTCACTAAACTCGAGAAGGTCATTACATTCGAATATGTCATTAAACTCGAAATAGAGTATCTTCGAATCTGTTTGTTCGAATCTGTCAATTTATTTGAATTATTCAATTTAAATTTAATTAAACTTGTAGAAATTCATATGTGTTGGATTTTGTACTTACACAAGTTCAAAATAAAACAAATTTGAATTTAAACAAGTTTATTCATTTTTAATAATTCTAATCTTTTATCTATTGTGCAGACATGGCAGATCGAGTATTCGTGCCTAAGCATAATATGGTCATTCCCCCCTACCATAATATCCCTGAAGCGCAGGGTTTTCGGCAAATGGTGGATTTCCTAGTGGAGTCCAGGATTTCGTTCACATTGTCCCATAACATCCAAATTGTTATTCCATATGTGCGGCAGTTTTACGAGCATTTGCAAGTTGACTGCACTGTCACCCCGACGGTTCTAAGGACTAGAATAGCTGGACAGCCGTTAGTCTTTTCTGCTGATATGCTACGTCAGGTCCTGCAGCTGGGGACTCAGGAAGAAGAAAATGGGCCTATAGACTTTCCTTTAAGTATTAGGCAAGCTGCTTTTCTGAGGATGGGGTATAGCTTGGATGTTACTAAGACATCCTACATGAAGAGTGGACTCATAGGGCAGTGGATATTTTTGGTGCACGTATTCATGGTGTGTTTTGCGGCCAAGAAAGCGGGTTTTGACTACATTGTCTTGAAGATCCAATCCGGGATTATCGCATTGGTGTATAATCGGCGTTTCAGCTTTTCAGAAATGTTTTTCTCGGAGTTCGTTCATCAAATCACGACTCCGGAGCAGCAACGATTTCTCCTATATCCTCGTTTCATAATGATGCTCATCCGGCACTTCTTGCCTAATTTGCCGCAGCATATTGAGATTCAAAGTGTAGCGGTCATTGATAAAAGGATTTTTGCTGACTGTTCTGTGCACAGAGGAAGACTAGCAGTTCCGGTTGAGCGACCTTTGTTTGGGGCAGTTATAGACAGGAACTTTGTGGCACCAGATAATGCCAATTGGGCAGGTGAAGCAGAAGTTCAGCTTCGACAGCCACAACAACAGCAGCAACAACCGCGTGCACAGCAACAAAGAAGACGCCAAAGATCAGCAGCGAGTCAAACTCAGGCAAGTAGGCCTTCTACCAGTCAACATCAAGAAGCACAAGAGGCTAGACCATCAAGTACACCAGTAGAACCTATTCCGACATCCGATCAGTTGTGTCAAACACTGCATGAGATATGGGAAGCTGGTCCTCATGCTAATGAAGAGATCACGGCTGAGCTTATTGATCAACTGCTACAGCCTCCGGAAGGAGAAGATGATGTTCTTAGGGATGTAGATGAATATCAACCTGATCAAACTGGTAATGACTTGTCATCTTCAACCACTGAATCTGAAGATATGGAAGAAATAGAAGTTGAAGCTCCAGAGATTGCACCTACAAATCCGTCCTTTCAAATCAGGACTTATGGATCAAGGTTAGTAGTGACTGAAGAAGCTTCCCGCCGACGAGCCTCACGGGAGTCTGATGACTCAGATTTCGAAGAAGAAGAGGTTGCTCCTCTGTTGACAAGGCAAAGGGCTAAACGTCATCGGTTTATGCAAGGAACTTCCTCAGCTTCAGCGGCACAACCTGAAATTCCTCAGCCTCAGGACCCTCAAACTACCATTCCACCATCACCACCACATGTTGAACCGTACATCCCATCACCCATCCTTCCGACCCCAATACAATCCATTCCATCCACCTCATCCACCTACGCAGACAATCAAAGGTTTTTGCAGCTTAAAGATAGAGTTGACTTCCAACAAATCCAAATCTTTGGCCTGACAACGGCAATCGGTGAACTTCAGAAGCATAACGCAAATCTTGATAAGGAGAATACCGACCTGAAGAAGATTGTGGAAAAAGTTCAGGAAGAGAACTTAGAGTTGAAGACTTTTGTAGCTGATCAATCGGCTGAGATAAGATCGATGCGCTCCTTGATTGAGCAATTAATAAAAAATATAAAGGCTCAGGGGGAGACATCCTGCCGTGATCACGTAGAAGTGCCGAGGGATGATGATGATAATGATGAAGATGACCACGACAATGATCCCAGCACTCAAAGACAGAATGAGCCAGTAGATTTTTCTGCTGCTCAGGATGCTCAGACTCAGGGGGAGCCGAGTCAATCAGGAGCTAAATAAGGAGAGGCCAGTGCATCCTGTTAGGCACAAAAAGGCCTTAGTCAAACCTGTTCTGCATCTGAGGGGGAGATTCTTAATCAAACATGTTGATGCATTTGAAGGTTGAATTTAAGGCCTGTTATATGCCTTATTGAAACCTGAAAATGATTTGCTATATCAGTCCAAAGCTGTTCTATATGTTGCATGTGTTGCAACGAAGACAGTTTGCCCAAGCTGTTCAGTCTGCTGAACAGGCTGGACATAAAATGTCTACGCTGCTCAACACTGGCGAGCAGCTTGGGCAGTTTACAAGTGTTCTGTTCTTTTTGAACAGAATCTGTTCTTTGTGAACAGGCTAAACACTCTATGGAATATATTTCCAAGTCCTCATGTATTGTTTTTGGCTAAAAGATCAGTTTACAAAGTCGAAGACAAAGTGGAAAACAGAACTGCTCAGCCTGCCCACGCTGTTCTGTCACATGAAGACAAAAGGATATTTGAAAAAGGGTGACAGACCTTTTTCTTATATCAAAATAGGCCTTTTACAAGGAAGAAAGACGCAAAGTTGACATTCCTTATTTGGTTAAAGGCAATGCAATAGTAGACAAAGTGAAAAGACAAAAGTTCTGCACATGTGAAGGCAAAGTCTGCTTTTCAGAAATGTGCAGAAAAGTTATGTGGTCTTTTCCAACAACACTTCTCCTTTTTCATTCCGTCCAATGAAGAAGTTTCTCTTAGATCCTCTGAGTGAGTATAAAAGGAAGCTTATAAGGTCAGAAAGAATAAGCCAAAAAAAGCTAAGTGCTGAAACCAAGAGTGAACGTGCAAGTGTGTTTTTCATGCATGCAAGCCTGCTTGTGTAATACAGTTTCTCTGTGTCTAAGCTGATTATACATAAGCTGTCTCTCTGAGTCTTGTAAACACAGTGAGTGCTTCTTAGTGAGTGTATTCATTGTAAGCCAGTTTGAGTTTGTTTTAGACTAGTGATCATACTGTTGTATCTGTCATCTCCGCTTGAACCTTTCCGCATTCAAGCTTGTTTGTAATTAACATTTTGTTGATAATACATACAAACATTGAGAAAATAGTGTGTAGTTTTTAAATAGCTGTATTCACCCCCCCCCCCCACAGCTTAAAGCTATATACTTTGGGAAACTCTCGGGACCTACAACTGGTATCAAAGCAGTTTAGAGTGTGTGTCATTCTAGATCTCTCATTCTCCCAAGTTTCCATGGACAACAGTGCTGCAAATTCCTCATACTATGACAATGGCTCAATGGGCAAACCTCCAAAGTTCAATTATCAGAACTTTTCTGGTTGGAAGTGCAGAATGATGCTCTATCTAGAAAATTTTGATGTACAACTACCAGAAATTGTAATGGAGGGTCCCTATGTGCCAACCTCTGTTACAACAATAACTCCTGCTGTTGAAGGAGCAGCTCCTGAGATCAGAACATTTGAGAAAGCAAAAGCTCAATGGTCTGATGAAGACAAAAGATTGGTGGCTCTTGATGCAAAGGCCAGAAACAATCTGGTCATCTCTTTATCTGATGATGTGTTCAAACAGGTTGAGAAGATGAAGACTGCCAAGGAGATGTGGGATACTTTGTGTACTGTCTATGATGGACCCACAATCACACTGGATAACAGTTAACAATCTTGTTAGACAGTATGAACTCTTCTTTGCAAAACCAAAGGAGACTCTCACAGAAACCTACACCAGGTTTACTGCTCTTGTGAATGTTCTCAAAGCTGTTGGGATCACTAAGGACAGCCTTACTCTGGTGAACAAGTTTTTGGACATCCTCCCTGAAGAATGGAATTACTTTTCAACAATTTTAAGAAATTCAGGTACAATCAGAAGTATGGATCTTGTCAACTTGTATGGATCTTTACTAAATGATGAACAGTCAAGGCAACAGAAGAGAAATGCCTTGGAGATGTCTAAAAGAGGTGCAGCTTTTGTGGCTAATGTGAGACAGCCTGTGAGTCAGGTGAGTGATGTGTTCACTCAACCTGATCAACAGGATGATGATAAGGAGGAAGTGTCGGATGAGGAAGATAATGCAGATCTTGCTGAACAGGATGATGAGCAAATGATAGCTATGCTTGTCAAAAGGTTCAACAAGAAAAGGTTTGGAAGAAACATGCTGCAAGGAAGTTCAGGTGCTGGCAAAAAGAAGGCATTTGATAAATCCAAGGCTGAGTGCTTCAAATGTGGCAAAACTGGCCATATAGCTGCTGACTGTGTGTCAAAAGCTGTTGGTCAGTCATCCAAACCATACAAGACAAACAAGGATGATGGTTATAGGGTTAAGTACCTTATGGCCATGGCTAAGCTGAGAAAGTTGGAAAACTCAGTGGGTTCCAACCGCCAAAAGGGACTCATGGCAGAGACTTGTGACTGGGAGGAATCTGATTCATCATCTGATGAAGAAGACAATCAATGTCTGATGGCCAACATTGATGTCCCATCAATAAGCAGTTTCAAACAGGATCTGGCTAAAGCTGAAGCTTTCAGCAGCTTAGAGAACTGGAATCCTACAATGATGTATAAGGTACAAAACTTTATGGCTTACAGTTCTGAAGAAAAGATTAAAATGTTTGAATATATGCTAGTTGATTTGAAAGCTGCTGTTGAGAAGCATGATGCTTTGTTATCTGAAATCTCCAAGCTTAAAACTGATCTTAAAACAAACTCCAGTAAACTGGACAGTTTCCATAAGTTGGAAACTGAGCTTGATGAATTAAAACACATCAACTCTATTTTACTGGAAGAAAAGAGAGAAACAGATATAAAGCATGCTAAGCTTCAAAAGTTAGTTGACTCTTGGTGCCAATCTGCACAAAAAGTCAGCCATTGTATAAGTCAACAGATCCCTGCACAAATTCAAGCCTATCTTGGAGGGGATCTTGATACAGCAGCTTCCATTGTTGAGATTAATAATCTGAAAGAAGATTTATCCACTCTTGGTGAGCTTCCAAACACTTTTGTTCAAAAAGTGAATGGTAAACTAATCTCAACAAACAGGTTTGTCAGGCCTCAAAATACTGACAGCTCGTGTGAACCTAGCTCAAAAGCTGGTGTTGGAATATGTTCTCCATCAATCCAGCCTGCTAAGTGCTCTGCTGATTCACACAAGCAAAAGAAAGGAAAACATGTCCAAACTACAGCTGTGGATACTAAACCTGTTGACAAAACAGGTTCTGGGTCCAAAGCTGATGGTAAAAGGCATAATAATCCTTTTGATGCTTAACATTTTGAAAACAAGTTTTCAAAAGTTAAGCAGCCTGCTTTCAACAAGGGTAAGTCTCATGTTGAAAGCAAACATGCTGTGATTTCTAATAAGTTTACTAATCATAGTGGTAAACTGGTTTTACATGAAAATAAGTTTTTCAAAACCAGAAACAATGATTATGTTGATAGGCAGCATAAATCACGTCTCAGTAGGGACAAAGGCAAAGCCATTGCTCAACCTGAGAAACATGGAAATAAGTTCCCCAAACCTGTGGAAGTTCAAAAGCCAATTATGCTTCCTGTCTTTGACATTTGTCCTCCTAAAAGGAGGAAAGAAGAGACAAACAAAGCTGTGACTTTTGAACCCTCCACTCAAGCTGTTGATTCATCAAATAGTAATAAAGTTGCTAAACCTGCTAAAAGAATCAACAAAAATAACTCAGAATGTGTTTCTGATAGTTCTTCTTCCAAAAATCCTAAAAAGAGAAACTGTTATAAATGTGGGAAGAAGACACATCTGGCCAAGGGCTGTCCTGAATCTGAGGACATGAGGCCTGTTGACTCTGATGGTTCTCTCACAGCTGTTACAAGCAGTGTTGGAAACCTCTCAGTCAATAAAAATGGTATCCAAGCTGACACCATTCAAATTGGGACTATTAGTGTGGATATTATAAGTCCATCAACAAATGTTGATGAAGTAGGAGAACTCATCTCTGTGTTGAGTTCCCCTAAAAATGACTAATATTTCTCTTATCACTCTGCAGGAAAAACAACCTTCCCAGGTTTGGTACTTGGACAGTGGCTGCTCAGGGCACATGACAGGTTGTAAAGAATTGCTGAGTGATCTCAGGCCTGAAAAAGAGCCAAAAGTCACATTTGGTGACAATGTACAATGATCCACTGAGGGATATGGAACTCTTAAAGCTGGTGCTGCAGTGTTCAAAAGAGTAGCCTATGTGGTTGGACTAAAACATAACCTTGTTAGCATAAGTCAACTATGTGATGCTGGCTATAAGGTTAACTTTGATGAGCACCTGGGTTACATATTGGATCCCCAAGGCAAAGTTGTGCTATGTGCTCAACGAAAGAAAGGTGTATATGTTGTGGACATGCAATCTGCTGATCCCACAACTGAAACCTGCTTTCTCACAAGAACAAATGCAGACTTAAACTGGTTATGACACAAAAGGCTGTCACATCTGAACTTCAAGAACATCAATAAACTCTGTAAGAAAGAGTTGGTGACAGGTTTGCCTTCTATGACCTTTGTTAAAGATAAACTCTGCACAGCTTGTGAGAAAGGCAAGCAGATGAAATCATCATTTAAATCCAAACATAACTTCTCTATTGATACTCCTCTCTTCTTAATCCATATGGACTTCTTTGGACCTGTAAATGTTCCAAGTCTAGGAGGAAGAAGATACACTCTAGTAATGGTTGATGAGTTCTCCAGGTACACATGGGTAATCTTTCTGAAGAGCAAAGGAGAGGCTACTAGAGAAATTATTGGATTTGTGAAAAAGATGGAGATGTTGAACTCTGCCCAAGTGAAGCAGCTTAGAAGTGATCATGGTACTGAATTCAGAAACAGTACTCTTGAAGACTTCTGTGAAGAGAAAGGAATCACTCAAAACTTTTCAGCTGTAAGGACTCCACAACAAAATGGAGTTGCTGAAAGGAGAAACAGAACTCTCATTGAAGCTGCTAGAACCATGTTGTGTGCATCAGGTTTACCTTCATCATTCTGGGCTGAAGCTGTCAACACTGCCTGCTTCACTCAAAACAGATCCTTAGTGGTGAAAAGGTTGAACAAGACTCCTTATGAGCTGCTCAAAGGGAGGAAGCCAAATGTCAGTTACTTCCATGTGTTTGGGTGTCCCTGCTTCATTCTGAATCAGAGGGACCAACTGACAAAGTTTGAACCTAAAGCTGATGAAGGTGTGTTTGTTGGCTACTCTGCTATCTCTAAAGCCTACAGAGTATACAACAACAAAAGAAAGGTGATAGATGAATCTATCAATGTCACCTTTGAAGAGTCCAAGAATGCTTCCACCAAAGCTGTTCCTGAATCAGTTTCAGGAGAACTTAACTTTGATGATCTGATGCATTCAAACAATGAAGAGGACTCAAAAGCTTCCACTACACCCAGTGTGGAACCTGTTAATCATAATGGGCATGATGATGATTATGTCAATACATCCTGTGTGAATAAATGTACTGACTAAATTACAACTGCATGTCCTGAACCTATCAATGCTGGTTTTCCTAGTTCTTCTGCTGATATGTTCAACAGTGGTCAGACATGTTCAACAAGTGAACAGGCTCAAGACAACAGTGTGTCTGAAAATCTTGAGAACTGTTCAACAGGTCCTGCTGAAAATGTTAACAACTCAGGTGAATCATCATTGAAAAATGATCCTAAGTGGATCAGGTGTCACCCCAATGATCAAATAATTGGTGACATCAACAAAGGGATACAAACACGTTGGGACAGCTTAGGGAACTTCTGTATGTTCTCTAGCTTTGTTTCACTAATGGAGCCAAAGAAGGTTGATGAAGCACTAAAAGATGCCAATTGGATCACCGCCATGCAAGAAGAGCTCAATCAGTTTGAGAGAAACAATGTATGGAAGCTGGTTCCTGCTCCTAAAGGTAAAACCATAATTGGCACTAAATGGGTTTTCAGGATTAAGATGGATGAGCAAGGTCATGTCATTAGAAATAAGGCAAGACTGGTTGCTCAGGGCTACAGACAGGAGGAAGGAATTGATTATGATGAAACATTTGCTCCTGTGGCCAGGCTAGAAGCAATTCGTTTGTATCTAGCCTACGCTGCTCATAAGAGCATCAAGGTATTTCAAATGGATGTGAAGAGTGCATTTTTGAATGGGAAGCTGCAAGAAGAAGTTTATGTCAAGCAGCCTCCAGGTTTTGAAAATGAACAACATCCAGGTTTTGTCTATAAGTTGGACAAAGCTCTCTATGGTCTCAAACAAGCCCCTAGAGCCTGGTATGACACTCTTACTGAGTTCCTTATGAGCAATGGGTATTCCAGAGGTAAAGTGGATACTACACTGTTCATAAAGAAAGTGAAATCTGACATTATGCTTGTTCAAATTTATGTGGATGATATAATATTTGGTTCTACAAATGAGCAGTTGTGCAAGAATTTTTCATTACTCATGAAATCCAAGTATGAAATGAGTATGATGGGAGAACTTACTTTCTTTTTAGGATTACAGGTTAAACAAACCTCAACTGGAATTTTTATAAATCAAAGAAAGTACACTTTAGATCTATTGAAAAAGTTCAAATTTGATCAAAGTTCTCCTATTAAAACCCCAATGGCAACCAATGTAAAATTGGATGTTGATGCCAGTGGCAAAGCTGTTTCAGTAACAGCTTACAGAGGCATTATTGGGAGCTTGCTATACTTAACTGCTAGTAGACCTGATATTATGTTTGCTAGCTGTCTGTGTGCTAGGTTCCAAGCTGGTCCAAAGGAGTCTCATCTAGCTGCTGTTAAAAGAATCTTCAGATACCTGAAGGGTACACCAGGTTTGGGTCTTTGGTACCCCAAAGACTCCAGCCTTGAACTAACAGGTTACTCAGATTCTGATTTTGGAGGCTGCAGGCTAGACAGGAAAAGCACAACAGGTGGGTGTCAACTCCTTGGTGGTAAGTTGATAAGTTGGTGTAGCAAGAAGCAGAACTCTGTGTCTACTTCTACTGCTGAAGCTGAGTACATTGCTGCTGGAAGCTGTTGTGGACAGATTCTGTGGATGCAGCATCAGCTTGAAGATTATGGTCTTGTGTATAGGAAAATCCCTATTCTGTGTGATAACACAAGTGCCATAGCCATTTCCAACAATCCAGTATTTCATTCTAGAACAAAGCATATTGAAGTCAGACATCACTTCATTAGGGATCACATTCAGAAAGGTAATGTGGAGGTAAGTTTTATTTCCATAAATGAACAGCTTGCAGACATTTTCACCAAACCTCTGGATGAAACAAGGTTTAAAGTTGGGCATGTTAAACAAGAGTGACTAAGTGTTTCTCAAAGGTCTAAGACTTTGTGTGTTTCACACTGCTCAAGTTTCTTAGAACAGCTTAGGCAGAACAGGTTATACATGTTCTGTACTTAGCCTTTTGTCTGAAAAACTTGAACAACTTGAGCACACATCAGGCTGAACAATCATAGTTTACTAGTCCAGCCTGCTCTGATGGTCCAATCTTCACCCTGTTCACTCCTTCACACTGTCTTACAAGCCATTGTCTTGTAACCTGTTCAGCTATTGAAGACATCCTGCTCTTACAAAAGAGAGCAGGCAGGAGGCACAGTTTGAAAAATGAACAGCTTGAAGATTGAACACCTTGTGATGACCTTGATCATCACAGGTTTGACCAACAGCTTAGACCAAAAATTTTAATTACCTTTCTTCAAACTTAAGTTACTTAATTAATGTTGTATTTAACTTAATTACTGCGGATAATGTGGGTTACGTGTGTTAGTGATTAAAAAGGACTCATGTGGTCTGACAAACGGTCTGACATGGACAACCGTTCCGTTTTCCGTTAACGACTTTTTCAAATCAAACCGCCCAAAACTTTCTCTCTTATACACACTCACATTCAAATCCTATAAATACCCAACTACTGTTTCATCTTCGTCTTCCTCATCATTTCCAGAAATCCTCAAGAACCCTAAAAATCGACTAAGTGTCTTTTGCTTCTACAAACCTCAAAACTTCCCAAATGGCTCACAGACCTAATCCCTTTCTTCCAGTGTTCGTTGGTGATGATGTTGTCAAACACTCATCAGTCACCACAATGCTGACCATCAAACCCACAAACTACGTTGCAAACCTTACTCTCCCCAAAAACTATGTGGGGAAAGGTTACGATCAAATAGTGGAGTTTCTGCAAGTTCATCTGTTGAACTATGCTATGACTGCAACTCCTGGTGTCCTGTTCCAGGAGATGGTGTACGAGTTCTGGTACACCTGTGCCTACAACCCCAACACGAAAGTCATCAAGGGGACTATTCTCAATGGGACTCAGACCATTGAGATAACTGCTGATCTTCTGAGGGAGGTTCTTCATCTGCCTGTTGCTGAGTCATATGATATGCCCCAGCCTGAAAACGAGCAAATGGGAAATCTGCTACGCTTCTGTGGGGTAGCAGAACCTAAAATTGGAGCAACGTTGTACAGGAAGGATTTGTCTCCTACCTACAGATTTCTGTTTGCTTCTGTGATGATGAGCTTCAGCAGCAAAGTTGGTTCATTTGACCAACTGAGCAGAGATGAAGTTCCAATAGTCCTACAGCTAGTGGATGGGACTACCATTGATATGGCTAAGTGGATCTTTATGAACTTGAGGAACCTGGTGCAGCAAGAGCCAAGACTAGCTGCTGTCCGTTATCCCAGGTTTCTGAGCCTCATTTTCAGACATGTTTGTGGTGAGCATCTATACAACTCTCAGCCTTTACTTAAGTTTGCTGCATTCCCTGTCATAGGGAATAGAGTTTTCTATACTCCTGTACTCCAAAATGAGCCTCCTCTATCCACACCAATGAGGTGGTTGTTAGGGTTTGGTGGAAGGACCCTCTGTTGTGAGGGTGGATCCAGAAGCTGCTGCTCCCACAAGAAAATCCAAAGCCAGGTCCAAACTTGTTAAGAGGAACCTGGCAACTGCTGAAGCTGGGCCTGTGAAAAAGAAGGCCAAAACAGCTCAGACTGAGTCTGAACCTTTAGCCTCTGTGTCTGAGGGGGAGAAGACTCCTCACCCTGGTTCATTTGTTGAACCTCAAGCCTCTGTGGCTGGTGCCTCTGTGGCACCTGAGACTATGGAAAAGGCCAACCCACCTGTTTCTGACCCAGTCTCAAAACCTGTCCAGTCTGAACCTCTCATCTCCTCTCCCCAATCTCCCTCTTCATCCATCCTCTACCAAAGAAAATCCATCTCCCAAAAGAAAACAGCTAAAACAACCACCTCCTCTGTTCCCTCTCAACAGGGTTCAGTTGTAAGAGAAGCAACCCCTGCTGCCTCTCCTATATTGGGAGAAGGTTCAGCCCCATTGGAGCATGCTTCACTCCAAACTGAGTCTACCCAGAGTCAGCCTAGACCCTCTGGTTCCTCCCAACAGGAACCAGTTGTACAAACGGAGATAGCCACATCAACTATCCCAGCCTCCCAATAGGCTGAGGATATTGAAAGACAGGAGTTCTCTCCACTCCATACTGAGTCCACACTGTCCCCCACTCAAATCTCCTCACACCCTGAGTCTGCACGAGGTGCCCACGCTGCTGGTATAGACCAATCAGCAGCTCAGCCTCAAACTTCTGCTCCCCATGATACTGCTGTTCTACACCAAACAGCTGCTGAGGGACCAACAACCCAAGCTGATGAACCTCAGGGATCACACCATCCCTCTGGTGAGGCTGCTCCCTCCATGCAAACTCCATCAGCAGGTTTCACCACTGCTGATGTTGAAATGCATATCCCATCTCCCAATGATGAGGTGCCTTTAAACCAAGGCACTGAAGAGGGAACCACCACTGGTCTTCATGAGGATGTTGCAGCACAAGCAGCATCTGAAAGGCCCTCAACACCAACCCCTTCTCCTGGTGATGCAGCTACAGCCGCTGCTGAAGGACCCTTTGACCCCTCCAAGCTAGGCCATATTACTTTTTCCCAGGCTATGGAGCTTCTTTCAAAAGTTTCTCTTCCCTCTCCATCTCATTCTTCTACACCAGCCTCATCCTCATCTTCTCCATCTACCCAATCTAAACAGTCTACTCACACACCTCCATCTCCAAAAGACCTACCTTTGAAGGATCAACTTTCCCTGCTGACCAACAAAGTTGGTTCTTTGGAAACTACCATGACCTCTCTACCCTCTCTTATTTTAGACTCTGTGTCTGAACAGCTTAAGGGGTTCTTTGATTCGTTCAAAGACTCCTTCCCTGCTACTCCACAAACAGATACTTCTCCATAGCTGATAGCACTCACTGCACAGCTGCAGACAGTGTCCAACTCCCTCTCCTCCATTCTGTCACTACAACAGGACTCTGTGTCCTCAATGACAGCCATTTCCCAACAGCTGTCATCTCTCCTCACCTCTTGCAATTCTACCCTTCCTACCACTCTGGCCAGCTTGACCACACTAATTGGCTCCCTATCTAATTCTATGTCATCAAACCTTGCTGATGTGCAAGATTCTCTCGAATTACATCTTGCACAGCTTCAAAGTTTGCTGTTCACAGAGTCTGATAGGGAAAACATTGTTAAGCTGACCTCCCTTGCTGATACACAATCCTCTTCTCTTCAAACCTGTCTTTCCCAGCTTGCTGAGGTAAAGGACAATTTGGCTTTCTTAGTGACTAGCCTTGTTGGCCCCAGGCCTGCTGCCAAAACTGCTGGCAAGCCTGATGCCTTTGTGTCTTCTGGCAGACCGGGTGTTGAAGGTGCTGATACATCTCCTTCAAAGGGGGAGAAGTCGTCTGCCTCTAAGACCAAGTCTAAGGGGGAGAAAACTTCCTCTCCTAAGGAGAAACCAGTGCCTGCAGCACAAACTGGTCATCCAGCAGGAATCTCTGCAACAGGTACAGTAGAGGGTGCTTCTCATGCTGCTTAGTCTACACAGGTTGAATCTCCAATCCTTGCTCAGTCTAAGGGGGAGGAATCCATTCCTGAGGGCAGGCCAAGCAGCAGAAGGAGGCATCTGATCCTAGAGGAAGAAGAAGAAGAGGAAGAAAGTCCTGAAGCTGCTACCACTACATGTAACAACTGGCCTAAAAATAAGGTATGAAACTCAAAAATTAAACTAATATAAAACTCGAATAATGAAGTAATAAACTCGAATGAAGTTATATGAATCTCGAATCATATAATCAATAAACTCGAATGGTGTTGTATGAATCCCGATGAAAGAAGTAATAAACTCGAATAATGATATAATGAAACTCGATTAGTAAAGATCTAAACTCGAATAACACTTTGATGAAACTCGAATAAAGAAACAATTTTCTCGGATGATGCAGTATAAAACTCGAATGATGAAGATACAAATCTCGATTTCTAAGGGAGGAAACGCGAATAAAGAAACATAAAACTCGAACAGTTAAACAAAGAAACTCGATTAAAGAAGCAAGAAACTCGGGCAATGTTGTATAAAACTCGACTATAGGTATATGAAACTCGAATGACAAAGGCATAAAACTCGATCAAAGTGTGATAAAACTCGGGCATAATGTTATAAAACTCGATTGACACTGCAACAAACTCGATTCACACTTGAATAGAGTTTAACATTCCAGAAAAATTTTCTAAGTATGTATATATATATATATATATATATATATATATATATATATATATATATATATATATATATATATATATATATATATATATATATATCAGTATTTATTACTACCACCTTTTCGTGCATGCTTTTGTACTTTTATTGATATAAAATTTGAAAACCTATACTACTTATCACCCTAAAAAGTAAGTTGTCCTTTAAAGGACAACTAGATGTACTTTTGTATTATTTTAATAATAAACTCCATGCAACATACAATCATGAAATCGGCCACACTTATTTTTTTTTTCCAACACTCAACCGAAACACCTTTTTACTTTTCATCATTTCACTGAATTTTAATTACTTTATCTTTATTTTTAATAACCCTTTTTCTTCTATAAATAGAAGACAAACCCATTTCACAAAAACACACCAACTCACAAACTCTCTCAAAACAAAATCGGCCAAAAATTCAAGCATTCTTCAACTTTTGTAAGTTTTTCTTATTTATTTTATTTTCCACCTTAAAAATTTATAAAACATGAAAAATTAAATATATTTACTAAAATATAATACTTTTCATTTACAACTCGGTTTTCATAATACTCGTGAAATTTTCCATGCAAAATATATGAATACCCTTTCATAATGATGCACATGCTCGTATATATATGTATGCATTTTCGTATATATATCAATACATATGTACATACGTATGCATGCATGCATCAAAATGTCCTTGGAAATAAAATACTTAAAATCATTTGTGTAAATCGGAATTAATACAAGAAATTATATTTTTAAATAAATTACTTGAACATAACTACAAATCAGTATCAACATATAAAATCCTACGAAATTATTTATACATCACCCCCAAGTACATAAAATATTCAAACACGTATTATGATGATATTGACCCGAACTCGTAAAAATATTAGGACGAGTCTCAACCATTCAAACAAGTGTTCAACTCAGATCCAAAAACATCATCCAAAAATCAACAAGGTGAGTCTTCATAGTCCCATTTTTCACATTATTATGTTTTGGGATGAAATACATGCTTCGTTTTTATATGGACACAAAAACTTCTCGATTCTATTATGTATTACATATGTGATTTCCGCCCTTATATCATGAAATCGTTAGTTGCATTTGTTTGCAAGCGCGAATATATTGTGGATAGATCTATTGGGAGTCATGTCCCCCACTCGGGTTAGTGGTTTAGCTAAATGCGGGTGCATATATATTCAACACACGGTATTACGTATGGGAATACTGCTCGGGGCAAACTCATTCTAATTAAGCTTCGGTGACATGATGGTTTATGTAATACATCTCATGGAATTTATGATTTTATAAATTCAACTCATCTGATAATGTCCATACAACCGGTCTTTTCGCGTAAACCTATGAACTCACCAACAATTTTTGTTGACGTATTTTAGCATGTATTTTCAGGTAATTAAGGCAAGTGTGCCTTCGGATACACCAACTTTCAAGCTTCCGCATTTCATGGAGTCGCATGCATATTTCGAAACTAACGGAGATTTGACTGCATTATTTTTGGACGCATTA
The DNA here is from genome assembly GCA_020465985.1 of Centrapalus pauciflorus. Classification (NCBI taxonomy): domain Eukaryota; kingdom Viridiplantae; phylum Streptophyta; class Magnoliopsida; order Asterales; family Asteraceae; genus Centrapalus; species Centrapalus pauciflorus. Next base: position 355,243 of record JAANYP010003187.1, read on the forward strand.
ATTATGTATCAGAATCTCTGTATTACGCGAACTTCATTCCTTTCATTTTGTAAAACATTAATACTTTTTTTAGATTTTAATGATGTAATATTTCGAACGTCCATATAGTGGTCGTTCGTTATAATTATGGTTACGCTTCCGCACTCGTCACGTCTCGCTGCCAACCAAGGTAGCAGGGTGTGACATCTTACAATCAAAGAAGTAGAGCTAGTTGAATCTAAGGTGAAGGTAGCAGAGGCTAATAGTAAGCTAGAAAAGTTTAGGAACTCAAGTCTGAACCTAGGGAAAGTTTTAGATGCTCAACGCCAATCTACAAAGCCTGTAGGTCTAGGATTTCATGAGATTCCTCCACCATTTAATGCCAACTATGTGCCTCAACCTCAGGAGAAAACTGAGAAATCAGTAGATTTAGAGGACATACCTGAACCAGTGTCTGAGCCTGTAAAGGAAAATACACCTAAGGTGACTGATACAAACATCAAGATTAAGAAAGTCAAATTTGTGTCTTCCTCTAGTGAAACACCTGCAGGAAAACATAAAATTGATTTTAATGATCAGGATGATGAACCAGTCACAATAGATGCTAAAAAAGACCCAGACACTAGTGAGACACCTAAGTCTAAGGGCACACACAAGAAGTCCATTGACAAGATGTCTTGCTTTAGATGTCATGAAAAGGGGCATGTTGCTTCTAACTGTCCGCTTAGGAAAATTGACGTTACACCTAAGACAGGGAAGCCAACACAAACTAAGCCTTCAACAAGTTTGGCGAGCACTAGTAGTTCTTGGAGTACCGAGAAAACTGTGCAGGCTGCACCAAAACAGGTTGTGAATCAATTACCGGTAAAAGGTGGACCAAAAGAAGTGGTTAGGACTAATTCACCGAATCGAGTCGTTAATCAATCTAGGTCTGGACCTCAACAACAATATAGGAGCACAACACCTAGCAGAGCATACACTCCAGTTAGGTCACACACTCCTGTTAGACGTCACACACCGGTTAGAGCTCAGGGATCTCAATCCGAAATGCAATATAATCGTAATTATTCAAGAGCTCCACAACAAATGCCTACTCAAAGGCAAAGAGTGAATTTACATCACTCGGCACCACAACAAACTCTAGTTCAACGACCCAAGTCACCTGAAAGGCGAGATGAGTATTTGAAAGAGTTTAGGTATGTGGACGAGAATGGTATAACCTAGTCAGTTATGGCTTGGGTTCCCCATGATAACTAACCTATTTTCTTTCATGTGCAGGAGATAACCACAGGTCCAAACAACAAATGGTTCGTCGACAATGGATGCTCCAACAAAAGGAGTATAGGTGGTAGTTGGTATTGTTTACTTATCACTGACGATTACTCACGATTTTCTTGGGTTTTCTTTCTAGGTACAAAGGAAGAGACTGCATCCAAGCTCATCGGGTTCTTAGACCAAGTGGAGAATTCCTATGGAACACGGGTTAAAAGGCTTCGTGGTGATAATGGAACTGAATTTAAAAACACTGTTATTGGTGTATATTGCCTATCAAAGGGCATAGTGCATCAATTTAGTGCACCCTATGAGCCACAACAAAATGGGGTGGCCGAACGAAAAAACAGGACATTGATTGAGGCACAGCTAGGACTATGCTTTCGGATTCAAAGCTTCCTACCATGTTTTGGGGGGAGGCAGTGAATACCGCATGTCATATTTTAAACCGGTTCCTAACTGTCAAATCTTTGAACAAAACCTGTTATGAAATTTTGAATAATCGGCCACCTAATTTAACTGGCTTCGAACCGTTTGGGGTACCATGTACTTTATTGCGAACAAAACATCAACCTAAGTTTGGTGAAAAGGCTGACGAAGGATACTTCCTAGGTTATGTGCCGAACTCACCAAACAAACGGGTTTTTAACAAAACGAATGGTACTGTAGAGATTGTGTATAACATTGAAGTCACAAGTTATACACATGAACCCCAAACAGGTCCGGAATGGATATTTGACTATGATAAATTGTTTGAGTCATTTAACATTCCTCTGGATGAAAATGCAGGTACGATCGAAAAGGACATGGCGACGTTGAATCTGAATGACGAAGGTCATACCTTTCCGAGGACTACATTTCAATCCACATCCGAGCCTACTTCGACTGAAGATGGATCTCCAGAAGTCACTGATCCAGAATCGCCTTCAACTGAGAATCAAACTCAGACAACAAATTCCAACTCTGAGGAAACTGTCCACGAGGAGGAACATGAGAAATCTGAGGTTGTTCCCCCATTAGGTGAAATAGGATCTAACTTAGGAGATAATCTGAGAGTTGACGAGATAGAGACATCTGGGATCAACAAGAACCTTCCTATAGAAGCATCATAGGAAATCCTCATGAGGGTGTGAGGACTAGGAGTAGTTTAAATAACAACACTGTGTTGTTGTCGATGATAAATGACTCCGAGGCCTATCATACCTGCCTCTATTCTTGTTTTATCTCGCAAGTAGAGCCGAAAAATGTGCAAATGGCACTAAAGGATAACTCCTGGGTTGAAGCGATGCAGGAAGAACTCTCTCAGTTTAGGAAACTAGAAGTGTAGGAGTTAGTTCCATTACCTCGAGGGGAAATAGCAATAGGAACCAAATGGGTTTTTAAGTGCAAAAGAGACGATCGAGGTATAGTCACTCGCAACAAAGCTAGGTTAGTTGTAAAGGGTTTCAACCAAGAGGAGGGAATCGATTACAATGAGGTGTTTGCGCCAGTAGCAAGGCTGGAAGCAATTCGTTTGTTTCTGGTTTTTGCTTCCTTCAAGGGATTTATGGTATATCAACTAGATGTTAAGAGTGCTTTCCTCTATGGGAAAGTGAAGGAACTGGTATATGTAGAACAGCCACCCGGATTTACAGATCCAAAATATCCAGACAGAGTATATCGATTAGATAAGGCTCTGTATGGATTGCATCAAGCACCAAGGGCGTGGTACGAGACTTTATCCAACCATCTGTTAGAGAACGGGTTTGAAAGGGGTAGGATAGATAGTACGCTGTTCGTTAAGCGAAAGGGAGAACACTTTATCTTGGTACAAGTGTACGTCGATGATATTATCTTTGGATCATCAGACGAACAAATGTGCAAGGATTTTGAAAAGGTGATGAAGTCAAAATTCGAGATGAGTGCAATGGGTGAGTTGAATTTCTTTTTGGGGTTGCAAGTTGACCAGAAGAAGGAAGGAATGTTTATCCATCAGACGAAGTATGTCTACGACATATTCGAACGCTTCGGGATGGAAGGGACGAAACTGACAACCCATTTCAGCACGCCGATTCAAGTGAATCACAATCTCGGACCGGGTACTGAAAGTGATATCGATGTGGATCCGACGTTATATCGGACCATGATTGGATCACTTATATATTTAACTGCTTCAAGACCTGACATTATGTTTGCTGTGTGTAATTGTGCTAGGTTTCAAGCTAATCCGAAAGAGATGCACATGAAAGTTGTGAAGCGGATTCTACGATACCTCAAGTCGAAACCGAAGCTGGGACTTTGGTATCACGCGGAGGGAAATCTAGAGTTGGAGGCGTTCACGGATTCAGACTACGGAGGATGAAGCTTGACGCGCAAGTCAACAACTGGAGGTTGTCAATTCCTTGGAGGGAGACTCGTTTCCTGACAATGCAAAAAACAGACGTCGGTAGCTGTGTCAACGGGCGAGGCCGAGTATGTTGCTGCTGGTAGTTGCTGCTCACAGGTTCTGTGGATACAAAAATAATTGCGGGATTACGGTTTGGCTTACACTCAAACTCCCATTAGGATAGATAACCAATCTACAATTGCTATAACAAATAATCCAGTTAAACACAGTAAAACAAAGCACATAGACATAAGGCATCATTTTATACGTGATTGTGCTGAAAAGAACTTAATCAAGTTGGTAAAAGTGGCAACGGATGATAATAATGCTGATTTATTTACCAAAGCCTTTGATAAGTCACGGTTTGAATATTTGATTCAACTAAATGGAATGTGCAACCCAGAGTAAATTGACCTTAGTAGAATTTTTATTTTTGTTTATAGCTGTAGTCTTTCTTTCTTTTTATAGTAAGTTTGCTAAGTTAGGATAGTTTCTATTTTCAGTAAGTTAGTAGGTTAGATTATTTTCTTGCTATCTCTTATGAAAAACAAAAAAAAAAAAGAAAGAAAGAAAACCATAAAAAGTTCAAAAAAAGAGAATATCAGAAAAAGAGTTAAGTCTTAGAAACATAGGTTCAAAGTGACGAAATTAGCACAGTCGTTACAAACTCTAAGTGTTTAGGCTTTCACACATAATGCACCTAAAACTCTATGTGTTATACATTATTTTAGTTTGTTGTGTTGGTAGGCATAATACATATAGGAAGTCTCAAGGCTAATAAAATATTCAAGAAAAAGTCAAACGTGTCACTAACCTAGATTTATGACCAATCGGTCTTAATTTTTATGTACGAGACATACAAACTTTGATTATAAATGAGGTATGCAAACTTTCTGGGGATGTATAGCAACATCAAATACATCTTAAAATGGAAAGCATAGAAAAATCATACAGAACTGAGAGTCAAAAACACGTAACTCTGTTGTACGTAAGTACAGACCTGTTGCCTCTGTTTTGATTCGGGTTAGCAAGATAAGTCGCTTTGTTGTACGTCGGTACAGACCTGTCACCGCTGTCTTGCTAGCTTTAAAAATAAACTTTAAGTCAAACTAAGACACTTTGTTGTATGTAAATACAGACCTGTGTCCGATGTTTGTCTTTTAAAGAAAGTTTGCAAATACCAAAAGTTAGAATCATTGTCTGTATGCCTTGATCATAAAAGTATGTCTATGTCTGAGTCACGTAAGATAATTTCATGATAAATAAACATGCCAAGGGATATTCCGAAATGTAGCATGTTTAAAGGGGTAAATACCAACAATCGGCTAAAAGTGTATGTCACGCCAAACAATCAAAGGAATCAAAAATTCCTAAGTGTGAAAGTTTAAGTACTGAAAGTGAGTATCTGACACTGCTATCTGATTGAACCTTTCTTTGATTATGCTCGTCAAAAATATTTTGTTAAGTGTTTAGCATAGGTTGTACATTTTAAATAAATGTAGGTTAAGTCTAAGTTTTTATTCAAAATTTTAAAATTTTATTTTAGTTTTACTTATTTTTATTTTCATTTAATTTAATTTAATTTTATTTTTAATTTTACTTAGGAAAAAGGTCAAAAAATTTCTGAGGGTGCATTCATAGTTGAATAAAATAAACATTGCGTGAAAATCTTGTGCTTAGGGTAAAAGATTTGACATAGTTTATTCTGTTACACGATAAGTTTGAAAAGGTTGAAAAAGTTGAATTTATTTCAAAAATTTTCAAAATTTTCAAAGTTTCAGGGTGAATTCGAGTTTAAGCTAAACTCGAATATGGCAGGGCTCGAATCTGTCAGTAGATTCGAGAATGGCATTAAACTCGAATGTTGGTGGTATAAATAGGTCAACAGTGATGGTCATAACTCACCTGTTTTTGATTCTATACCTTCGAGTTTGTCTAGGCGATTTCGAATCTATTCTCGAGTTTGCTGTTTTCGATATATCCACTATTTGTCGAGTTTCTGTTCGTTTGGGTTCAATACTACCAGTAGATCTAGGTATAACCAAGTGTATTGTATAAGATTTAGGTAGTTTTATACTCCAATTTAGGCCAAAATCATTGGATTTTGAAGTTTTATTGGTAAGAAAGTTTGTTTTTCAAAATTACAAACTTTGAACCGGTGAAAAGTCAAATTAACTACAAATATCATTGATTAGAACCTAGTAGGACTAAAAGATGTGATTTTCTGAGTCTAACATGGTTAAAATCATGGATTTTTGTGATGATGGTGGCCGACTCGTTCGAGTCTGTTCATGGCCAGTCTCGAGTTTGTCAGTAAACTCGAATAGATCATTAAACTCGCATGGGTCATCAAACTCAAATAGATGTTCATTCGAATCTGATGTTCGAGTTTGTCATTATATTTGAATTATTTAATTTAAATTTTAATTAAACTTGTAGAAATTCATAAGTGTTGGATTTTGTCCTTATACAAGTCCAAAATAAAACAAATTTGAATTTAAACAAGTTTATTCATTTTTAATAATTCTAACATTTTTTTTGATATATCGTGCAGACATGGTGGATAGAATATTTGTTCAAAAGCATAACATGGTCATTTCTCCTGACCATGCTATTCCTGAAGCGCAAGCCTTCCGCCAGATGGTGGATTTCTTGGTGGGGTCCAGAATCTCGTATGCACTGTGTCACAATATCCAGATCGTCATTCCTTACGTGCGACAATTCTATGATCATCTGCAAGTAGATTGTACTGTCACTCCAACAGTTCTGAGGACAAGGATTGTTGGTAATCCTTTGGTATTTTCAGCGGATATTCTTCGTCAAGTGCTTCAATTAGGCACTCAGGAGCAGGAAGATGGGCCTATTGATTTCCAACTATCAATCAGGCAGGCTGCCTTTGTAAGAATGGGCTATAGTCTGGATGTTACTAAGTCATCATATATGAAGAGTGGGCTAATTGGCCAATGGCGATATCTAGCGCATGTGTTCATGGTTTGTTTCGCTGCGAAGAAAGCTGGGTTTGATTATATAGTTTCGAAGATCCAATCGGGGATGATCGCGTTAGTCTATAATCAAAAGTTTAGTTTTTCAGAGATGTTCTTCTCAGAGTTTGTTCATCAGATAACGGCTCCGGAGCGGGAAAGATATCTGCTTTACCCTCGTTTTGTGATGATGCTAATCCCGCACTTTTTGCCAAATCTGCCGCAGCTGAACGATATTCAGAGCGTTGCAGTCATTGATAAGGGAATATTTGCCGATTGCTCCTCTCATCGAGGAAGGTTAGCTATCCCAGTAGAGGGACCTTTGTTCGGTGCTGTAATCGACCCGAACTTTGTAGCACCTGAAGATGCCAACTGGGCAGGAGAGATGCAAGTTCCACAGCAACAGCCACAGCAACAACGACAGCAACAACCATGCCCTCAACAACAGAGGAGACGACAAAGGCCTTCCGCGAGTCAAATTCAGGTAGATAGGCCTTCTACTAGTCAAATTCAAGAGCCACAAGAGGCTGGCCCTTCGAGTGCACCAACCGAATCTAATCCGATATTTCAAACATTGCAAGAGATTTGGGCAGCGGGTCCAAATGCAAATGAGGAAATTACGGCTGAGTTAGTTGGAGAATTATTGGAGCCTCCGGAAGCAGAAGTTGACATGTTTAGGCAAATTGATGAGTATCAACCTGAGCAAGCAGGTAATGACAAGTCATCTTCAGATACTGAATCCGAGGAAATGGAAGAAATAGAAGCTGAAAAAGAAACAGAAGATCCGTCCATCCAAATGGGGACGTATGGATCACGTTTAGTGGTGACTGAAGAAGAAGATAGAAGGAAAAGAGCTTCAGCAGAGTCCGACGAATCAGATTATGAAGAAGAGGAGGTCGCACTTCTGGTCCATCGACAAAGGGCAAAACGTCATAGATTCATGCAGGGAGCTTCCTCGGCCTCTGCTTCACAGCCAGAAATACCTCAACCTCCACCCGCTCAATCTACCATTCCACCACCACCACCACCTGTTGAACCATACATTCCATCACCAATCATTCCAACCCCCATACAATCCATACCATCCACTTCATCCACTTTCACCGAAAATCAACGGTTTTCTGAGCTGAAAAGCAAAGTCCACTTTCAACAAGTCCAAATCTTCGGTTTGACAAAGGCTCTTGGAGAAATACAGAAGCATAACGCACAAATAGACATCGAGAATGCCGAGTTGAAGAAAGTAGTGGGCAAAATTGAGGAAGAAAACTTGGAGCTTAAAACCTTTGTTGCTGATCAGGCGGCTGAGATACGATCGATGCGCTCCCTTATTGAGCAATTACTGAAAAACCTAATGGCTCAGGGGGAGACAAGCTGCCGGGATCAGGAAGAGCTGCCCAGGGATGGAGATAATGATGGAGATAATGACGGCAATGATCCCAGCACGCAAAGAGATAATGAGCCAGTAGATTTTTCTGCTGCTCAGCATGCTGAGATTCAGGGGGAGCCAAGTCAATCGGGAGCTGCAGGAGGTGAGGCTAGTTCATCAAAGGTCTCAGAAAGTGAAGTTCGTTAGATAATTGAAGCATTGATGGACATTGATGAAGATCCTCTAGAACTTGAATTTGATTTTGAAGATGATATTGAGGATCTAGAAGAAGGAGAGTTTGTGCCGGAAGACGTTGCTGATTGGAAATCTGATGAGGAGGTTGTGATAGATGAAGATGTCAATGTAAATGAAGTAATCATTCAATCACAGCCTATCACAGAACAATATGAGCAAAATGATCAACATGTAATAGATATCGATGACGTCAAATTGGCTTCAGTAAATGATTTAGAACTGGAGGAGGCTGAAAGAGAGCCAAGCAGAGCTGAATTGTTAAATCTATGGTTCCGTAAGGAAGAGAAGAAAACTGAGCCAAAAATGAAGAAGAAGATGAGGAATCCAGGTGCAGAAAACTTCTCTGGAGGTATTATTAGCTGGTTCTTCGACAGACAACTGCAGCTTTTTATTCTGAAGAGGAGAGATGGACTCCAGTACCTGAGGCGCAAGCTTAAAGTATTTAACACATTGCCGAAGGTAGAAGTGGAGGAGTTAGCCTGGAAAGAATTGATCAATATTGGAAATGACCCCTATGCTGAAGTGATCGCTAAGATAATCAGAAGAGAGGGTAGATCTGGAAAGTTTGAAAGACTCAAGCCGAGGTCTGGAAAAAGAGTCGAGGATACATCAAGAATAGATCCTCATACAGGTAGACCATGGGCGAAAATGGTTTACAAACCTGTTAAATGCTTAAGAAGGGTGCCAATGAAGAAGATGCCATAGGATGTTTTGAGCAACATGAAGTGGTGGTACATTGACAACGAAACTGCTGAAGCAATAATGGAGGATACTGAAGACAAAGTGATTTTGCGAGTGTATGATCCTCTACACCTGATAAACCTATCAAAGGACGATCTGAAGAAGCTACATGATCAGCATATCTTCTTTCATGAAGGATGGAGATCTGAAGCCAGAAAGTTCCAAAAGGTAGTCAGAGTATGTATAGATGCAGGTATATACGCCGGAAGTAGTATATATTGCTATAGTACTTAATCAAAATGTAAATAGTTAGTTAGAAGCTATCGTCAAGGGGGAGTCTGTTGGTATACCCTGTGTGACGATAGCAGTCTAAGTGTACTAGCATTTTGGTTCAAGTAATATTACAAAGTATTAGATATTTGATGTATGTGTTTATATATGTTTGATGGTTATTGATTGTGTGTTTGAACTTGATGTAATGTATTATAAGAAGTTCAAACATAAAATCCAAAGATTAAGTCAAATATAAGTTGAATCATATAATCAAATATAAGTTGAACATGAGAAATTCTAATTTAGTAACAAATTCGAATTTAACATGGAGACAGATTCGAATGTGATCTATAGGGCAGATTCGAGATTGTCAAGGGGACAAACTCGAATGGGCCTTGGGCCTGATTCGAGTTTGGCCCATGACAAACTCGAATGAGCCTCTATAATTAGTGATTAACTCGAATCATTAGAGGACTTTTGCAGAATTCGTGTGAGATTAAGCAAAAGGGCGATCTCGAGTTCATCAGCTTTGTGAGTGTTCTTTCGGAGAGAATCATCTCGTAGGTGCGTTCGTGTTCGTCCGTACAGCGTGTTGATAGTCTCTGTGTTCCGTGTGAGAGTTGTTTCCGTCTAGCCGTTAACGAGGATTCCGCACTCGTTGACGGTGTCACGTCTAGATAGTTCTGTAGAGTCGAGACCTTACAGTAGATTACTGTGACGCTTCACACAATGGGTTGTAATAGAAAGATAGGGTCATAGCTTATGCTTTATGAAAACTTAAGGTTCACTAGGTGATTTACACAACGCATTATCTGGATCTTGAAGCGGTAGTCTTTATCCTTGGAGACATTAGTTGTACGGTATGAAGTATTCACAGACCATAAGAGCCTCCAACACATCTTGAACCAGAAAGAGTCAAATACGAAGTAGTGCCGTTGGATGGAACTAGTAAGTAATTGCAACCGTGAAAATTCGTTATCACCTGAGGAAAACTAATGAGCTAAGCCGTTAAGAGTACAAGTGGATAAATAGTTTAGGATAAGGGCTAAAAAAATCGGTATTTATCATGAATAGAATCTGATTACTCTGTTTGGTGGAATAAGAAAGCTAGCTATGGATGAAGGACACAAATTAAGATATGTCGTTCCCCCCGGATCCGATAAAATGTATCATGACCTTAAGGAGCTATACGGGTGGCCTATCATGAAGAATGACATTGCCACATCTGTCAGAAAATTCGTAACATGCTCCAAAGTTAAGATAAAACATCAGAAACCATTTGGGTAATAGTCGACCACCTAACAAAATCCGCGCGTTCCTACCAATCAAGAAGAACATCAGGATGAATAAGATAGTCCAAACGTACCTCAAGGAAGTCGTCTCCGGACACGGAGTGCCTATTATAATCATTTCGGAAATGGATAGCAGATGTACATCTAAGTTTTTGGCAATTATTACAGCAAGCTTTGGATACAAACTTAGACATGAACTACCACATATCACCATCAGACCGATGGTCAGAATAATAGAACGATCGAAACCCTAGAACACACATTAAGGGCCTATGTAATGGATACTCAATTTCCTTAGTGGAATTATCGTACTACAATAGCTATCACTCAAGTATTGAAGCTGCTCCGTTTGAGGCCCTCTACGGGCAAAAGTGTCGATCACCAATTTATCTGGAGGAAGTAGGAAATAGCCAAATCACTGGCCCTAAGATCAATCACGAAACTACCAAAAGGATAGTACAGATACGAAACTGACTAAAAGTTGCCCGCAATTGGCAGAAAGTTATGCAGATGTAGGGAGAAAATCCCTTGAGATCTAATTAGGAGAACGAGTACCAATGAAAGTCTTTCCATGGAAGGGTGTGATACGATTAGGAAAATAAGGAAAAACTAAACCCTCGATACATTGGCAATGCAAAGCCTTAAAGGGAATTGGACTCGTAGCTTATCGTTTAGAGTTACCACCAGAGCTTAGCATCATGCACAATACCTTCCATATATCGAATAAGAAGAAGTGTTTGTTAGAGGAGACACTTGTTACACCCTTGGAAGAGATCCAACTAACTGATAAACTTCGCTTCATCAAAGAGCAGGTTGAAATCATGGACCGTAAGGTCAAAGGATTGAAGCACAGTTGTATACCCATCCTCAAGGTCAGATGGAAATCTAGACATGAACAAAATTTCACTAGGGCATGCAAAGGCCAGTTTAAGCAAAGATACTCTCATCTATTCCTAAGTAACAATACCCCTGAGGAAACAAGATAAAATTTCGGGACGAAATTCCCTTAACAGGGGGAGACTGTAACATCCGGAACTAAACCAGGTTAGCAACAATGACCTAATCTGTATTTAATAGCCAATTATAACCAAATCAGTGGTCAATAGAAATTAACGAAGTGATTAACAAGGTTTATTAGAAAATTCAACTCAATTAGAATCAAATTCATCGGTGCGATGAATCGGGAAATCAATTAATCCGATCAATTTACGATATGAGGGATTAATTCAACTAAGTACATAATTAAATTATGATTAGTGACACTAATCAAACACTAATACAATTACTTAACATTAATTATGTGTTGGGAAATAGTTTAAGTATGTTCAAACTGTTAGTTAGACTTCTCAGACTGTTAGTAGATTTTACATGTAAATACAAAGTTCATGCTGCTAGTTGAAGAAACTCGAGCTGCCAGTGTAAAAGTTCAAGCTGCCAGAGCAAATCAACTCGAGCTGCTCAGTTCATGCTGTCAAGAGATTCAAGCTGCTCAACAGTTTCATAAACAGAAAGTGCTTATTTTCAGGAAAGATATCTACACGAAGATTCCAGCATATCTACTATCAGAGAAGTCATAGTCCTTCAAGGAAACAAGTCCAAAAAGCAATATAAATAGACAGAATAGGTTTTCTATTAAATAGGAGTTTTCTGCATGTTTTTGAGTCTGTAATTGCTTCATTGGTTAAGTTTTCTTAAGCCTCTAAGGTTGTAAAACCCTAAGAACAGTCTGTGTTCTTCGTCTAATCAAACAGATTAGAGGTGATTGTAATCATTGAATTCAGCAATACAAACAGTCTTGATTACTTCTTATGTTTTATGCTTCATTGGTTCTGAAAGTTTTTGTTAAAATAATTAAGTGTTATTCCGCAAACTTCTTAATTAAACTTTGATTCAAAGCAAGATTATTGATTTATACTCTGATAAATTTCAAATCAGTTAATCTTGGTTATTCAGTTTTAGATCCTGACAAGTGGTATCAGAGCCACAGGTCGTTCTTTGTTTTTCAAAGTCGAAAACTTTCTTTCAAATTTTTAATCTTTTACAATGGAATTTGAAAATAGCAGCAGTGGATCTGGGCAAGGACTCAAAGTGCCTATGCTCAAGCCCACTGAGTTTGAGATGTGGAAACTCAGGATTCAACAGCATATTCAATTCATTGATTATGCCATATGGGAAGCTGTTGAATTCCCTCCTGTAGTTGATCCAGAACTTGATGCTGAGGGAAAACCAGTCAAAACTCCTCCAAAAACTGAACTTGAAAGGAAGGCTAGAATGAATGAAGTGAAAGCACTCACACTATTACAAATAGCCATTCCTAATGCTTATCAACATCAGTTCAAAAAGTTTTATACTGCTCACTCTCTTTGGAATGCCTTAGAGAAGAGGTTTGCTGGTAATGCCAGTACCAAAAGAAATCAAAAAGACCTCTTGAAACAGCAGTATGAAAACTTTTCTGGTGGCAAGAATGAAAACCTCACTCAAATCTTTGATAGGTTCAACAAACTGATAAGTGAACTGGAAAGTGCAAAGGTCAATCTGGATCAATATGAAGTCAACAGAAAGTTTCTCAGATCTCTTGGAGAAGAATGGACAGTCTATGCTGCACAATGAAGAACAAAAGACACTCTTGATGAGATAGAATTGGATGATCTGTATAACTGTTTAAGAGTGTTTGAGACTGAGATTGATGCTAAAAAGAAATCTTTTTCTTATAATCACAATACTGCTTTTCTATCTTCTGAAAAATCAAATAACTGTGATTCTTTCTCAGGAGGTGATGACAACTCTGCTGAAACTCACTATGAGGCCTTTGTTGCCAATGATGAATTATTTGCTCTAAATGTTGAAGACTTGGAACAAATTCATCCAGATGATCTTGAAGAGATGGATTTAAAGTGGCAACATGCAATGCTGACCATGAGAGCCAAAAGGTTTCTTAAAAGAACTGGAAGGGCCAACTTTCAAGCCAAGACAGAAGGCAAACAATCTTTTGATAAATCAAAACTGGAATGCTATAAATGCCATAAGCTTGGTCACTTTGCCAGAGAATGTAGATCTCAAGGTCAACAGCCATCAAGGACTTCACAGCCCATCCAAGCGTCCTCATCAACAGCACTTGTCTCCCAAGAAGACAATGTGTTTGACTGGAGTGATCAGACAGAGGAAGAATTTCAAAATCAAGCACTTATGGCAGAAACATCAAATGTCTCCTCCACTGAACTACCATCTGAGGTAAATTCTAAACTCTGCTCTCAATCATGCAAAAATATGGTTAAAAAGTACAGAGATCATAATGAGAGCATGTGCAAAACTCTAGCTAAGATGGAAGAAAGGAGATATGAATATATGCAAGCCATAGAAGATCTGGAAAAACAGATCAATGATTATAAGGATAATGAGATTCAAATGGGGTATGATAGAACCTATCATGAATGGGAGAAAAAGGAACTCAATAAGAAAATAGAATCTCTGAATAAAAAGGTAGAAGACACTGAACAGAAGGTGTTAGAGGCTAATAAGAAACTAGAATCTGTTAACATAGATCTGGGTAACTTCAAGTTGGCAAATCAAAAGCTGGAACACCTAATGGAAGTACAATTTAAAGACAGGGTGAAATCTCAGATTAATCCCAAAGAAGGTATAGGATATAGGGCCACTCCTCCTCCATACAACAACAAGTACATACACCCAATGAGTGAGGTTGCTGATAGACTTGTCAATGAACCACTAGATGAGTCTATGACTATTGTAGATCCTATCCTTGATAACAGTCCTGAATTAAAAGAAGATAAGAGTCAAAATAGAGACTGTGACACAAAGAGTGCACCCATAGAAGTCCAAGCTCCCAGTAAGAAAGGAAAAGAGAAGATGAGTGTATGCAATGCTACTCCACAAGTTTCTGTGCATTCTAACTGTAACACTGCATCTTCATCAAAAGGAACTAAAAGAGGTAAAACTGTTTCTATCTGCACATGCCAAAAGCATGGTGTTCAAAAGTTTCCTAAACAACAGCAGGTAAGAGGAAACCAGAGAAACAAGAACCAGAAATTGACAGAAAAGTCTGGTGTTCCAATTCAAACTGTCAAAAGATGCTTTCACTGTGGAAGGAAGAATCACTTAGCCAAGGATTGTTTTTACAAACCAGCTGTTGCAAAACAGACTGTGCATCACACAAAATCAAAACCTAATCAGGCAAAGCACTCAAAAGTGAAACCTTCCACAGCAGCTCCAAAGAAAACATTTGATCACAGATTCTCAAAAGTAAATAAAAAACCGTCCACACATCAAAAACAAGTTTTGGCAAAGCCTAAATGAAGTTTTAAACAAATGTGGTGTGTCAAGGACAAATCTGTTGCTCAAACTGCTAATGCAAAAGATCAGACTGCTAAGTCAAAATCTGATGCTGTTAGTGCAAAAACTGAAACAGTTAGCATTACAAACACAGCTCAAGCTGCTGGGCATCAATCTGGAGCTGCTAGTGAATTATCTGAGACTGTCAGAAGAAAAGATGATCAAAATAGTTGGATACCTCATATTATCACTAAATACTCTCCAAAGACTCCATCAGTTGATCTCACTAAATATAAGAAGTCAAAGACAGTTTTAGTTATGTCAATGTACAAGGCCAACCCAAAACCAATTTTGTTTGGGTTTACTCCACTAGTAATTAAGCTGTTATTTGTGCAGGGCAACCACAGGTCTCCTCATAGATCAAGATGGCATCTGGACAGTGGATGCTCTAGGCACATGACAGGCAATTCTGAATGCTTGTTAAATTTCAAAGGTTTTGATGGAGGTTTTGTTGCATTTGGAGGCAACTCAAAAGGAGGTAAGGTTACAGGTAAAGGTACTGTTAATGCAGGCAACATGACATTCCATGATGTTTTGTATGTTGAACAGCTTAAGTACAATTTATTAAGTGTCTCTCAAATCTGTGACAAACAAAACACTGTTTTGTTCACAGATTCTGAATGCATTGTTCTCTCTAAAGATTTCAAAGTTCCTGAAAATCTTGTTTTACTTAGAACACCAAGAAAGGACAATGTTTACTGCCTGGACACAGATCTTTTACCTAAGTCAAATACTTAAAGCTGTTTAATATCCAGAGCATCATCAAATGAGTCTGCTCTTTGTCATAGAAGGATGTGTCACATGAACTTCAAGTCCATGAATATTTTAGTCAAAAAGAATCTGGTAAGAGGCTTACCACAAAAGGAGTTCATCTGTGATGATCACTGTGTAGCATGCCTTAAAGGTAAGCAACACAAAACTTCTCATAAGGCCAAAGAAGTAAATTCAATCTCATCTGTTCTTCAGTTGCTACATATGGATCTATTTGGTCCAACTTCTGTTTTGAGTTTGAGTAAAAGGGCTTACTGTTTGGTCATTGTTGATGATTTCACCAGATTTACTTGGGTTTACTTTCTTAGGTCCAAAGATGAAACTGCTGAACTAGTTAAGTCTTTTATCCTTAAGATAGAAAACCAATCCAATTCCAAAGTTAAGGTGATCAGATCAGACAATGGAACTGAATTTAAAAATCTCCTTCTAAACAGTTTCTGTGAGTCCAAAGGTATTGCTAGACAATACAGTGCACCAAGAACACCACAGCAAAATGGTGTAGCTGAAAGAAAGAACAGAACATTAATTGAGGCTGCTAGAACAATGCTAGCTGATTCAAATCTGCCAATGACTTTCTGGGCAGAAGCTGTTAATACAGCTTGTTATGTTCTAAATAGGGTTCAAGTAGTTCAATCACAAGGGAAAACTCCCTATGAGTTATTCCATAACAGAAGTCCCCTAATAGCTTTCTTCAAGCCCTTTGGATGCCCATGTACTATCCTTCACACTAAGACTCACTTAAGGAAGTTTGAAAGTAAGGCAGAAGAAGGATTCTTTGTAGGATACTCAACTCAAAGCAAATCCTATAGAGTATACAACAGTGTGTCTAAAACAATTGAAGAAAGTGCCAATGTTGAATTTAATGAAAATACTGCTAATATCAAAGGCACTGGTCCTGATTGGTTGTTTGATTTAGATTCACTAACAAATTCTCTGAGCTTTGTTGAGTATACTGCAGAAGCTGATGCATACAGGGTTGAAGCTGCTAACACAAATTCTCATGCTGCCAATACAATTTCTCATGCTGTTGGCACAAAGTTTCAGACTGCTGCAGATTCACCAAGTTGGGATGATTACATCACTCTACCACTTCTTTCATGTGATCCTCCAGGGGTCCTAAATGCTCCACTTAATGCAAATCCAGAAACTGAAGTGCCATTTCCAAGTCCTGACAGTACAGCTCCAACACAAAAGGAAACAGTCCCAGATTCAAGTCAAGCTGTTCCAGAAACTGAACCATTCACTGGTTCTGATGGAGATAATACAAATCTTGGAACTTCTTTTCAAACAGAGAGAGAGCCCACACTAAGAGTTCACAAGTATCAGCCTCTCAATCAAATACTGGGTGATCCAAGCACTCCTGTTCAAACAAGGAAAATGGTTCACAATGAGACTGCTGCTGCTGAACAAGCAGTTCCTGAATTCAGTCTAGCTGCTTTTGAACATGCCTGTTTCATGTCTCAATTGGAACCTAAAAAGGCATCAGAAGCATTAAAAGATTCATCCTGGATTGAAGCTATGCAAGAAGAGCTTTTACAGTTCAAAATTCAGAATGTATGGACTCTGGTGGATCTTCCTAAAGGTAAGAGAGCAATAGGTACAAGATGTGTGTTCAGAAACAAGAAGGATGAGAGAGGGATAGTCATCAAGAACAAAGCAAGACTAGTAGCACAAGGGTACACTCAAGAAGAAGGAATAGATTATGATGATGTCTTTGCTCCAGTAGCAAGAATTGAAGCCATCAGACTATTTCTAGCATATGCAAGTTTCAAAGGCTTTAAAGTGTATCAAATGGATGTTAAGTCTGCTTTCTTGTATGGGATAATTGAAGAGGAAGTGTATGTGTGTCAACCTCCTGGTTTTGAAGACTACAAGTATCCAGACAGGGTGTACAAGCTAGACAAAGCTCTCTATGGTCTTCACCAAGCCCCCAGAGCATGGTATGACACACTGTCATCATATCTTCTACAGAATGGATTCAAGAGAGGCACTCTGGACAAAACACTCTTCACTAAATCCATCAAAGCTGAGATTCAACTTGTCCAAATCTATGTTGATGACATCATCTTTGGCTCAACTAATGATAGTTTGTGCAAAGAATTTGAGGCCCTAATGCACAAAAAGTTTCAAATGAGTTCAATGGGGGAACTCACATTCTTTCTAGGGCTGCAGGTTAAACAGAAGTCTACTGGTCTATTCATAAGTCAATCAAAGTATGTCAAAGACATATTGGAAAAGTTTGGCTATCAAGACACAAAAGTTGCAAGCACTCCAATGGATCCTCATAAACAGCTCCATACAGACAAAGATGGCATAGATGTGGATATTCATCTATACAGATCCCTTATAGGATCTCTCATGTATCTTACATCTTCTAGACCTGATATAATGTTTGCTGTCTGTGTGTGTGCTAGGTTTCAATGCTCTCCAAAGGAATCTCACTTGGTTGCTGTTAAGAGAATCTTTAGATATCTTAAAGGCCAACCACATTTAGGTCTATGGTATCCTAAAGACTCTCCTTTTGAACTAACTGCTTATTCTGACAGTGACTATGGTGGATGCAACATTGACAGAAAATCCACAACTGGTGGATGCCAATACTTAGGAGCAAGACTGGTCTCTTGGCAATGCAAAAAGCAGACAACAGTGTCCACATCATCTACTGAAGCAGAATATGTAGCAGCTGCAAGCTGCTGCTCCCAGGTAATGTGGATTCAAAATCAGCTAAGAGACTATGGTATGAATTTCTTATCCACTCCTATTTATATTGACAATTCAAGTGCAATTAGCATTGTGCAAAACCCAGTGAAATTCCCAAAAACCAAGCATATAGAAATCAGGTTTCACTTCATCAGAGATTGTAATGAAAAGAAGTTAATCCAAGTTACCAAAATACATACAGATGATCAGCTAGCTGATCTATTTACAAAACCTTTTGATGTGGGAAGGTTCACTTTCCTAATATCAAATATTGGTATGGTAAACATGGATTAATTTGTTTTCATTATTA